>OY757939.1:65259802-65497302 GCA_963585895.1 Sepioteuthis lessoniana | reverse complement strand
AAAGAGGCTTGTTGACCGGGTGATTAGGGGAAAATTGGGACAATCCGGACAACATGGAAAGGAGCCTTGTTGAACAGGAGATCAAGGGAAAATCGAGACAATCCGGACAACATGGGAAGGAGGCTTGTTGAACGGGAGATCAGGGGAAAAATCGAGACAATGCGGACCACCTGTAAAGTAGTCTTGTTGAACGGGAGATCAAGGGAAAAATCGAGACAATCTGGACCACATGGAAAGGAGGCTTGTTGAACTCGATATCAGGGGAAAAATCGAGACAATTCAGACCACCTGTAAAGTAGTCTTGTTGAACGGGAGATCAAGGGAAAATCGAGACAATCTGGACCACATGGAAAGGAGGCTTGTTGAACTCGATATCAGGGGAAAAATCGAGACAATTCGGACCACATGGAAAGGAGGCTTGTTGAACGGGAGATCAGGGGAAAAATCGAGACAATGCAGACCACCTGTAAAGTAGTCTTGCTGAACGGGAGATCAAGGGAAAAATCGAGACTATCTGGACCACATGGAAAGGAGGCTTGTTGAACGGGAGATCAGGGGAAAAATCGAGACAATGCAGACCACCTGTAAAGTAGTCTTGTTGAACGGGAGATCAAGGGAAAAATCGAGACAATCTGGACCACATGGAAAGGAGGCTTGTTGAACTCGATATCAGGGGAAAAATCGAGACAATTCGGACCACACCTTTTAAAGTCTTTATAAAATCTTATTAGAGCAATTAAAAACTTTAAAATCCTTAGAAGTGTCCTGGAGATAGTAGCTATTCAGACTTCAGTAAAAAAAATCACTCGTTTTAATTGGTGTAAAAAAAACTTGCTTTGAGTAAATAAAAGTAAAATTGGTGACCTTATTCGAGGGTGACCCGAAGGCTCCTTTTTCGATAGCTACTACACCAAGGTGTCGTGGAGAGCGTTATTCCTTTCCCTGGATTGCTCCACTTTACCCTTGATCTGTACCTTTTAATGCCGAGTGTTAAGCAAGGCAACCTCAAGTACCAATTATTGAGTTTTTGGTATGACTCGACCTGGGATTGAACCGTGGTCCCCCGGATCACTGGCGAACACTCTACTCAATAGGCCAATTTACCTTATCCCAGAAGTTTTGAAAAAAACAAACGAACAAAAAAAGCCCCCCCCCAAGAAGATAAAACAAAAACAAAACAAAACAAACGAACAAAATAAAGCAAAATGGTTGTAATAACACTCAGGAAAATTTAATATTCATCAAAGTCCCATCAAAAGGAAATATTCATTTCTCTCAATCGTTCAACACACACACACACACACACACACACACACACACACATATATATATATATATATATATATATATATATATATATATCGTTCTAAAAATGTGTATTGAACAAATTTACATTTGTCTGAAATTTCAGTTTTCAAACAAGAAAAATATTCACGAAATGGTGTGAAAAATCCTCACCAACGTGAACAAATATGGAGGTTCCCGTGGTGTAGTCGTTATCGCCGTAGGAAATGAACACGGCGATACGAGTTCAAATCCTGGACGAGACTGATTGCATTTCACATTGCACTAATACCCTTGGGAAAGGTATGAATCCAATCATTCTCCCTCCAGCTATGGGTAAATAGTAGGACAGACTAGGTTCTTCAGCCTTGGTTAGGCAACTAGTCTAGGAGAAGGAAAACTCTGAATTCAAACCTGTTAAACTCCGCTTTAAAATTGACCTTGTGTCATATCCTGCCCAAGCGGAGGGGTTGGTAAATAGTACCAGCGTGAACAAATAAATGCAAGAAAGAAAGAAAACAAATAGAATCTCATAAAAATCAACTTGACAGTAAATTGTAGGCTGAGATTATGTTCCAATTTCATTCCAAGTTCTTTTTTTTATCTATTTTTCTTAATTAATCAAATACAGAGTGTTTCATGAAGAATGCAACAAAATTACTCATGTTACAACAACATAGGACCAAGAGAAAACAGCATTTAGCAATTGAAACGAATTCGACATTCGCTGGTCCCATTCGAACATCAATTCTTTTGTTTTTGCGTGGATATTTTCCAACGACAAACGTATTTTGCGTATAAATCGTCCAAATATATGATTAACAAATTTCATGTGAAGTTTTGCGTTTTGTTCTTAAATATTTTGTAAAAGGTAGTTATAAAGATAAATGAAGGTGAACCGATACTGCAGAGACGCTGAAATGATAAATTCTTCGACGCCTTTTTTGTTGTTTTGTATTGCTTAATGTGCTCGAACAAGAGTAGAATTTTTTTACACATGTGTAAAGATTCGAGATTCTCCGTACTTTTATGAGGTTAAGATTGACGATATGATATTAAATTGGAGTAGAAAATCTATTTAGAATGCTGCAGAATAAGCAATGATTTGTAACTACGAATTAGGAAAAGGATCGTTCGTTTTTAGAAATAATTCTACGTTTGTACAATGACACTATATTAGATTCGTAGTGCACGGTCTGAGATCAATTCATTGAGATAGAAAGACAGAAGTTTATTTGGGTAGCTAACCAGCTTGCTTGCTAGATAATAAATTAATTCATTTAGAGAGAAAGATAGAAGTTTATTTTATTTAGGTTGATAGATTTGTATGTAATGACTTCATTTACATAGATAGATAGATAGATAGATAATGAATTAGATTGATAATGCTTTTAAAGTAAGAGAAAATTTCTTGATATATGGACAGATAACAACTTTATTTGGATAGATAGATCATTATTCCTGTGTATATATTGATAACTTTATTTGGATAGATAGAAAGAAAAAAAGCAACGATAGATAGATAATTGATTAATTTATTTAGAGAGATTAATAGATACTTACTTTATTTGGGTCGATAGATAGGTAGGAAATAACATCATTTCCATAGATAGATTTTATTTGGAAAGATAAACACACACACACACACACACACACACACACACACACACACACACACACACACACACACACACATATATATATATATATGTGTATAGAGAGAGAGAGAGAGAGAGAGAGAGAGAGAGAGAGAGAGAGAAAGAAAATGAGTTGCATATAGACAAATAACGATTTTATTTGGATTAACAGATAGGTAATGACTTCATCTAGATATATAGATAACTTTATGTGGATTGATAAAAATAAAAAGCAAAGATAGATATTTTGATAGATATAATACCAACGGTTCAATACTACAAGTGCAGGTGAAGAAAAATTAGTTAAGTCACAGAAATATACATCACTGAGGAGAATATTTGTTTCGTCAAACTTAATTCAAAACGTCCTCTATCGATTTTCTCATCGTCTGGAAAAAACATAAAATGCATAAATTTTTAGTCAAGTCGATGAGACGACTTTATTTATATTTTAGGGTTTCACATGGTTTAATTGGTAGCCGGAAAAGACATACAAAATATTCTAATTTATAAGTCTTACAAGTGTCAGCTGATGTATTCTATAGGAACATTGCAAAGTTTTATCGAAAAATATACAAAATGGCAAGTCAATATAAGATAGTGAAACTGGGTTAATAGAAAGGGTCATATCTTGGCAAATATATATCTAAATCCAATTTAAAATTTAGGTTGGAATCTTAAAAAAAAACCTCATTGTAAAACCTCCATCCAACAGCAAAGATCTATTAACTACCATTCGAAAATATTAGAAAAAATCTAATCAATACTATGGCTTTAAATTATTAATTTTGTTTCGTTTGGTTTTATGGCATATCAACTATTGTGGTTATTTAATTCCAAATCCATTTTTATACATATAAACAGTTCTATTCCAAACAATTCCGTTTAGCATAAGCACACTGTTTAGTTCTGTTTGACTCATAGATAGAACGATAGGTGGAACGATAAAATTGTCGCCCTAGAAAAGACAACATGATTCCATTTCCGTTTAATGAAAAACGGTTTTCTTTTTTTGTTGCAGACCATCTACTAGTTGGCCAGTTGTGTACAAATCCCAAAATCGATAGGAGCCTTCTATCATATCTGAAAGTGACACAATGTTCAACGAGCGAGATCGGAGATGCGACGCTTTAAAACCATGCTCTCTACCGATCAGAGTTATGACAACAGGACCATTGCCAGCACCCTCAAAATGCAAATCTGGATTGCCATGAATAACAGGAACGTGCCCAGGGTGATGAAAACACAGTTTCCGGATACGGTTATGATCTTTGGTGTAGTTTCAAGTGAGGGCCACAGCAAGCCACCTCACATTTTCGAAGTCGGCGTGAAAGTCAAAACTAAAGTGTACCTGGATGTGCTGAAGGGTGTGGTGATCCCCTGGTGCAATCAAGTGGCTGTTGGCAGACAATGGGTGTGGCAGTCGGACTCGGCGCCGGCCGATAAGCCCAAAAGAGACCCAGGCTTGGCTTCAGAAGAAGTGCTACGACTTTGTACCCTTCTCTCACTGGCCCCTCTCCTCACCCGACATGAACCTGCTGGACTACTTCGTTTGGTCATACGTCGAGAACATAACCAACATGACCTCCAACAACACCAAAGCCTGTCTGATCGCCGCCATCCGCCGAGTATTCGCCAAGCTCCCGCCGGCGCTTGTGGAAAAGACATGCTCCCAGTTCCGGATCCGTATCGAGGCGGTGATTGAGACTGAAGGTGGCTACATTGAATAGATGTCAGCTCTACTACATAATCAAGTTACCTGAATTGATGTTTTCAATAAATGTTTTAGAATAAAACTTTAGTGTTGTTTTTTTAGGAGGACAATTTTATCGGTCCACCCTGTATTAAGAGCTACCATTCGGGGCCGAAGTAGACCTGGGATCGATGGCAATAAAGAGGTACTCTGCATTCCTCAATACTACAGCAATACTGGAACCTCTACATCAGATTGTTTAGTGTCATTTATCAGGACACTCGTTGGGGAGTCTTACTCCTCTGCAGAGATGCAGTCAGTGTATTTTACAGACCAAAGCCAATTGGGCCATTGAATTAAAGAAATCCATGCTGAAAGTATTAAGCCTATCATAAAAACTCGAGGTGGGCAAGAAAAAAACAAAAAAAAAAAAACCCAGAATTTCTACCTTATGGTAGAAATTCTGTTTTTTTTTTTAGTTTTTTTTTCGTAAATAAATTCTATAATCTTTTCTACAATATTCCATGACATTTTCCTTTAATTGATTTGAAAAACAATATACCATTAATTTAAATAACTTAATTTAGTTCAAGGAATCCTCTATGAAGCTAGAATGTTCAGCTGTTAACAACAAAAAAAAATTTGCTGTCATTAGTTTTATTTACGGTTAAATAAAATAAACCAAGTTAGAATGATGTATGTCTGCCTATTCCAGTATTTTTGCCAAGGCCAGTGCCCTAGAAAAATAAATCAACCCTTAAAATCATGTTAATTCATCTGCGTAATTAATTCCTTTCCAGAGTTTAACGACTTCAATGAAGGTCCAAAGGTCAAGAAAACTCAAAAACTGAAAAAATAGTTTATTATATATATGTCAATGGTCCGATTATTGCTATATATATGTATAGATATATGCCAAATGGCCGGTTATTGTTTATATATATATATATATATATATATATATATATATATATATATATATATATAAGAAATGAGTTGCACTCTCCCCTATACCTCGGTGTATTAACTTTTTAAAATGTAGCTTTCGGGTCACCTTTAACTACGGTCGGCCAACTTTATACTTTATACATATATATGTACATCTATATCTATCTACATATATGTATACTTGTTTTTATAAGTATTTCTTTAATTCTGGGGGTCCTTGGTGACTGTTCGTTTTCCACCTATGATCCGCGGACCAATTCCACTTTTGATCCTATATCTATCTCAACTTTATATATATCCTACGCTATCATTGATTGTGAACAATCAGTAAATTTTTACCCTTTAACTCATCCTAATTTAGCGAAAACTAAAAATCAAATTCTACTTTTTTTTCTTCTTTTTTTGCGAATACATGTAAACTGTCAGTCGTCAGTAATACTTGCTGCTCCGAAAGTGGGTGATAATTTTACGTTAAATTTATATAACAAAGTGATCCCCCTATTGGGATTTTCTTGAAAATTACTTCTTTGCAGATATTTTTTTTTCTGGCTGTTTACATGTATTTGCAAAACAAATGTAGAATCTGATTTTTAGTTTCTGCTAAAATAGGATGGGGTGAAGGGTAAAAATTTACCGAAAAATCTTAATTTATGAATACGGCTATCTATCTATGGATCAACAAAAGCATCTTTATATTTATTATAAATATTTATGGTTTTGCCATTGAACTAAAAATAAAAACATTTTGTTAAACGAATGGAGTCTTATTTTTGATATTCTAGTTGTTTCAAAAGATATTTCGGTCATATGAGTGGTCCAAGGTGTTTTAGAAAAAATCCATATCATTTAGTAATCTAGAATCTTGGCCAATTCTCGTTCAAATGACCTCACATTGTTACACCAGGTGCAGAAACAACATAAAACTCCATTTTTAGTATATAAAGCCCTTTTCGTTTCTAGGGAAAAGCACATCTCTATATCTGAAAAGATAAAAACCAGAAAAAAGTAGTAAAAAAGGAAATTATGAGATGTTTCTCTACGAGCTGGTAAAATTTAAGATCATTTGAACGGTTGGTTGGTTGGGTTTTTTATGGCATATCAACCTTTGTAGGTTATTTAACACCAAATCCATTTTTATGTAAATAATCAGTTCTATTTCAAACAATTCAGTTTAGCGTGAATACACAGTTTCATTGTAAAAAATATTTCTATTTTAAACTATTCAGTTTATTCAAACAGTTCTAATTCAGCTAATTCAGTTTACAGTAAGTACAGATTTTGTTTATACAGTTAAATGTCAAAACAGTTCTATGTTAAACAAATCAGTTTCGTGTAAATACAGTTTCAATGTCAAAAAACAGTTCTATTTCAAATAATTCAATTAAGCATAAGCACGCAGTTTAAATGTAAGTAAAGTAAGTAAAGTTAGCGACCATAGTCGAGGGTGACCCGAAGGCTCCCTTTTCGATAGCTACTACACCAAGGTGTAGGGGAGGGCGCTACTCCATTCCCAGGATTGCTCCACTTTACCCTTGAACCGTACCTTATAATGCTGAGTGTTAAGCAAGGTGGTATCAAGTACCATTTTTAAAGTCTTTGGTATGACTCGACCTGGGATTGAACCCAGGTCTCCCGGGGTACGGTTTAATTATCAAAAACATTTCTATTTCAAGCTATTCAGTTTAGTCAAACAATTCACTTTAGCATAAATATGCCGTTAGTTCTATTTAACCCATAGATAGGGCCCTATCCGATGTTACCACGCCGGGTCAGAGTGGACCTGGGAGCAACGGAAATGAAGGGATGCTCCGTATTCCCCAACCCCCAGCATTACTGGAACCTCACCATCAGAATGTTTAGTGTCATATACAGGACACTTATTGGGGTGTATTCTACAGCCCCAGCCGACTGGGCAAACATTTAAACGAGAATTAATCAAGATTTTAGATAATGAAATGATATGAAATATTCTGAAATACCCTGTATTAAAGAAGATGAATTGGGCTGTACATGTCAGAAGATTAAGAATGGTTTTTAAGTCAAGATTGAACCCACAGAATTTCTGTCATCAACTTTTAGGCAGTGTTAACCTTGGGACATTACAGTGCTGTCATTATTAATTGAACCCCAGAGGTTACAAATGAAATTAATAGAAATACTAGGAAGGTTTTATATAATTTCAATGTGTTACACCGACTGCAAATATTAACATGAGTATATACGTGATATAAAAACACTGAACAAAACGGAACAAAAAACAATATAGCCGCATAAATAAAGCATTTGGTTGAAAAGTACGTCAAAGTGACAATCATCTGGAGGTTGCAGTTTGTTTATCACCCTTTTTTGGCTATTTAATGCCAAATCCACCAATCTAGGAGGACAGTAGTGGAACTATTTAACCCATAGCTGGAAAGATATGGATATCATACCTTTCCCTTTGTCCGAAAGTGAATTGGAGTTCGAACTTGCTTTCTACGATTCCACAGTCCATCGCTTGAACAATTAAACTACGATGAGCACCCCTGACGGTTGCAGGTTCAATCCCAACAATAGGTAAATCAACGAGGATACTTACTATAACTTAATACTTGTACACGGTCATGGTAAACAATTAGAACAGTCTACCCCTGTGAATCAAATAAAGGGTTCAGTTCACTATTCTGTGTGGGCTCCCGAGTTTGACATGAAGAAGGCCGAAGGACATATCGATCAAAACGTTGTGAGTATAACAATAAAGATGAGATCAATAATCCAAATATCTTAAGCAATAACAATAATTAAACTTCATCTCAAAATTTAGATAAACTTATATACACACAAGAACATAAACATTTAATATTTACAAAAATACCTAAACATGTCGAAAACTATTCACATATTATTCAACGAAGAGAGAGAGAGAGAGAGAGAGAGAGAGAGAGAGAGAGAGAGAGAGGAGCGACTCTCTCGACCAGGAATATATACGTCTATATTTTATACATGTTTTTAAGTTAATTGTTGGTAACGAGTTAGCCCTAATTTTTTTTAGCACAGAGTTAAATGGTTTCCAGTATTGTAATTTATTGTTTGCGCACAGTTACACGGCCCAAAGTATTGCAAATATATTCATTCGACTTATTAATCTATCAGCACACAAGTAAATGTAAATTATTTCTGGTACTTCTACTCGACACTCATTATTTTATTTGCACATAGTTTAATGGTTTTAAGTAATGCCATCACTCATAGTTCTATTTAGTATTAATCATGTGTTTGAACACAGTTAAATGGTTTTCAGAGTAACTATCTCACAATAAATCTTCTATATGCACAAATTTGAATGGTTTCATGTATTGAAATTTATTATTGGCACACGGTTAGATAAACCCAAGTATTGTTATTCAACACTAATAATTCTATTTAATTTTAATCCTTTGTTGACACACAGTTAAATGATTTCAGTCATATGAAATAACATATCCCAACTGCTACAGCTATATACAAATTACACCATGAAGCAGTATGTAGAATGGCTACAAGGTAGGAAAAGGCTTACTTGATAAGGCTGGATAAAAGAGAGCAATGTGGTATTATCGTTCTTTGATAGGGATACAGACAATATCTATAGTGTTCAAATTTCTCGAACTGTCATGTGACTCTCTTTGGGGCTCCTATAGGACAGGCAAAATATCAAAGAGAGATGAATATTTATCATAACCGAATACACACTAGAGTAAATGTTACCGAGTTTTCATCTGAATAAAAGAAGGTGATAGATATAAGGTCAGTATAAATGATCGAGAAACGAAACCTCGATTTTTTACTTTGCCATTGGTAAGGAAGATCTATTGTAATATGTGAAACATTCACATAGACTCGAAACGGATAATATAGATGATTAGATGTAATAGGAGACGACACTGGAATCAGCCCCGAGAACTCTCGAGGTAGGTGCGAGAAATGGTTACACACGAGAGTTGGAGATTTTTGAACCAGGTCATTAGCTACTAGCAGATCGACTAGCAATGACCAAAATGTCGATGTTAGCGAAACCTCTCCGTCTTTTGTGAGTGGACTCGAGAATATCACCTTTTTTTTTTTTTGCTTTTGAGACATATCCAGAGGGAAGTTTCAAAATAAGTAATGGAGTGAGTGGTATTTTATTGTGACCATATATCTAACTTTTTTCTTTCTTCCTGATGTTAACTTGTCGTCACCTCTTCATGACGTCTTTATCTCTTTTAATTTTTCAAAAACCCAAACGCCATATTCGTTATTACGGGACTCGCTTCACTGAAAATTCAAAAGATAGAAAGCTATCCGAATGGTCATTTTCAAAAATTCTCTGCCATTAACAATTGAATCGGTTAATTTGATTGGAGGTTGTGGATATCATTTATGGTTATAAATCTATCATATAAGAAAGACCCTGAAGACCTGCCGGAGGCGATGAATGATAGGGAGAAGTGGCGAGAGAGGCTCAGGGATATCCGTGCTGGCGGCGCGAGATGATGATGATGATGATGATGATAAGAAAGGTAACTTTCGTATCTGAATGGTTCTTTTCAAAAATTCTCTGCCATTAACAATTAAATCGGTTAATTCGATTGGAGGTTGTTGATATGTATTCATGGGAATAAATTAATCATATAAAACAGCACTTGAGCGCACTTAAATGACTATTTTTATGAAGATTATAAAAGAACAATATCGATTCAAAAATATTTTAAAAGTACCCGTTTTCCCATAAAATTATCACTGAAATCTCCATTCACCTAATAATGTTACTTAATGTTTTGGTATTATTCTATGTTTTAGTAACGAATACAAATTGAAGAAGAAAAAAATCCAAAACCAGAAAAAAGAAAACGTAAAAGAACTCGTTTAAAATAGATAAAACAATTTACTTTGATTTTTTAACGGAATAGCAATTCTTAATGGGTCATTTGATGTTAAAATCAGAAAATTGTCCTTTTGTCGCAATGAACAATGAAAATAAAATATAAATGCATGAAATGATTAAGAATAGAAATATGAAAGTGAATCAATAAAAAGACATATGAATTTATAAGGAACACTTTATAAAATGTATATTTTATGGATTTAGACATGCGTATTGGTTAGAATAAATCACTGAATGAGTTTGTTTTTCATCATATCTATCTTTTTTTATACATTTTTAAATATTCCTAAAGGGAAAATATTGAAATATTAAATATTACACCGATGAAAATTTCAGAAATAAAATTATGGACAAATGAGTATTTCCGAATAATTTTGAACTGATTTACTTGAAAAATTAAAAAAAAATAATCATATCAGTTTCCTAATGAGTCGTTTTATTTAAATTCCTAATCGTAAATGATGAATTTAAAGCACTTAAATAATTTACGACACGGAATCAAACCAACTGATGTAATTTGTTGATGATATAATGATTGTAGCCTGTAAATTTCAAGGGAATTCTCCTTGAAGTAGTGTCTAACGTGCTGGACTGCAACATTGTACTAGGCAAGTTCGATCTCTTGTGGCATTATTACGTTTATTTTAGAATTAAAAACCCTCACAAAAGTATTAACTGTCTTTTACTCTCAACAAAGGATTTAACAGCGCTTGTACGATCCTTCTACAATGTTGGCTTTAGCATTAAATAATTCACGAAGTTTGATAGCCCATTGTACCAAAGAAACCAAGAACATAGATTTTGTTTCAAGTCTGCAGTTCATTGTCCTTTTTTGTATCTCCTTTTTCTACCAGTAGCATGATTATATATCTATCTTATTTCTATAGTGATTATATACAACTGAACAATGTTACCACTGATCGATAATTTCAAAATAAACTCTTTAGAAACTACCCGAGGTGTCCAGATAAAGACCCATGTACAGCCGTAAATAATTACCAAAATTATATTTAACCATTTTTCTGTTGGAGGGGGGGTCCTAGTGGTATAATGGTTAAAGCGATGGACGGTGGAATCGTCGTAAGCGAGTTCAAAATCCAATTACGCTCATTTTCAGATAAATAGCCTTGGGAAAAATATGAACCCCTTTATACACCCAGGTATGGGTTAAATTGTACAACTGCTGTCCTAGAAGGATGGCTTTGGCATAAGATAATCTATAAAAGTTGATATGTAACCAAACCATTTTTCTGATCATCCTAAAAAGTGGGAGCAAAAGAAAAAAAATCTATACCAGATTTCATAAGCGTTACACACTTATGAAATCTGGAATTGAATTTTTTTTACTTGTGTTCGAGTGAATTTTTTTTCCTTGTGTACATTTGGGCATTTAAATGTGCAATTACGCTAAAATGAATTATTTCAAATAGGCATTTTCTTTACATTTAACTGTGTATATACAAAAAACTGTACTTATGCTAAACTGAATTGTTTGAAATAGAACTGTTTCAATGTATAAAGATTGATTTGTCGTTTAATAGCCTATCTATCTCAGAATACTACTTTTTTTCTTTTTCCGATTGGATCTTTCCTTCTTTTTTTCTTTTTTTTCCATTTGAAAACGTTAAACTAACTGAATATATATATATATATATATATATATATATATATATATATATATGTATATATATATATATATATATATATAGTTATAGTTATAGTTATGAACACTATATATGTGTGTATGTGCGCATATAAGCGTATGTGAAAGAAGACTATACATGAAAGAACATCTTAATAAAAAAATATTGATTTTACAAAACGAATATTCATTTTTTGACATTATTTATTTCTTTCTACATTTTAGTCATTCGTGAATATGAACTATATAGGTCAAACAATTTGTAGCGACAATTTTACATTAATATTCAGCTCACTCCTATATATACATACCTAAGTGTTTATATATATATATATATATATATATATATATATATATATATATATATATGTGTGTGTGTGTGTGTGTGTGTGTGTGTGTGTGAGTGTGTGTGTGTGTGTGTACAAGGGTGAGCTGAAACGTTCATAGGCTGAAAAGTTCATTTGTTGACCATATATGGTGATGCTAATTTTTGACGAATCGGATCCAATAGTGTCACATTCCATAAAAGTATCTTGGTAAGCCACTGAAGATTTTAACCAACACTTATCTATCTATCTATCTATCTATCTATCTGTTTGTTCGCCCAGTCGGCTGCGGTTGTAGAATACACTGACTGCACCTCTACAGAGGGGTAAGGCCGCCCCTATGAGTGTCCTGTATATGACACTAAACAATCTGATGGTGAGGTTCCAGTAATGCTGAGGCTTTGGGGAATACGGAACACCTTTTCATTGTCATTGCTCCCTGGTCTACTCTGGCCCGGAGTGGTAGCACCTGATAGGGCCCTATCTATGGGTTAAATAGAACTAACGGCATACTTATACTAAATTGAATTGTTTGACTAAACTAAATAGCTTGAAATAGAAATGTTTTTGATAATTAAACCGTACTTACATTTAAACCGCGTGCTTATGCTAAACTGAATTATTTAAAATTGAACTATTTTTGACATTGAAACTGTACTTACACTGAACTGAATTGTTATATATAGAATTGTTTTGACATTTTACTGTGTAAACAAAATCAGTACTAAACTGAATTAGCTGAATTAGAACTGTTTGAATAAACTGAATAGTTTGAAATAGAAATGTTTTTGACAATTAAACTGTGTGCTCATGCTAAACTGAATTATTTGAAATAGAACTGCTTATTTACATAAAAATGGATTTAGCGTTAAATAACCTACAAAGGTTGATATGCCATAAAAACCAACCAACCAACGAACGATGAACCAACCAACCAACCTATCTGTTTGTATATCTATCTATCTATCTATCTATCTATCTATCTATCTATCTGCGTTGAGTAGTTCTCTGTGTACCTTCTAAATTTTCTATGAGTTGACATTAGTTGGTTTTCTTTTATTACTTAGGGATGTTGTTTTCACGTTGTCTCGTTTTTTCCCGAACTGATAATGTCTCCTATGGAACTTTATGTTTGACTTTTAGTTTGCTTGGTATTCGTAATTTTCAATGTGGATATTCACGAAGTTCTCATAATCGTCATTCAGAGTAAGTGTTTCGGATATCTCCTGAAGAGTATCGAATTTGTTTCTTTGTGTTATCGTATATGCATTGCTAATATCTCTTGTTAAGTAATCATAGTGTGTGGTCTTGGTTACTTGCATCGTATTCCTGCGTAAGCTCAGACGTATCTTTGTTGTGACAATTCTGTGATCGGATGGCACGCCTTCAAAAGAGGAATATGATTAACAACATAACTTATTTTTGCAGATATAATCTTTTTGTGTTTTAGCATTATTTGCGTAGGTGTAGATACGTAGTTTTCCATTCTTTTTCTGGAATTTAGTTTTAAGGCATGTGTTGTATCATGCTGAGGAAAGATACACAGTGAAATAGAGTTAATTATTAATTAACTCAAGTGGTACGTCCTAAGTTGGTCTTACTACTGACCGACGTCTTTTCAGAGCTATCTCTCTGCTTCTCTTTCTGCTTCTGCTTCTCCTTGCTTGAGAGACACGGCGTCTTTTATACTTCGCGATACCGGAAGACACGTGGTACGTACCACTATACAACAGCATGTAAGCAGAATTTGTTGTTTTTGTCTTTACCTATTTGAGCATTCATGTCTCCTCTGATGATTGGAATGTTTCTTTGGGATGCGACGGACGTTGTCGAAAGTGATGAAGTCCATTTCATCACTGGCGAAAGAAGGAGATAATTTTTTGTGCGGAGGTTACCGTTAAATGTATCTATCATTTTTCTCAGTTGTGTTTTCTCGATGCTGTTAAGTGATTTTTGGGTGCGAAGACTAAGAAGTATTCATACACCTCATGTGACGGCATTGATTGAAGTTTTCCATGCAGATGCTGCGATAAATGTCCATCCATTGCCAGTGTCATGGTATTTTATTTCTTCTTCGCTATGATGGTATCTGTGTTCTTGTACGCACATTATGTCTATATCATGCTCTGCTGCAGACGTTGTCAGCTCCGATTGTTGGCTTATTCTAATTAAATTTCTAACATTAAATGTCGCTATATGAACTGTACATTTGCATTAAAGTAATTTTTGTTTGAGTTTGAGTTTGAGTTCTATAACTAATTTTTCGAACACTTGGGGCCAAACCTATATCCTCAGTAGAACGTGCCTCTTTTTTCATCCGCGCGTTGGGCGATTCGGTTTGGACATATAGTTTTAGTGAGAGTCATGGTAATCTTTCGATGAGGTATTTTTATCTTATCTATAGACGCCACACTTATAGATAAGTAGAAGTAGTTTCCTGACTGAACTATTTGATCCTGGCCGTTGACCTATGAAGGTTCTTCCACCTAGCATCAAGTGAAGTGCGACGCTGACTCGACGTTGGGTTTATTCGTCTTACCTCACATCTATCATGCTGCTTCCCATGGTTTCTGAGGTTTAACCTGAAGGTTAGAAAATTCCCTATTATATTTCTTTAGTTTTAACTTAGTTAAAGTCCAACTATTCATTTTTTAAAAGTGCTTTCCCCTCTAATACAATAGTTGACCCCATGAGTTTCCTTGTCTTACAAATGTAGTTCCTTAATTCATTTCAATAGCTGGTCACGTAAATTTTATGAAGATTCGACTTGTCATTTCACAGATATATTTCTGCAGATAGTTTTTACTCAACAACCAATCCTAAATAAACAGAACGGTTAAAATTAAACATAACAATGATAATGATAATAGCAGCAAAAAATAACAATTTCTGCAGCGATATTTAAAAGAAAAAAAGAAAGAAAAGTTAAGAAAAAAAAAAGAAAAGATTACATAAAAAAGATAACAATAAAGCAGTTCATGTGGCAACTCACAAAAACTATAACAAAACCAGATCAAAGTGTAGATACTGTTTTGGAGATCAGTTCAATTGCTTTCACTCAAACAAAATTAAAGCTGTTTTTTTTTTGTGCAAGGGTTCCCTTTTTTCTTTCCCTCTTCTTGTTTTTTTTTTCTCGTTCTTCCTCAATTTCATTTCTTTCTATTTCTTCAACAAAAAGAACAAATAGAAAAAAATTAAAGGCCAGATCAATAAAATTAGAAAGTTGATAACAGATAGGCAGACAGTGAATGAAGTGAGTAAAAGGAAGACCACCTTGAGAGTTAAACTAAAAGCTGCCAAACAAGAAGAACAGATACACTTTTGGAATGAACAATTCAAGAACCTGCTTGGAAACTCTGCTAATGGTACGGATAAACCTATCATGAGTATTATCAATAACCAACTTGCTATCAAACTAGGACAGTTTACTAATGAAGAACTCGACGTAGAACTAAAAAAAAAAATAAAAACAGGAGAGATGCCTGCCTTGATGAAATACCACCAGAGTTATCGAAGACGTGGAAATTCGATGACTTCCTGCTGTGATACTGCAACACCATATATAGATAGAACATAAAAAGAGAGATGGACAAAAAGCTGTATCTGCTCTTTCCTCAAGAAAGGTGACCTCGGAATTGCCAAGAACTAACGAGGCATAACTCTCATTTTCATAACGGCTTAGACTTTTAATGTTCTGCTACTCAACTGCATCGAATAAGAAATTGAGAAAAATCGAAATGGTTTTCCATCCACATCACAGATTCTGACAATCTGTCAAATCTTAGAAGGATTTCGTGCAAAAAACCTCGAGGCAACACTCTTATTTGTTGATTTCTCCAAAGCATTTGACCCCATACACTGAGGGAGGATGGAGCAAATACTTCTAACGCATGGTCTCTCTAAAGAAACTATCACAGCCATAATGATGCTCACTAGTCACACGAAAGTGAAATGTTCGCTCACCAGATAGTGTCATAGACTTTTTTGATATTTTTGCCGGTGTTTTGCTCGGAGGATATATTTGTCTCATATCTGTTCATAATCTGCCTAGACTACGTACTTTAAACATCGATAGATCTAAAAAAAAGAAAAAAAAAAAAAAAAAGAAAATGCCTTTCCGCTAAAAACGGCAAGAAGCAGACGATACCCCTCACGAACTATTACAGACGCAGACAACGAAGTTGATAGGGCACTTTTTATAAATACACCTACTCAAGCCGAATTCCTGCTGTATAGGCTGGAGCAAGCAGCAGTTAGCAATGGCCTCAATGTGAAAGCAGACAAAACCCAGTAAATCCATTTTAATCAAAAAGGAGATATCTCCACATTTAATGGTGGTTCTCTGAAATTAGTGAACAAGTTCACGTACCTCGGTAGCAGCATCTCATCTACTTAGAATGACATCGATATGCGACTAGAGAAGGCATGGACTGCTATTTAGAGATTATCGATCCTATGGAAGATAAACGTATCCGATAAAAAAACCCTCATTTTTTCCAAGCATTGGTCGTGTCAATTGCACTATATGGAGGCACCACATGGATGCCGACAAAGCGTATCGAGAAAAGGCTCGATGGCAATTGCACAAGAATGCTACGAGCTATAGGGAACAAACTCTGGAAGTAACATCCCAGAAAACAGCATCTCATATCCGTGTTAGCAGCGTGACATGATAATATGTATATATATATATATATATATATATATTCGCCATTTGACACACTGTTCTCGAAAATATTTCCTACTTGCCCTACTATTTACCCATACTTGGAGGGAAAATATATGGATTCATACCCGTCCTAAGAGTATTAGCGCAACGTCCAGGACTATATATATATATATATATATATATATATATATATATATATATATATATATATATATTTATAACGTTGGACGATGTATATATATGTATATAATCCTGAACAAGTCTTTTTGAATTTCACGTAAAATTAATTACATTAGAAAAGGTATGCATCCAACTATTCTTTCTTCAGGTACTTTTTTCTGGCACTTTAATCTTTAAGCTTTTGATCTAGGTGAGGGACAACCCTGCTAAACTTTGCATAAAAATTAACCTTATGTCAATTCCTGCTCTTTCGCAGCAGTTTGGATTATATAAGAACATATATATAAAAGTATATATATATATATATATATATATATATATATATATATATACTTGTAAAAATATATGTATTTATTCAGCCTCTCAACACAATATGGATGCTACAAAAGGTCAATTTTTGGGGCGTTATTTAAAAAGTTTAGATTTTCATTATTCAGCAGTGTAAAGAAAGCATGAAAGCAGTAGTAGCAGATAAGCACCCATGCTATTAAATATACATAAAAGCTAATATATATATATATATATATATATATATATATATATATATATATATATATATATATATATTTTGATTCAAATTTCATTAAGTATCTTATGAACAAGGGCTTGTGCCACATACATTCTCCGACAACAGCAACAAGCTGGAAAAATACACGTATAAAATAACGAAACAAAATCCTAAAAAAATACAAATCTCTTCGTGGAACAACTCATTTTAAAATATTTCTTTCTCTCTTCGGACCAACAGCAGAAATTATATTTATATATGTTGTAGTCCTTGACTCAGCGAGTTGTCATAATCGTATTTATATTTAGAATACGGATTTTTTACAGACAAGTTTTCTTATATCCAGCAGACTGTCCTTTTTTTATTTCTAATTTTCTTCTTTTTGATCTATACATAAATCTACATAATCTATGTACATAATTTTCTCCCATGGCGCATTCAACCATCATTCGCTATTAACAAAGATCAAGTCGAGGTGTTTTTGTTTTAATAATATGTGAGTGCGTATTTTAATAAATGAATATTCATGTTTATGCTTATATTTCGTCATGAACCGAGACTACGACTCTTAACATATATATACGAGCCTATACGATAAGTTTCCAGACTTTTTTCGTATGGACACTTTTATTGATAGTACACACATGAAAATGTAGTCTCCTTCGAAGTAATCTCCTCAGGCTGCAATGCACTTATTGTAGCATTCTAACAACTTCTGCAAGGCCCCATGGAAGTCCTCTAGTGTGAGCGTGTCAATTAACTTCGTCACAGCCTCTTTCATCTCCTCAATTGTCTCATAACGACGACAGCCTCTGAGCTTAGGGAATAACCAAAAGTCACAGGGAGAAAAGGTCTGGACTTAGGAAGGTTGAAGAACTGTGTTGATGCCCGTCTTGGTCAAACAGTCAGTGACAACGATGGAGTTATGCACTGGTGCATTGTCCTGGTGAAAATGCCACTGACCCGATTTCAAGATTACTTGCCTCTTCTAACGGAATCTCTTTCTGGACTCACTTAAAACCTCAACATAGTAACCCTAACCCTAACCCTTTTGGCCAATCAACTCTGGTGTCCTGACTTCCTTACTCCTCCCATACCTCTCATCATCCCTCAGAGACTCCCTGCCTTTCATGAATCTCTTATACCACTCAAAAACTGATGCTCAATTCATGTAAGATGGTCGAAAAGCAGTCTGAAGCATTAAATACGTTTCAAGTTTACTTACTTTTTACTTTATATATATATATATATATATATATATATATATGGTAGCGGGTAGTTCCAGACAGTTCTTCCAAATACGAATTTTATCTGATATATAAAATCTACACAAGCGTCAGACAATCAAAATGTACTTAGTGACACTGCCAATTCCTCTCCGGCTTGTGTAACTTAGTTTTTAGAACGATTCTAATCCCGGCGTGGAACATATTTTACACTATATATATATATATATATATAGAGAGAGAGAGAGAGAGAGAGCGAGAGATTGAGAGAGAGTAAAATATGCTCCATATTTATGACCCTGGCAAGAGGGGAGATTAAGTCTATTTCACACATGAGTACTACTGGTTTAAATTCAGAGTTCTCCTTTACTGAAGGACTGAGACCCTTACTAAAGCTAACAACCCCAATCTCCTCTAGTGTTTATCCATATCTCGGTGGGGGGTTTAACAAATGGTTTCATGCTTTTGAAAGGGAATTTAAGTCAAGTGAAATGCAGAGAGCCTCGTCCAGGATTTGAAAGCGGGTTGCTTATTGCATTTCTTTCATATATATATACATATATATATATATCAGCCACACTGATGAGTTCTGATAGAACGAAACAGATCTGTCTATGGATGACTATAGAGATATATACTCCCTTACCCCTGTAGGGTTGAGTTCTCTAGCGAATGAAGTAATCGTGTTGCCATTAGCGTTTTTTGCAAGTCTCGTCATATATGAATTGAGGTCTCGGTAGCCGTTAAGCGGATGTATGTAAACAATAGTAATTGTGATTCATAACCGTTTCAAATTTACTTCGCTGCTATTGGCTCCTTGTGGCTGAGGGTTAGAGGCTTTGGATTGGCATTCGAGTCAACCGGGTTTCGATCCCAGCTACGGGAAGCTAATATGTCTAGCCACACCGATGAGTTCTGATAGAACGAAACAGATCTGTCTGTGGATGACTATTGATATATATATATATATATATGTGTGTGTGCGTGTGTTCTCAGATATTTGGCGCTTGAACGTCTAAAGTCTCTAGATGCTCATAATAAGGTGTAATAATACCGATGCAAGTCGGAGCAAGAGTACCTGTATAAGTATATGAATTGGCGTAGCGTATATGCTTGTGCTTAGACTTGCGTGTATAATAGAAGTAAAATCATAGCTGGACATATTGGGAGGTCATTAGAATTTAAAATGACAGCTTTTAAGATCGAAAAAAAAAGGGTTTCTAAATAATTGAATAGAAAGATTTGGATTTATTAATGAACATTAAAGGATTATCTTTATTATTTCTATAAAAAAAAAATGAAGTCTTTGACGCCAATACGTCCAGAGGTTTGTTTGTTGGTTGGTTCGTTGGTTAGTTAGGTTGGGGTTTATGGCATATCAATCCTTGTAGGTTATGTAATGCCAAAACTTCTTTATAAATATATATGATTTGTAAAAACATTTTTAAACAAGACTGAGCTCATTTTTTGCACACAGTAAAATAGTTTAAAGTATTTCTATCCAACACGAATAATTCTATTAACCATTAAACAATTAACCATTTGTTTGAAAACACTTAAATGGTTTCAAGTATTGCTATGAAACAGTACCAATTTAACGCCAGTGATTTTTGGCACATGTTTAAATAGATATACTTATATATGTTTTGTAAGTAAACAGCATGCACATGATTTTATTTTTAAATTTGTAAATGAATAAAAACTCATTTGTTTGCTAACTAATATTGATATTGTTTCTACACAGTTGAAATTTGTCATACTTCCCACCAACAGGACGAGTGCGGCACAATGCCTTTTTTAAGGTGGTTCCGGGCGAAGAGCTGTAACCCAGACACGCCCGACATTCCCAAAAATGTCTCGGGCTCCATCGGCATTTCCCTAAAAAAGAGCTCCTCATGTACCAGGCGATAAACTTGGCCCCTCAGGAGAGGTTTAGAGCCTGCGAGGACGCCCCACACACTCCGTGGCTCGAGGACAGCAGGTCTTATCACACGTGACATGAATGCCGGCTTCCCGAAATCCATGTTAGGCGCCCTTGACCGACGTGACCAAGCCAAGCAACCAAGCAACCAAGCCACACGAACCGATACATGCAACGAGAAACACAGCCGGAGTATGACTAGAGTTACAGTTAAATAGTTGTTTGTGTTTTATCGCATATCAACCTTTGTCGGTTATTTAATGCCAAATATTTTTTTTTACAAATAATCAGTTCTATTTCAAAAAAATTCAGATTAGCATGTGTACGCATTTTGTCAAAAACAGTTCTATTTCAAGCTATTCAGTTTAATCAAACAGTTCTAATTAATAAAAAATTAGTTTTGCATAAGTATTGTTTTTGTATACACCGTTAAATGTACTGACAATTCTATTTCAAGCAATTCAGTTTAGCATAACTACACAGTTTAGTTCTATTTGAACCATAGATAGGGCCCTATCAGGTGCTACCACTCCTGGTAAGAGTGGACCTGGGAGCGATGGCAATGAAGAGGTATTCCACATTTCCCAAAGCTCCAGCATCACTGAAACATCACCATCAGATTGTTTAATGTCATATCCAGGACAGTCGCTGGGGGAATCCATCTTTATAAGTAAACAGTTCTATTTCAAACAATTCGGTACACAGTGTAATTGTCAAGCTATTCAGTTTTGTGAAACAGTTCAAATCCAAACAATTTAGTTTAGTATAAGTATAGTTTTTGGTTACACACATTTAAATGTCAAAATACTTCTATTTTGAATAAATCAATTTAGCGTTATTTCGCAATCTAAATATCAAAACAATTCTATTTCAAGTAATTTAGTTTAGCATAAGTACACAGTTTAGTTCTAAATAATCCATTGATAGGTCCCTATCAGGTGCTACCATTTCGGGCCAGAGTGAACCTGGGAGCGATGGCAATGAAGGACTGCTTCACATTTCTTAAATCTCCAGAATCACTGAAACATCATCATCTGTTTGTTTAGTGTCATATCTTGGACAATCGTTGGGGGGGGGGGAGGTCTTAACCATCTGCAGAGATGCAGGTGCTAGATTCAACCCCTCAACCGACTGTACAACAATTAAATAGTTTCCGTTATTGTTATCCAACATTAATAATTCTATTCAATATCAATCATTTGATTGGAGAGAAGTGATAACAAATACTCCTACTTAACATCTGAGTCCCTCGGGTAATGTAATGGTTTGCAAGCTTGACTGGCAAAACTGCAAGAGTGAGTTCGAGTCTCACTGACTGCCTCATTTATTCGGCCTTGTGTAATATCTAAGCAAAAAAGCTTAGTAAATTACTATTGCTATTTAACACTTTAACCCGACCAAGCCGAAACACTACTGCATAGTTTGTAACGAACCACCGCAGGCATTAGCATCCACGTCAATGCACACAAACAAACAGGCGACATTTCCTCACTAGACGGAAGCTCTCTGAAACTAGTAGACAAGCTCACCTACATAGGAAGCAGTGTCTCATCAACCGAAAAAGACATCGACACGCGGCTTACGAAGGCATGGACAGCTATCGATAGCCTGTCGATCATATGGAAGTCAGACCTGACCGACAAAATGAAACGCAGTTTCTTCCAAGCAGCGATACTACTATATGGATGCACTACTTGGACGCTAACTAAACGGCTGGAGAAAAAGATAGACGGTAATTAAACAAAAATGCTGCGAGCGATATTGAATAAGTCATGGAAGCAACACCCCACAAAGCATCAACTATACGGCCACTTGCCTCCCATCACGAAAACTATCCAAGTTAGACGGACCAAACATGCAGGACACTGCTGGAAAAGCAGGGACGAGTTCATTAGTGATGTACTCCTATGGATTCCCTCTTATGGCCGAACAAAAGCAGGACGGCCAGCTTAAACCTACATACAGCAGTTCTGTGAGGATACAAGATGTAGCCCTGAAGACCTGCTAGAAGCGATGAACGATAAGGAGGAGTGGCGAGAGAGGGTCAGGGATATCCGTGCTGGCGGCATGACATGATGATGATGATGATTGTATTTGTACACAGTCAAACGGCTCCAAGTATTTCTATGTATCATTAACTATTCAACATCAGTCATTTGTTTGCACATAGTTAAATGGTGAAAGAGTTCTATTTCTAACAATTCAGTTCAACATAAGTCATTTGTTTGAATACAGTTTAAATGCCAAACAGTTCTATTTGACTCATAGGTAGGTCCCTATTAGTTGCTTCCTCTCCGGATCAGAATGGACCTAGGAGCAATGGCTATGAAGCAGTACTGGAGCCTCACCATCAGATAATTTAGTGTCATATCCAGGACACTCGTTTTGGTGGGGTTTTTTAACCTCTCCGCTGAGATGCAGTCAGTGTATTCTATAGCTCTAGCCGACTCGGCTGTCAGAGGTCTGTTTATTAAGGTGATTTCTGATAGCTCTTTGGTTTGGTTGTTGAATGAGCTATTATATTGACGCTTTAGAGGGTTTGTCTTCGTATATATTTGTCGTATCTGAGTACCAAAACGCGTTGCCACAATTATTTGCGCGGAAAGGACACAATTTGGACTCTTGCAGCAAAGTAAATGTATTATCGTTTAATATCAACTCGTGTTAGACGATGTAAAACAATTCAAGACGAATTAACGATAACTTATTTATTACCTGAACAAACTTAATTGAATGAATACAGAAATTAGATGAAATACTCTAAAGAGTACATTTTAAAGAAAAGGTTCTATCCTGTTGTTGAAGAAACTTTGGGTATAAGTTAAGAATCCTTCGTAGAATGGAAGTTATTGTGTAAAGACTTACGTCAAGGCATGATATCATGTGCCATACGACACGAGATCTGCAGGGGTGAAGGCTTCCTCTTTCAGAGAAATCCATTTCTAGTTGTCGACGTAGGATTGAAGCGAGCGAGAGAGCGAGAGAGAGAGAGAGAGAGAGGGATGTACTTCGTGAAAAGTCAGGTATGTAATCCCTATTGTTTCATAAGTAATAAATGAGACGTCTATTTTGGGTAGTAATAGTTTTAACGACATGGGAAATTAATGTTAATGTATGTCATCATCATCATCATGTCGTGCCGCTAGTACGGATATCCCTAACCCTCTCTCGCCACTTTTCCCCATCGTTCATCGCCTCTGGCAGGTCTTCTTCCCGTATCCTCACACAGCTGCTGTATGTATGTTCTTGCTGGTCGTCCTGCTTTAGCTCGGCCATATGTGGGGGTCCATAGGAGTACATCACTTATGAGCTCGTCCCTGATCCTCCAGCAGTGTCTTGCGTGCCTGGTTCGTCTAACATGGATAGTTTTCGTGATGGGAGGCAGGTGGCCGAGTAGTTGGTGCTTTGTGGGGTGTTGTTGCTGATTACTAAATTGAAATGGACCCAGCTGTAGGTTGTATAGTGCCACTATTGTCTTTCTACAAGGATGCCTATGTCATTAAATAACCCACCAAGGTTGAAAGGTATTTAAACAAAGAAACCGTAAAAAGTAAATTAGATTGAGTTTTTGAAATAAATGATAAGTTCTATAAGTTTTTCAGTGTAGACAGAAGTGTATGGATGTATAATACATTTTAATACGTGTTCGTAATATTTGTAGCTAGCATACGTCAGGTTACAATAATATTGATGACTGGTTTTATTATTGTGGTTATTGATATCGAGCTTCATTTTATGGATTATCTTTTCAAGAGCTTTGTGAATTTGTTTGTCGATAGCCATTTGCCGCAATGTAATATTGTCTATAATAATCATTTGTGTTTACACTGTCATATGTTATTAAGCATCGTTTTTTAATACCTTACACACAGCTATATGATTTTATGTGATCCTATCTAATACTAATAATTTATACACAATTTTATAGTTTCAAAAATATTTATATTTACTAATGATAATTTGTGTAAACATCCTTTTTTAATCCCTTACACATAGCTATATGATTTACGTGATCCTATCTAATACTAATAATATATACAGAAGTTTATATTTAAAAAAATTGTTTCTATTTAATCATAATAATTTGTGTTTACACAGTTATATGTTATCAAGCATTTTTATTTAATACACATACTTTGTATATATATATATATATATATATATATATATATATATATATATATATATATATATTCAAGTGTTCTTATCAAATATTTATAATTTATATACAATTTTATGGTTTCAATAACTATTTCCATTTAATTATATATCATTTGTTTGCACGGTTATACGATATCAAGTATTCATGTGTGCGATGTGGTCCAGTAGCTCAGTGTTTCGGCTCTGCATTCTGTGGTCTCTGTCTCGATATCCAGTGAAGGAGACTACGGTATTCACAGCTGATGAGACCTAATAAGGTCGAAACAGCTGTTCAGTGGTTCCATATGTCGGGCATAGTGCTTCCTAGATTTTCTGGTCATGGTAATTCAATTAATAAGAAATATATTATACATCACTTTATAGTTTCAATTAACAATTTCTTTTTGACTAATACTTATTCTAGCAGACACTTTTATGGTATCAAGTATTTTTATTTAATAAAGAGAACAACAGAAATACTGCTCACTTTTGAAACTGCAACCTGTGAGGTGCAAGTGAAATTAAGTACATGGATATGATTGCTGCATCGTATCATTATTTCTTCAATCAGACATTTCCATGTTTATGAACTGAATGTGTAGGAGATTACTCAACAGTCTGGATATTTTCTGCTGTCCAAGGTCTTTCAGGAGTCCTTCCTTTTATCGATGAATCTGTGGTTCTGAGATTTTCAACCCATTACAGCATCAATTTTCTACCCCGAACAAGACAATTCCAACAGAACATGAAATAAGCACAAAAAGCTGTGTAGGAATTATGGATTCATCAATCTTAAAAAAATCTTACTAGCAAATGCGCAGTGGGCACCTGTTCCATGATCGGAAGTGATCATATCTCTATAGAAAAAGAAACTTATAAGATATCTATTTGATGGAACTACTATTACCACTTGCCAAAATTCAGTTGTACCATAGAGACGACCGTGAAATATATTTCTACCGCACGCTTAACGAATGATTTGCGCGCTTTTAAATGGTTTATAGTGTTCCTCTATAATACTGACAATTTATACACAATTATATAGTCTCCAGTAACTATTCTTATGGGATAATAATAATTTGTCTGCATAGTTTTATTGTATCAAGTATTTATATCTGATGATAATAATTTCTAAAGAAATCTATTTGATTTATAGATAGAACTCTAATAGGAATGATCCTCCGAATTAGATTGGTCTGGTTTGACTTTATGGCATATCAAACGCTGTAGATTATTTAATGCCAAATTCTTTTTATACATATATATTAAATATATGATTTTTAAACATTTTTAAACAAGCCTGAACTCATATTTTTGATACAGTTAAATTGTTTCACATTTTTATATTTACAATTAATCACTAACAATTCAATTAAACCTCAGTTTTTTGTTTACACACAGTTAAATGATCAAACAGTTCTATTTTAAACAATTCAGTTTAGCGAGTCAACAAAGTTAAATGATTCCTAGTATTTTGTGGTATCACTAACAACTTAATTAAACATCAGTCATTTGTTTACACTCAGTTTAAATGTCAAACAGTTCTATTTGACCCAAATGTTGGACTCTATCAGTTGTTACGTCTTCGGGTCGAAGTGGACAAAGGAAGGATTGCAATGAAGGGGTACCCTGCATTCCCCAAAGCTCCAGCAAAACTGAAAACTCACCCAATTGTTTAATCTCATATATCAAGATATTCATTGGGGGAGTCTTACCACTTGGCAGAGATTCAGTCAATGTATTCTGCAGCCCCAGCTGACTTGGCCATTTGGGTTAGAATTGACCTGGGAGTAATGGCAATGAAAGGATACTCGACACACCTAAGAACTCCAGATTTGGAGACTTAGCAGTGGATGAATGTAGTTGTCCAACCCCTCTGAACGAGGAAGATGCGACACATCGTTAATTTTTCAGCGTAGCTTAACAGGCTTGAATTTTTCAGTTGTTTCAAGACCATCGCCAAATTTAAGTCTAAAAAGACCATTCTGCTTTACAAATTATCCGTAGTTAGAGGCAGAGAAGACACATTTATACCTTTCCCAGGGATATTAGCGCTATGTGAAATGCAAACAACCTTGTCAAGGAGTTTAACCGTGTCCATTTTCTGCGATGGTATCCATTACACTACAAAAATATCCTATGGAGGTACGTGGTGCTTTCAATTAGTTTCCAGATTTTTTTGTACAGGCATTTAAAATTGTCGTAGACACTTGAAAATTCACTATGTTATTGCTATACATCTTATAAGATAACTGTTGAAGTTTTATGATATTAGATTCAAATGAACAGTTACATTAGCAATTGGAATACACTCTACTAATGCCTGATTGTCACAGCTGGTGAATTTCAAAAATGCAATCTGGACGTGAGGACACTTTAGAAGAACGATATGCGATACAATTCTGTTTTTAACTTGGAAGAAATGCCACAGAAACGTATATAATGCTTCAAACTGCTTTTCGACCATCTTGCATGAATTGAGCATCAGTTTTTGAGTGGTATAAGAGATCCATGAAAGGCAGGGAGTCTCTGAGGGATGATGAGAGGTATGGGAGGAGTAAGGAAGTCAGGACACCAGAGTTGATTGGCCAAAAGGGTTAGGGTTAGGGTTACTATGTTGAGGTTTTAAGGGAGTCCAGGAAGAGATTCCGTCAGAAGAGGCAAGCAATCTTCAAATCGGGTCAGTGGTATTTTCACCTGGACAATGCACCAGTGCACAACTCCATTGTTGTCACTGACTATTAGTCCAAGATGGGCATCAACACAGTTTCTCAGCCTCCCTATAGTCCAGACCTTTGCCCCCTGTGACTTTTGGTTATTCCCTAAGGTCAGAGACTGTCGTCGTTATGAGACAATTGAGGAGATGAAAGAGGCTGTGACGAAAGTCATTGACACGCTCACACTAGAGGACTTCCATGGGGCCTTGAAGAAGTTGTTGGAAGGGTACAACAAGTGCATTGCAGCCTGAGGAGATTACTTCGAAGGGGACAAGAGTTTCAAGTGTGTACTATCAATAAAAGTGTCCATACGAAAAAAGTCTGGAAACTTATTTAATGATCCTCGTAATTTATTGTCAAATCCGAGACATCCGCTTTTGGGTTGAATCTTACACTCCTACTGATAATGCAATTTCAGGGGCGAACGAAATCTAGCGAAAACTGTGTAGATTAATAACAACTCTTTGCCTTTTTGGAAAGTCTTGAGGAGTAGTGGCTAACGTGCGGGATTATGATTTTATAGTAAGCGAGTTCGAACTCCACTCGTGTTATTACATTCACTTTCGGTTGGTTATTTGGTTGTTTGAGTTTCACGGCATATCAAATACTATGGGTTATTCAATGCCTAATACGGTTTACATATATGAATTATATATGATTTGTAACGATTTTTATATGAACTCACTTTTTCTCTGTAAACTCACTTTTCTTTTAAATTCATGTTTTGATCCATTCGACCCACAAGTAGGACCCCAACAGGCACCACCACTCCGTGTCAGAGTTGACCCACTACAAGTTGTAATTGTCGAGATTTATGGTTTTGCGTAGGGTTATTTGATAAAACTTTTTATATTTGGTTGATTAGTAGGTTGATCCATTGAATATTTCGGATTGTAATCATCTATTGTATTTTAGGGTTACTTTCGATCTAATATGCTTTGGAAAGCAATAAACACACTTATCTTCTCAGCTATGCGTTAGATAATACCAACATTGTTTTTCTACGAGGATGGGTTTGGAATTAAATGATCCAACAAGGTTGATATGCCGTTAAAAAAGAAACCAACTCTTCGCTTTCTTTTTCCTTCTATTTACTGCTACCATTAGACAAGCAGTTCCAACGTATATGTAAGTAAATATGTTATGGTTCAAGTCACAATATAATTCCTCTACTTCAAAAAGAAAATGTAGATCTATATTCTTGCGCTTGAGGTCATAATAATTACGCGGATGCGTATTTCTAATCCTCTTGGGAAGACGTGGCCCCGGAGGTGACCGTGCCGTCTGTTAAGAATACAGATGTTTCTGACAAGACACATTTAGGTTAATTGGCCGCGCAATTACCATGACTAGTTAATTTGGCGTCACTTGTGTACGATATGGGCTGTTGGCTCAGCTATAGAATTTCGGCACTGCCTTCTGTGGTCGCTGGTTCGATCTCCAGTAGTGGAGATCAGGGTATTTACTGTCGGTGAGGCCTAATAAGGTCGAAACAGGGGTTCAGTGTTACTGTATGTGATACGTAGGTGTTCGCCGGATTTTCTGGCCAAGGTAATTCCATTCACAATATAATTCCTCTACTTGAAAAATATACATGTTATGGTTTAGTTTTGTTTCCTTTGTTTAATGTCATATCAAACTTCATGGCTTGTTTAATGTATAAATCATCCTTAAAGAATGACAGTAGTGGTGCTATTCAACCCATTGCTTGTAGGGATAAGAGGTTTCATATTTTTCTCAAGCGCATTCGTCAGAAAGCGAACATAGAGTGACGAGTTCAAACTTGCTTATTTATTTGTCTTTTTCTGCCACTTTAACCATTAAGCCACAGAAACTCCCCCGAAATATATGTTGATGGGAATTAGTGTGACAATACCCCCTAGGCCCCCTGTACTTATCAACCTCTTCGAAACGATTCTGTCTTGGCGGTGATTCATCTAGTGGTTCCGATAGGGGTATCACACATTTCTTTATGGCCACAAGAAATACAACCGAGGGAGCGGGAGAAAAAGAACAAAGAACAAACGCACAATATGGGCTTGGGTTAACTCAAAGTGCAAGAAGGGTGGTTCCGTCACACTGCATTCCCTGTGCACCTGCAGACTAACGCTAGCGAAATTTCTACAACGCTACTAGAAATGCCAACTCATCCTGGCTGGCCTTCCCTCATTGCTCCCTTCTACTGACCGTTGTCGACTGCCCTTCTGCGTCATCCTTCGCTAACTGCCTTCTCTGAGTTCCTTTTTCCAACTCCTCTCTGGCGTTCCCATGCCAACTTCCGGTCACGTCGAGATCTCGAGCTCAGGCCTTTGTATGGTTTCGTGCCAAAACAAACAAAAAGATCGTCTACTTGGTGCACCCACTTTATAGTGTCACATTAGTATTAGTCTTATTAGTCGGAAAAGTATGAACCCCTGCCTTATTCCCCCATCTATGAATTAAATAGTATCACTGCCGTTCTTCTGCAAGGATGGCTTAGACATTGAAATAACCGACGAAGATTGATTGATATGTCATTAATTCTTAAACATTAAACAACCCAAGACGGGTTGACATGCCGTTAAAAACGATTAACCAGAACTAAGCTTGATTTTTAAACAACACCTAAACTAGTGTAATCAGCTAGAAAAGCAGACAATTACATGGAAGATTTATTCTGAGTACTCTATATTTCTGACCTTGTGTCAAACTATGCTGAGTTAATCGCTACTTGTGAAATATCCAACCAAGCCGCATGGAAAACACGTAGCAGTTATTTTCTTCACAGTTTGCCTTGCATTTCCATTATTTTACGCTCCAGAACTGCCTAGACAAGTCTAAATTGAATTCATGCTGGAAGTCCATCTTTATCAGGACAATCATATAATGTCTACTTCGGCCTGCCATTTTAAAGTCATTTTTCTGTATCATATGGAGTCCATCAGCCTCGGAGAGAATTCTATTTTTGTCTAAATAACTTACACTATCTAATGGAAGAAGTCCATTCTGCAGAGTGGATTTATAAACAGATGTTCCTAAGTTCTAAAACATAATATACAACAAACGTGTAGCTCCTCCCATCGTTTGACTAGTGATGGTTAAACGACATGGTCCAGAGTCTAAAAAATGTCCTCGACTCGTGTGGGTAATCCAATCCAATTAGGTTCCAGTGTTGTTCTTAGATAAAATTCACAGAAGCCGATTTTCAAGTCAGGTACGACCCGTATTGATTGAAATCTTGGCACAGCACATTCTTCCTCGTTTTCCGGCAATCTAGCCTCATGCGGCATCCTGCGAACTGTTTCTAAAACAGCCATGGTTACCTCACTAATGTGAATATGATGGATTGCAAAATTTCATTTAATAGTAATAAGTTTCCAGGATCTTACGTTCAAGGGCTTCTATTTGAGAATGATGTCAGCCAAGTTCAAACAATCTCTTATCTTTATTTATCGTTGTCTCGCTTGTTTCTCGCTGTTTTCCAATCAAAATTGGAGAATTTTCTTGAAACGCTTACAATAAGTAGGCCTATTTCACTCTCTGGTTTATAGAACGAATCGTTAAACTCTCAATAGGTTACGGCATGTTTCAGAATGCATCAGTAAATAAACTGGACGCTGTTCCATTATGTTATATCAACATTTTATTGTTAACACTGCACTATCAACCAATACAAATCTAAATTGCATGTGTTTCCAATTGATCATAGAAAGTAATGCATCCATGGAAAAATGTCTGAATCTTCACCGATGACATAGCGATACTGGCAAATACACCTGACCAAGCCGAAACACTTCTGCATAGTTTGGAACGAGCAGCAGCAAGCATAGGCCTCTATGTTAATGCACACAAAACGGAATATATGTGCTATAACCAAACGGGGGACATCTCCACTCTAGAAGGAACCCCACTTAAACTAGTAGACAAATTCACGTACCTAGGAAGCAGCGTCGAATCAACCGAAAAGGACATCGAAACGAGCTAAACGAAAGCATGGACAGCTATCAATAGGCTATCGATTATATGGAAATCTGACCTAACCGATAAAATGAAACGCAGTTTCTTCCAGGCAGCGGTCACATCGACACTGCTATATGGATGCACTACATGGACGCTAACAAAAAGACTGGAGAAGAAGCTAGATGGCAATTACACAAGAATGCTGCGTGCAATCCTGAACAAGTCCTGGCAGCAACACCCCACAAGACACCAACTGTACGGCCACCTGCCCCCTATCACGAAAACTATTCAAGTTAGACGAACCAGACATGCAGGACATTGCTGGAGAAGCAGAGACGAACTCATAAGAGATGTACTCTTATGGATCCCCACACATGGCCGCGCAAAAGCAGGACGACCAGCCCGAACGTACATTCAGCAGCTATGTGAGGATACGGGATGTTGTCCAGAAGACCTACCTAGGGCGATGAACGATAGGGAGGAGTGGCGAGAGAGGGTCAGGGATATCCGTGCTACCAGCGCGATATGATGATGATGATGAATTTAAAAACATATAATCTCCCCTAGTGCTTGAAACAGTATAGTAAGTAAGTTGCCTGACTGTAGTCGTGAGGGACTCAAAGGCTCCCTTTTTAATAGCTACTACACCGAGATGTAGTGGAGGGCTCAACTCTTTTCCCTGGATTGCTACACTTACCCTTGATCCGTATCCCATAATGTTTAGTGTTGAGAAAGGGGGTATCAAATATCATTTTTTGACTTTTTGGTATGACACGAAAACGGATTAAACCTCGGCCTCCCGGACCACTGGCGAACACTCTAACCATTAGGCCGGTTATTATAGAAAGGCATATTTTTGTTTGAATTCAGAGTTCTCTCTCTCCGAGTCTGGTTGAATAGTGAAAGCTAAAGAACACCGTCTATCCTAGAATTTACCAAATCCAGGAGAAGAAGGGATGGATACATATCTTACCGAATGGAATAAGCACATGTGACACGACGTGCAGTTGAGGACTTAATTAATATGTAAAAATTAGAATTTATGAAATATATTCTAATTAATATATATATATATATATATATATATATATCTCGAAAACAAAAAAGATCCTTAAAATAAGTATCTTTTTGGCCAAGGCTTATATGACCTAAAAAGCTGGTTGATCGTTCCTAAAGGTCAGTTAAGTGCGAGACAATCGCTTTCGATTTTAAAGGTCAGTTAAGTGCGAGACAATTGTTTTTAATTTTGACAGATAGCAAATTTATTTAGTTTTTCAGTTGTCAACTGAAACTTCAATCACAATGATGAAACGTGTCATTTCGTAAAATGTATTTTTCTAGTCCTTAACTTGAAGGTCAATGTCAAAAGGGAGATTTAATTTCCTCCACCCTAAATAAAGGTGAGTTGGGCATGCCTCATTCAGTCAGGTGAGGCGGAGAATTTTTTTGTTTGACCGCATAGCTCTAAACCTGTTCCCATTGGTCTAAGCATCTAAAAAGGGTTTCCCTATACCTGTTAGATATAATTCTGCTCTAGGATTTACTGACCAATGGGAATATGACTCCTAATTGTCTCTTATTGGACAACCAATCAGAAACCATTTTTAGTCCAGATATTGATCTATAAAAAATGGGATAATTAAACGAATCCTCAGAGAGGATAAGAAAAACAGACCAAAAAGAAACTCAAGACTGCCAAAGAAGCATCTAGACCAGAAGTACTCTGAACAACCTTCAGACGTTACAAAATTTCAAAGTCCCAGATTTTAGAGACGTTAGTGTTACTCTAACCGCAACTCATCGTCACTCTTCCTCTCTCGATATTCTTCTTCTGTTTGCCACGAAAGCAAACCTCGTTTGTTTGTTATTTATTGTCTCACAAACGTGTTTCAATAAAAACGATTTTTTGTTGTTGTTAAACAACGGGTTTTCTCAATTCTTTTAGTTGCTAGACAATCTAGACACTCATATTACCTGACCGTCAGAAGAATATCCGGCTGAATTGTGTCAACCCCCCTCTGTTTCAAACACGGCGTGGGTACGGAAGGATTCGACGAAGCAAACAGCCGGAATCTAATGTGGTATTTACGAACACAATAGCCACAACAAATACTGTGACTAGTAGTCACACCACATTGGGCTCCGTGACTAGCATAGGACCACACACAAAATGAAATGCAAACAGCCCCGCCCAGGGTTTGCATTCGGTTCACTGATTGTATTTTCTACGACGAAAGCCGTTGCGTTAGACTCGTTTCTATCATGTTACATATATCTAATGAAGTGTCTGTGGACATAGATAGCATTACTTTCGGAGCAACCTTTTCATCAAATTTACCCAACCCACCGCTCGGGCAGGATATGACACAAGGTCAATTTTTTAAGCGGAGTTTAACAGGTTTGAATTCAGAGTTTTCCTTCTCCTAGACTAGTTGCCTCACCAAGGCTGAAGAACCTCGTCTGTCCTACTATTTACCCATAGCTGGAGGGGGAATAATTGGATTCATACCTTTCCCAAGAGTATTAGTGCTATGTGAAACGCAATCAGTCTCGTCGAGGATTTGAACTCGTGTCGCCGAGTCCATTTCCTGCGAGGGTTAGGGTTAGGGTTATACCACAGAGCAACTTTTTTTATAAGCGTGGCATGTTATTCAGCAATGGTGGAAATGTGGATAAATAGTATTTTTCTGCTGAAAACTTTGTCTTTTATTGTGCTCGCTCTATTTATTTAAGTTTCCATGGAAATAAAAAAAACGTCATTACATTTAGAGAGCCTCTCGTGAATTTCAAGCCAGTTTTATTATTTTCGCTGGTTTGAGTTTTTTCAATTGTACTAAGGAGATTGATTTTAACGGCATGTCAACCGGTTTAGGATTATTCTGTGCGAAGAGATTAAAAAATCCCGTTCCTTATATATTTCCATTTTTTTGTGTTACTTTCTTATCGTTTGGTTTTTTTGCTTTATGGCATATCAACATTTGTGGGTTATTTAATGCCGAAGCCATCCTTGTAAAGAACATAAGTAGTACTATTTAACCTATAGCTGGAGAGAATAAAGAGTTTCATACATTTCCTTAAAGGGCATTTGTCTGAAAGTGAATGTAATAGCGCGACTGGAGTTCGAACTCACTTACCACGATGTCACAGTCCAACACGTTAGCTACAAAGCCACGAAGACTTCTTCCATTTATTCTCAGTTTTTCTTTCTATGTTTGACAGATGGTCCTATCAACTACAAATAATTTTCGAACGGATCTACTTGACCCATAAATTCGACCCTAAAATTTACTCCCATTTCGAATCAGAGGGGACCTGGCAGTAATGGCAATAAAGAGTACTCAAAAACTCCTCAAATCTCCACAACTTGAGCCTGACTATCTGATGCAGTTTAGTGTCATACCAGGACACTCCTTCATATTCTAAGCTCCGTCGACGAGGCTGTTGTTGGATTGTTAGGTGGGGTCTCGTTTGTGGTGTATTAGCCGTCCACCAAGTAAATGTTTATAGACTTAGTCATCATCAGCAGCAGTAAATTGGCCAATCAGAAATGATTAAAGGACATATGAGCAACGACAAATACCAGGACGTATTCCCGCCTTGTTACTCAGAACGTATACTTTTGTATTGTACCACCGAAAAACAAGATGGCTACCCAAATTCCAATAACTGTTGATTAGAGATCTTATTTGTCAATCAACACTTAGATTAAAGAGAAAATTAGACTGCTGTGGCTAATAGCGGCTCAGGTCCCTAGGAAATGTCTCCCTCTGAGACCTTCTATACTTATTCCACAGTCCTAACAAATAAATGGATATTTGACCGCGCAATCAATTGCTTAATCACGTTCTACTTAATCTAGTTCACGGCTTTAAATCTTCTATTTGTTGATTGCCTGGAAAGAGAGAGAGAGAGAGAGAGAGAGAGAGAGAGAGAGAGAGAGAGAGGGAGGGGCAAAAGAATAAAAACGCTCTTCCTAATTAAAAGTTGGCCCTTCATTACCTTCTAAGTGATAATAGCGAGGCGCTCAATATTTCTTGATGTCAGTATAGGCATGTTCCCTAAAGATTGAAATATGGCAAGAAAGAGAGAAAGAAAGTAAAAAAAGATGAAGAAAATAAAAGAGAAAGAAAGTAAGACAGAGATAGAGCAAGCTAGCTTGAAAGATAGAAAGAGAGAGATAGAGGAAGACGAGATTGTAAGAGATAGAAAGATTTTGAGGATAGTAAGAAATTGGATTTGGAAACGGAAAGATACATATATAAAATAAATTATAAAGTAAATGGGCAAGAGTATCACAGCGAGAGAGAGAGAGAGAGAGAGAGAGAGAGAAAGAGAGAGAGAGAGAGAGAGAGTATAAGAGGCGTTAAGGAAGTTCATGAGAATAGAAAGACACTGGAAACGAATGGGGAGAAAGAAAAGAAAGCAGGAAAGATAAAAAGAGAATAAGCAAAAAAAAAAAAAAAATTAAAAATTGTTAAAAAAACACGATTGTGAGAAAAATAGAATAGAATAGGATAGATAGATAGATAGATAGATAGATAGATAGATAGATAGCATATAAGAGATTGAGAGAAGATTGAAAGATAAAGAGAGTGAAAGCCAAAGAGAGAAAATATATAAAAACAACAGAGAGAGAGAGAGAGAGAGAGAGAGAGAGAGAGAGAGAGATAGAGAGAGAGAGAGAGAGTATAAGAGATTATGAGAAATATAGAAAGATAAAATGATAAAAGAGTGAAAGCTAAAGAAAGAAAGAAAGAAAGAAATGAATAAAATGAGAAAGGAAAAGAAAACAGAAATAGTGTGTGTGTGTGTGTGTGTGTGTGTGTGTGTGTGTGTGTGAGAGAGAGAGAGAGAGAGAGAGGTGGGATATTAATTTTCCAAGAACGTCTCTTTTGTAAAAGAAAAAATGTATATGTAATATATAAATAATACCAGTCTGTTTTTCACGGCTGTAAAAGCGTTGTGCCTATTTATTCATTAGGATATTCTCAATATATTTTACGCAAAAAGCAATTAATAATCTATCAAAGCCTGCTGCTTGGAGGCTTGAAAATAAACTGACATACTGTCGAGCAGTCTGGCACCAAAAGAACGATATGCCAGACGATAAAAGCAAACTTTCGTGATGACAGATTGTTCAAAGAGAAGTTGTTGGCCATCGCCGATTTATTGTGTTCCAGGTTAGGTTGTCTCTGGTTTACAAGGTTGTTTCCACTGTTTTGAAATCCCCACTGTCATACGTACAGTAAAAGATTGTGAGCCTTCATTAAAACGGTGTCAGTAAGAATTATGAACCTTCCTAAAACTGTTTCTTTCCAGGGCTTTCTTTCAATCTTTCATCCTGACATTCCTCCTCCTCCTCCTCTTCCTCATTGCCCAGTCGGCTTAGACTGTAGAATACACCGACTGCTTCTCTGCAGAGGGGTAAGACCTCCCCCACAAGTAGTGTCCTAGATAGGACACTAAACAATCTGATCGTGAGGTTCCAGTAATGCTTTGGGGAATGTGGACTACCTCTTTATTGCCATCACTTCCAGGTCAACTCTGGTCCGGAGAGGTAGCACCTGATAAGGGTCCTATCTATGGGTTAAATAGAACTAAACCGTGATTCCTTCATAATACTGATTTTTTGTATTTAAACTGCGTATACATTCTAAACTGAATTGTTTAGAATAGAACTGTTTTTGACATTGAAACTGTACTTACACTTAACTGAATTGCTATATATAGAACTGTTCTGACATTTAACTGTGTGTAAACAAAATTAACTGTATTAGAGCTGTTTGAAGAAACTAAATAGTTTGAAATAGAAATGTTTTTGACAAGTAAAGTGTGTACTCATGCTAGACTGAATTATTTGAAATACAAACTTTTGTATAAAAAGGGATTTGGCTTTAAATAACCTTCAAAGGTTGATATGCCATAAAACCGAACCAACCAACTCCTCCTCCTCATCATCAACGTGATATTTGTCTCTGCCTCCCACTGGCCGAGTCGGCTGGAGTTGCAGAATATACCGACTGCATCTCTGCAGATGGGCCAGACTCTCCTAACGAGTCCCCTGGATATGGCACTAAACACTCTCATGGAGAGGTTCCAGTAATGCTGGAGCTTTGTGAAATGTGGATTACCCCTTTATTGCCATCGCTCCCAAGTCCACCTTGCTTTAGAGTGGTAGCTCATGATAGGGTCCTATCGAAGGGTTCAATAGAACTGCATGACATTGAAACTGTGTACTTATGCTAAACGGAATTGTTTGAGATAGAACAAACGGTTTTTCATTGAACTGTGTGCAAACAAATGACTGATGTTTAATTGAACTTTAAGTCATACGTATCAATACTTTAAAACCTTAAACTGTGTGCAAACAAATGATTAATAGTAAAAAGAATTATTCCTATTTGATAGAAATAAGTAAAACCATTTATTGGTGTGAAAAAATGTTCTCTCCAAAATGTGTTTAGAAATCATATATTTAATATATATGTATAAAAAGGATTTGGTATTAAATAACATACCATGGTTGATATGCCATAAAACCAAACCAAACCAAACCAAATCACACGTTTTTAATATATATGAAATCAAAGGATTTGGTATTAAATAACCTGCAATAGTTGATATGCCATAAAACCAAACCAAACGAAACGACTGTCGGCAGAAATGTTCAAAGGTTTACCGTAGTATATAGCCAAATGAAGTTTATTTTTCAACATAGTCCACCTTGGATTCTTCATAATTTTACCATCACTGTCGTAGTGATTGGATCCCATTCGTTAAAAATTATCAACTGCATATATGACGTCATCATATGAACTTTTCAATCTATGAACTTTTTTAACCAAACTCATATACACAAATTCACATACACACACACACAAAGTGTCAGATACATATATATGATGAGGAGCTGAGTGGTAATTTGAAATAGTCCCTGTATATTGTTTGACCTACATATTAGATATTCACAAGTGAATGCAGTGTACAGACAAAGAAATAAATTATATCAAAAAATAAATATTTGCTTTATAAAAATATTTTTTCATTAAGATATTCTTTCCCCAAAAGAAATATCTTCAAATACGCACGAACACACTCACCTACATTTGCATAAAATCATTATAATTATATATATGCACTGCAAAAGTATGTAGAGAAGTTATATAATTATATACATACACCTATATATATATATATATATATATATATATATATATACGTTAAATATACGCCTTAATACATTTAATACATACATTTAGCGCCGGAGGGTGTCGTCAGTGATGTTTTGCTTAGTCCCTTGGAGAGGTCTTCCAACATCATACTCTCCTCCCTTGAAGACCCTATCAGAGGTGATCAGTCTTTGATACAGCCTAGCGTTCACGCAACATCGGAAAGAAAAAATGAATATATATATATATATATATATATATATATATATGTATTTCTCAGAGGTAATTACATTTCATTTGCTGAAAGCGATTTCAGCGTACACATTCAAAAGGCATAGATAACTTTCCATCATATAAAAATCTAATCTAATGATAAAAGAAAACGAGAATTCTTCCAATAGTGTTGGTACTATTGTATGGATGCACCGCATAAACTTTAACGAAGCGCTTGATAAAAAAGCTAGATGGAAATCATTCTGCGTGCTATTTTACTCTACCTAACTGCAGCTGTACGGCCACTAACCTCTCATCTCACAAGCCATGCAAGCCAAGCTGCACATATCGGACACTGCTGGCTAAAACTTGGATGAACATAAATTCTACTATGGAATCCTCCTCAGAGATATACTAGTTTTTGCCAACTAGCAAAAACTTATTCATTGTTCTGCTCTGTGTGGATATTTGATGTCAACTTGAGGAGCTGCCAAGCCTGTTAGGGACGCATAGTGAGAGTGTCAAGGGAACCAGTGATACTAGCATGGCTTGATAATAGCATAAATACATATGAGGTGCCCGTGGTGTAATGGTTATAGTCGTAGGAAATGGACACGGCGACTCAAGTTCAAATCCTGGACGAGAATGATTGCATTTCACATAGCACTAATACCCTTGGGAAAGGTATGAATCCAATTATTCTCCCTTCAGCTATGGGTAAATAGTAGGACAGACTGGGTTCTTCCGCCTTGGTGAGGCAACTAGTCTAGGAGAAGGAAAACTCTGAATTCAAACCTGTTAAACTCCGCTAAAAAATTGACCTTGTGTCATATCCTGCCCGAGCGGAGGGGATGGTAAATAGGATAAATACATGAGTGAAAGAAAAATTCTTATATATAATCAAGTCGTGCTGCAAACACTGATTTCGCTGACTTTCTCTTTCTCCATCCCTACCTATCTGCTATTGATTCCGGCAGGTCTTCCCAACTACATCCTGTGTCCGTACAGAGCTGTTGTAGATAAGTTCTTCTTGCTTCTTATGAGTTAGTTCTTGCTTCTCTCTGTCTTGTTCGTTTTACTTGGATGGTTTGATAGAAGGGAGGTTAACTGGCCGTATAGCTGTTGTTTCGTGTGGTGTTGCCTCCAAGATTTGTTTAATTTAGCTCGTAACGTTCTTGTGCAGTTCCTATCAAGCTTTTTCTATTTGCATTTTGTTAATGTCCATGTGGTGCATCTATATAGTAGTATTGACACAGCTGCTTCTTGGAAGAAATCCCGTTTTATTTTATCGGATGTATCAGACGTTCATATGATGGAAAGCCTACCGATAGCAGTTCGCGCTTTTACTAGCATCATATCAACGTCATTTTCAGTAGATGAGACCCTGCTGCCAAGGTACGTCTACTAATTTCAGAGGTGTGCCATTTAGCGTGACGATGGCTCCTTCTCGTTTAAAACGTATATACTCCATTCTGTTTCCGCTCACCTTGTGGCTGATGGCTCCTGTTGCCTGCTCCAGGCTATGCAGCAGTGATTCGGCTTGTGTAGAAGTCTTTACAAGAAGCGCTATATAATCTGTATAGACTGCGTCCGCTATAGTTTCTATGGGCTATTTTTTCTTTCAGTGTAAAGTCATTTTCTGTTATTTGATCTATCAACGTTCTAAGTACTTAGTCTTGGCAGATAATAAAAAAAATATGGTACTATTGTATCTCCTTTCAGAACTCCTGCAAAAATGTCAAAGAAGTTTTTATCTCTATCCAGTCAGCGAACCTTGACTTTCATGTTTCTTGAGAGCATCATTATGGCTGTAGCAGTTTCTTTGGAGAGACCATATACTACAAGTATATGGTTCATCTTCCCTCTGCATATAGAATCAAATACGTTGAAGAAATGCACAAACAATGGTGTTGCCTCGTTATTTTTTGCGTGAATTCTTTCGATGATTCGATGGATTATTAGAATCTGTGATATTGAGGATCGATTTATTCGAAAACCTTTTTGATTTTTTCAAAGAACTTTCTCAGTTTTAAGTTCGATACAGTTGAATAACAGAGCATTGTAAACCTTAGCCGTTATTGAAGTTAGTGTTATGCCATTTTAGTTCTTGGTGATTCCGAGGTCACCTTTCTTAGGGGAGGGGAGAATGAATGTAGCATATCCACATAGGTCCACGTCCAAAAACATACGACCAAGATATGAATATGTGAAATAGACATAGGGAATCCCGAAATACAAGAAATTGGTTCAGGTACGAAACTTTTATTTACCTTTTTGAGTTTAAGGTTTTTCGACATGAGGAGAGAGAGAGACACAATTTCTTCAACAAACGCACGGCACATTCCGTAGACCCCAACAGCGGTAATGTCGATATTGCTGTATGGATGCACCATTTTGACGCTAACAAAACAAGGGTATTAGTGCTATGTGAAATGCCATCAGTCTCATCTCGGATTTGAACTCGTGTCGCTGTGTCCATTTCCTACGACAATAACCATTACATCACGGGCACCTCCGGCTTTTGTTTGTATCTTATTAGTGAGAGAGAGATAGACATAGAGATAGATAGATAGATAGATAGATAGATAGATAGATAGATAGATAGAGAGAGAGTTTTAATTAGGAAATGATATATATATTTACCCAACTCATCCGCACGAGCAGTGTTATATAATTGCGGAATGATTTTTTTATATTATCATTTTTCGTTGGTTATATCTTACCATTCGGTTTAGTTAGGCTTTGAACTGTTCGGCTCTTAGTGCAGGTGTACACGCTCGCGTGCGGAGGATGTGACAATCACAAATGTCATAATAAAAACCCCGGGGTGTGAATGACGTCATGCCCGGAAGCGAGGGGCTGAGAATTTTGGTGATTTTGGAAAAAAAACAGTCAGTTGAGATTTGTCTCTGGGCGAGGCTAGTTGAGATTCGAACCTGGGCGAGGCTAGTTGAGATTCGGACCTTGGTGAGGCCAGTCCCGTTGTGGCCTACGGGATGCACCGCGCGTTTGTTGGGTCAGTGACTTGATATTTTGACTCTGGGCCGAGAGTTCAGCTGGGTAGTTGACTGAAGGACGATGTAGGAACAATCAGCATAGTAAAAATTGTGTGTCTCTCTCTTCGTGTCGAAAAACTAAAAGTCCAAAAAAGTTAATAAACGTTTCGTACCTGAACTACTGAGAGTCGTTAGAGTTTCGCGTATTTCGTGATTCCTATGCATAAGAACCTTTTTACGTATCCGTATATTTGTATATTCGTATTATGGCTATATTACAGCTGGATATGACATAAATCTTTCATAGGGGTTTTACAGCATTGGAGTCTGAGATTTCCTTTTCTTTGACGGATTGCAATACCACGATTACAGATCCCTGTCTGCTCTGCCTGCCCTACTCCCCGAGGGAGAATAGTTGGATTCATACGTTTCCGAACGGTATGAGTTCATTTGTGGAATGCCAACAGCTTCGTCAACGATTTGAACTCGTGTCGCTGTGTCCACGAGCACTTCCGTATATACGTCGTTAATGTTCCATTCTATTTATCTATGTTATTTTTATGTTCTTCTCAGTCTTTCGCGCAATCAATTTCTCTCTCTCTCTCTCTCTCTCTCTCTCTCTCTCTCTCTGTATATTTGTTCTAGTCTATCGATTTTTCTCTCTCTTTCTCTCTCAATCAATGTATATATGCATACATAGATAAAGAAAAAGAGAAAGAGGAAAATAAATAGAGAGGGAGAGAGAAAGCATTGATATAAGTCTTTTTAGATTATTGTGGATGTCGTTATTCATTCAATAAACCCGCACCTCAAACAGGTATTTCCTATTTGGACAAAAAAAAAAGATCTCAGTAATTGCCTCTTGCCAAATCGTTTCCTCTGAATTTCGACTCATATCCGATCTAAGAGAGACCCGTGGTGTTAGACACTTCAGGCAGATAATTTGCCATTGCATTTTCGATATAAATAAATCTGTACCTGGTCATTATTTAGCCGGTAAAAATATTCAATCAGCAATCGTAATTCGATGGTGTGAAATGCAGAAATAAACCAATTTCAGTTCTCTTCTTTTTACCAGCTTATAAAGAAATCTATCTATCTATCTTTCTTTCTTTGTTTCAACATTTGTTACTTCTTGGAGAACGGGAGTGTAGAATATGGGCACCTGGTTTAGAATCAAATCTTGGCTCCCTAAAACAAAGGTCAGAGTATAGTATCTATACAAGTGGATATTCGATTAAGAATCTTTTTAAATGAAATTAACTAAGATCAAATTATAAATTAGAGAGTAAAAAATTATAAATAATCAAAATATTTTGAAGATATTGAACTCTCCCATATAAATGTGTGTGTATGTTTGTTTGTTTAGGTTTTATGGCATATCAACCTCTGTAGGTTATTTAAAGCCAAATCCATTTTATACAAATAAACAATTATATTTCAAACAATTCAATCTAGCATAAGTACACAATGTAAGAGTCAAAAACATTTCTATTTCAAGTCCTTCAGTTTAGTCAAACAGTTCTAATTCAAACAATTCAGTTTAATACGAGTATAGTTTTTGTCCACACACAGTTAATTGTCAAAACAGTTCAAATTCAAACAATTCAGTTTAGCATAAGTACTCAGTTTAGTTCTATTTAATCCATAGATAGGACCCTATCAGGTGCTACCACTCCGGGCCAGAGTGGACCTAGGAGTGATGGCAATGGTGGAGTACTCCGTATGGGTACCTCATCATCAGATTGTTTTGTGTCATATCCAGGACACTCGTTGGGAGATTCTTACTCTTCTGCAGAGATGCAATTGATGTATTCGACAGCCCCAGACGACTGGGCTATGTGTGTTTGTGTGCGTGTGATTGTGTGTATGTGTGTTTATATATATATATATATATATATATATATATATATATATATATATATATATATATATGGGGGGGTAATGACGTAAAGTCTCACAAGGAAGTAATGAGGAAATAATGCTTATTATTAAACAACATCATTGTAAATAAAGTTATGAAAATTAAGAGATAGACTACCGTATTTTATTTTTCTATCCCTCTATGTATTCCTCTGTCTTTCTGTCTCTGTCTCTGTTTGTCTGTCTGTCTGTCTGTCACCCCCCCTCTCTCTCTCTCTAGTTTTCCTCTTACATTAAAAAATTATGTCGGAAGCGTCTGGCGTAAGAGCTATCGTCTTAAGAAAGAGTTCGCTTTCTTTGTTTTAAGGCATATCAACCTTGGTGGATTATCTTTTTCTGCAGCCTGCCTTGAAAAAGATCAATTATGGTACTATTCAAACCATCACTGGTGGAATAAGTCATCTCATTCATTTTCCTAGAGCATTACTTCAAACATGAACGTGATATCGTGACTGGAGTTCGAACCCGTTTACTACGATGTTGCTGTCCAACATGCCAGCCACTATGCGACAGTGACTCCCCCACTGTAGGAAATGGAATCGACGAATCAATTAAAAATTCCGGACGAAGCTATTTGTGTCTTATTTTCGTGAAATGGGCACCTCTGGTGGTGTAACGTTTAGCAGGTTAGACTAGCAAACCTACACGAGTGGGTTCGAGTCACATTGGGCACCCCATTCATTCGACCTTTTGCCAAATCGAAGCAAAGAGCTTTGTAAATTACTATTTTCGTGAAATGGGCACCTCTGGTGGTGTAACGTTTAGCAGGTTAGACTAGCAAACCTACACGAGTGGGTTCGAGTCACATTGGGCACCCCATTCATTCGACCTTTTGCCAAATCGAAGCAAAGAGCTTTGTAAATTACTATTTTCGTGAAATAGGCACCTCGGGTGGTGTAATGGTTAGCAAGCTAGAATAGCAATCTTCTAGTGAGTTCGAGCCTCGGTGGGAGCCCATTACTTCGGCCTTGTACCACATCGAAACAAAGACCTTCTTAAATTACTACCATTTTCGTGTTAGTGAGCGTCTCAGGTGGTGTAATAGTTAGAAAGCTATGCTAACAAACTTTCTTGAGTGAGTTCGAGTCTTATTGGGTGCCCATTCTTTCAGCCTTGAGCTATATCTAAATAAAAAATCTTTGTAAATTACTATATTCTTGTTACTGCACTTAAGAAAAGCATGAATCACTCCTTTCTTCCGTCCCTATTCTGGGTAAAGTGTAGGGCAGAATTATCCCTTAAGTGTTGATATGGCAACCACTTAAAAGGACGAAAAACTCTGAATTTAAGATTAATTAAAAAAAAAAAAAAACGTAGTTGACACGAAAATGCAGCAGTATCACTGACATTGGGCTTTGATCATTGGATTCACAACAAAATTAGGACTTTTGAACTTTCTATATTTTTGGTTTAACCTTTCAAGATTGAAAAAAAAAAAGAAACAGATTGAGTGATTACAAGAGAGAGAAACAAATAAAGTCGATGAAGTAGCAATAAAGAAAGAAAGGAAGAAAGAAAGAAAGAAAGAAGAAAAGAAAGAAAGCGAACAATAAAGGAAGCAAGATTGGAAAAAAAAGAAGGAGGTTGAGTGATAAGAGAGAGAGAGAGAGAGAGAGAGAGAAATTAAGTGAATGGTGAAAGAAATAAAATAAACAATGAAGAAAGCCTGATAGAAAAAAAAATAGAGAGAGAATGACTGAGATAGAGAAAAATTAAGTGAAGTAATATAAAAGAAAGAAATAAAGAAAGAAAGAAAGAAGGAAAGAAAGAAAGAAAGAAAGATAAGCATATATTTTTGGGAAAAAAGAAAGAAAGAATGAAAAAGAATAGAAAATTAGAACAAAGAGTGTGAAGTAAGACAATAGAAAGAAAGAAAGAAAGAAAGAAAGAAAGGAAGGAAGGAAGGAATGAAGGGAAGATGAAAGAGAACGAAGTGTAGAATGAAGGAAGTATGTTTGGAAAAAAGAAAGAATGACTGAAAAAGAAGAGAAAATTAAAACAAAGAGTGTGAAGTAACATAATAAAAATAAAAAAAGAAAGAAAGAAGGAAGGAAGGAAGGAAGGAAGTGAAGAATAAGGGAAGTAAGTTTCGAAAAAAAAAGAAAGAATGAGAAAGAGAGAGAAAATAATAAAAAGAAAGAAAGAAAGAAAGAAAGAAAGAAAGAAAGAAAGAAAGATAAACATAAGAAAAATAAAAGAAGGCAAATAGTACAAAAAGTAAGAGAGAATATCAAAGTACAACAGAGAGAAATAAATGATGTGGTAACATAACAGAAAAAAAGAAAGAAAGAAAAAGAAAGTTAAAAAATACAAAGATTCCAATCACCAAAAAATAACAATGAGAAACCGTTGGGATAACAGTCTATCGTTGGTTGGCTGTTGAGAGATTCAAAAAATTCGTTGAAATAAGGTTCCAGACAATTGATGAGAAACTTTAAAGGGTTTGAGTGAATCCGTCTCACTTTAAAATGAAATGTATCATCCTGAAATAAAACGTCATTTTTTTTTAGAAATGCTTTCACCATTGGGATCAAGGGACACTCTTTCTTCTTGTGATCTTCCCTTCCAACATTTGAGAGACCTGCAGCAATATAAAAGAAGCTAAGTGTTGTTCTGCATTCTTATTTTACCAAAAAAAAAAAAAATGTAGCGATGCGAACAAAGTTTGTAAAAAAAGATACGATGAAGATATTAACGTCGAGTTCATGTCTAAATTGGGAAAAAACACCTCTTATTTGATCATTGGTGTTGCACTCTTCCTCTGAAATGCTCTTATATATATATATATATATATATATATATATATATATATATATATATACGGAGACCCATGTTCAAATACTGAAGGAAACTGATAGGATTTCACATATTACATTTGGGAAAGGTATGAATCCTTTTATTCTCTGTCGGCTGGGGCTGTCGAATACATCTGCTTCACTGCTGAAGGGTAAGATTCCCCCAACGAGTCTCCGGGATATGACAGAAACAATCTATGGTGAGGCTGCTGTAAAGCTGGAGCTTTGGGGAATGCGGTGTACTCCTTCATTGCCATCGCTCCCAGGTCAATTCTGACCCTGAGTGGCAGCACCTAATAGGGTCCTATCTATGGTTCAAATAGAACTAATCTGTGTAATTACGCTAAACTGAATCGTTTGAAATTAACTATTTTAACAATTATCCGTGTGTTTAAACTGCTTACTTATGCTAAACTGAATTGTTTGAAATAGAATTGTTTTGACATTCAACAGTGTGTAAACAAAAACTATTTTTATGCTAAACTGAATTGTTTAAAACTTTTATCAAAATGACTTTATTCGGCATTAAATGACGGCGTAAAATGAAACAACCGAACAACTTAATATTCTCTTTCCGGCAATGGGTAAATAATGGTGCAGGCTTGGCTCTCTAACCTTGGTTTAGGAGAAGGAAAACTCTGAATTTAGACCAGCTAGAAACCGCTTTAAAAACTGGCGTAGTGTAGAATCTTGCTCTGTGGTTTATGTACATATATATATATATATATATATATAAGAATTTCTCGAGTGTGTGTAAAACCTCTCGTTTACATTCACATGGGTGGTTATATATTTTCTATGGAAGACAGGATATCTGCAGCCGCTGAAAGGCGTTAGTCAGATTGAGTGAATGAAATAAAACTAATCGCATGAAGATCTTGGAAAGATTTCCATGGTGACTCATGCACAAGTTGAAAGACCAATAACAGTACAAGGGCCAAGATACATGTGTGTGTTTGTTTTTGTCTATGTGTGTTTGTGTACACGTATGTGTGTGTGCTTTGTGAATGTGTGTATGCATGTATAAAACCATCAATCCCTGTCCATATCTGTCAATCTATTGTTCTATCTTTCCGGCTGTTCCTTATCTATCTATCTATCTATGCTAGTATATATCTTTATAGATTTAAAAATCGTATCCATGCCAGTAGTTCATTGACAGATTAACCCCTTTTTAAAATCACCAACTGTCGTGTTTAACCGCTTCTCGAACCTACCACGGGAGTTCTAATGATTAATTTTTTGTTGTAGGTCACACTGTCGATAATCAGGATCACTGATGATGGTAGGTGACCCGTTCCCTACACAAAACTGATGACATCAATCATAGTAACTATCCATAAGCAAAAATGTCATCATTTATTTAGGGAAATATGATTGTATAGATACAATATCATCAATTAATACGACACTCCCGTCATTTTGAAATAAAAAAATAAATTTTCTTCTAAATCAAATATACAAGCATTGTATTATTTCTAGTTTATTATTATATAATGAGCATGGATATTATCATATCATAAAACGTGAATCAGTTTAAAAGTAAGTACGACCTCATTTACATATATTAATTCAATTTTATTTTTGTTTCATGGTCTCAATTCCATAGAAGTTTTTAATTAATAATACCTAAAATATCCGTTTTCATTGTGTAACGCCCTACTAAGAATAATAAGATCCTCTAGTGTATAAAATAATATTGATTGCTTCTTACACCTTTTGGATCATATAGAAATTTAATATCTATGATAAATATAATAGTTTGGTTGGATTTGGAATTATGTCAGATCAACAAATTATAGGTTATTTAAAGCTAAATCCACTTTACACATACATATTAAATATATATGATTTGTAAAAAGATTTTGTTGATAACATTTTTAAACGGGCCTGTGCTCATTTTTTTGCCATACAGTTAAATGATTCCAAGTCGTGTTATATATAACTAACAATTCAATTAAACTACAGTCATTTGTTTACTCACAGTTAAATCATAAAACAGTTCTATTTCTATCAAATCAATTCAGCATAATCAATAAATTTAAATGTTGCAAGGTAGATGGTTGCTATGTATCCCTAACAATTCAATTAAACAACAGTCATTTGTTTGCGCCCAGTTTAGATAGTCATAGATAAGACCCTACTAGGTGCTACCACTCCAAGTCAGAGTGGAGCTGGGAGCAATGACAATAATGGGGAACTTCACATTCTCCATTTTCTCAAAGGTTAGAGCATCACCATTAGACGGTTTAATATCATATCCAGGATACTTGTTTGGGGGGTCTGACCACTTTGCAGTCGGTATATTTTACAGCCCCAGCCGATTTGGCTGAAAACAAAAAGTGAATTCTTCTGTCAGTACTGTTGTATGACTGCACCATCTTGGCTTTAATGAAGTGCTTAGAGAAGCTTCACTGGAACTACACAATAATGCTACTGGTTGTTTCGAACAAATACAGGAAATAGAATCCTACAAACAACAGCTGTATGACCACTTATCTCCCATCTCACAAACCTTCCAACTAAGACGAACTTGACATGTTGGGAATTGCTGGATAAAAGCAGGCACGAACTGATAAGTGACGTTCTTCTGTGGATTCTTTTATGTAGGTGCACTAGTGTTGGCCGACGAGCAAAAACTTATATTCGTCAGGTTTGCGCAGACACTTGATGCCGACTTGAGGACCTGTCGAGAGCGAAAGGCAATAGGGATGGATGGTGAGATAGAGTCAAGGGAATCCGTGCAATAAGCTCGACTTGATGATGACGATGATGTTAATGATGGTGATGATATCCAAAAATTGTCGGGGGAGTACTTATTTATGGACGCTTGAGTATAATGAACTAAAATTTTTCTCTCTTAAAATATTTAAACTTTTTATTAGAGTGTAAAGTTAACATTCCTTTAGATCAACTGTCATTGACTTATTTTGACCTATCTGCTTATTGTTTGCAATTAATATTTTTTCAAGCTGTCCATACCAATTTACAGAGGAAATAAATCGATTTAAAAAAAGATTAATTTATTTTTCTCTTGTGAGAATAGTCATTTTTTTCAAAATTATCAATGATACTATAGTAGAGTCTCACTAGCCACAGATTCGCCAACCACTTTGTAAAATACATTTTAAATAATAGATCAGCTGTATCAATTACATGAAAGGTCATGCAAAGTTTGAGAAAGTGAATTAGATATGGTACACAGAGACTTCAGGTCAACTGAATCTGAGTAAGAGGTATTGAACCTGAGTTCAAGTTGAAAACTCGCCTGAGATTGGATAGTCTCAGTCATGTGACTAAAAAATTCAAGAAACTAGAAAAATTGGTTGAAGTTTAATCAGTTGGTCCTAAAATTTTGTGAGAACATTCATGCATTGCTGGTTGTGTTTTATGGCATATAAACCCTTATGTAATACCAAATCCTGTTTATATATATATATATATATATATATATATATGTGTGTGTGTGTGTGTGTGTGTGTGTGTGTATGATTTGTAAACGATAGCTTGTAAGTAACACAATGAACCGGTGCTCATTTGTATGCACGTAGTTAAAGGGTTTCAAGCATTACAATTTGACTCTGCTCAGCATTATTAATTCGCTTACACACATTTAAATAATTTCAAGTATTTCTTTGTAATACTATTAATTCAAGTTTACAGTCATTCGTTTACATATATTTAAATGCTTTCAAGTATAGAAAATGACAAAATACTTCTATTTGATCCAATGATGGGACACTAACACAACTCAGACTCCGAGTGGACCAGGATGCAATGGCAATCAAGGAATTCTATACAGGCTAGAAATTTCCAGACCTGAAACTTCACCATTTGTTGGTTCAGTGTCAAAACTAGAATACTCGTTGCGCGAGGCGTGGGTTCACTCCTTTGCAGAGATGCAGTTTGCGTATTCTACCGCCGACTGGGTTGATGTAACATAGTGGCACCAAATGGGAAGCGTCTAAGACTACGCGTCCAGATAGACTAGTTTGACGTTATCTCAACGACCCAGCACCATCTTGAATATTAATTTGGAGGTGCCCGTGGTGTAGTCGTTATCGCCGTAGGAAATGAACACGGCGATACGAGTTCAAATCCTGGACGAGACTGATTGCATTTCATATAGCACTAATATCCTTGGGAAAGGTATGAATCCAATTATTCTCCCTCCAGCTATGGGTAAATAGTAGGACAGACTAGGTTCTTCAGCCAAACTTTCTGACGTGATGGAACACATTTTAAATCGAAATAAATTACTTTAATTGATAATCAAGTTTAACAGAACGTAGAAGAAAAATTTAGTAAACCACTACACATTGAAGAAAAAAAAAAGAATCACAAGAAAAAAACAGCAAAAAAGGAAAAACTAAAGAAAAGCAAAAATGAATAAACCAAAAATAAAACAACAAAAAACAAAAAACAAAAAAAAAAACACCAAGCAACTCCCCCATCCCACCAAAAAGCAAAAAACAAAACAAAGCAAAAACAAAACAAAAAGAAAAGCTCATTAGTATTTTGCCGCTACTTCGCTCGCTTTAATGACGACTTCTTTTCATCGAAACTGGGACTTAACTTACGAACAACAATCTTTTTAATCGGCATCTATGGGTCAAATAGAACTGTTCAATCATTCACTAACGACTATCATTATCATTAGTTAGTTGAAACCAAATAACTCAGAGTAAATTATTTACATTACATAGAAATACTTGATAAACAGAATTATTAGTGTTAGATAGCAATACTTGAAACCATTTAAGTGTATGCAAACAAATGAACTCTAGCAACTCGTTAAAAATAAAATGTACCTAACAAACTTACGAATCTCTCTCTCTCTCTCTCACACACACACACACACACACACACATATATATATATATATATATATATATATATATACGGGGTTCATTAAATAAGTTTCCAGACTTTTTTCGTATGGGCACTTTTATTGATAGTACACACATGAAACTTCGAAGTAATCTCCTCCGGTTGCAATGCACTTGTTGTAGCGTTCCAACAAATTCTGGAAGGCCCCATGGAATCCCTCTTGTATCAGCGTGTCAATAACCTTCGTCACAGCCTCTTTCATCTCCTCAATTGTCTCATAACGACGACAACCTCTGAGATTAGGGAATAACCAAAAGTCACAGGGGGCAAGGCCTGGACTATAGGGAAGCTGAGGAACTGTCTTGATGCCCATCTTGCTCAAATAGTCTGTGACAAGGATGGACTTGGGGACTGGTGCATTGTCTAGCTTGAAATGCCACTGACCCGATTTGAAGAGTGCTGGCCTCTTTTGACAGAATCTCTTCCTGAACTCCCTTAAAACCTCAACATAGTAACCCTAACCCTAACCCTTTAGCCAATCAACTCTGGTGTATTGACTTCTCTACTTCTTCCACACCTCTCATAATCCCTCACAGACTGATGCCTTCCTTGAATCTCTTATGCCCCTCAAAATCTGATGCTCGATTCATGCAAGATGGTCGAAAAGCAGTACGAAGCATTCCATACATTTCTGTGGCATTTTTTCCAAGTTTAAAATACAATTTTATTGCATATCGTTCTTCCTCACGTCCAGATAGCATTTTTGAAATTCACCAGCTGTGACAATCAGGCTTTAGAAGGGTGTATTCCGATTGCTGTGGTAGCTGTTCATTTGAATCTGAAATCTTAAAAATTTTTCAGTCATCTCATAAGATGTATAGTAACAACATAGTGAATTTTCAAGAGTCTACGACAGTTCTAAATTCCTGTACAAAAATGTCTGGAAACTTATTGAAGGCACCACGTATATATATATATATATATATATATATATATATATATATATATATATATAGGATTCGGTATTAAATCACCCACAGGGGTTGATATGTCATAAAACAAGCAATCAATCAAACTATTCTTTATCATGCTATATTGAAAATTACTTAGGTTGGAGCCTTTTTTGTAGGCGCTGTTTATTTTGAATTTCAATTATAAATTTTCTGACTGTTTTCAAGCCATTTCATTGGGTTTGTATGTCTTTCTTGAAAAAAAAAAAACTAACTTTTGACCCTTTTCGCTTTGTGAGAAGATGCATTGTAATCGAGGAAAATGGTATTTTCATTTTCGAACATGTTTTCTATTGCTAGGATTAGAAAATTGCCTTCGGTTTCTAAGGGTGTTGAGTCCATATTTTCTCTCAGTGGGCAGTAGAATCAATCAATTTTAGGGGAAAAGTGATCTATGATGGTTGCAAAGGATGTGAAACTCGAAGAATCGAATGATCCAGGTGCCGGACACTTTTCAGCCAGAAGATATTTCTAACACCTGCAAGTAGGATCTCCTTATTAAAAGACTGATTTTACCTAGATATTTCCGCAGCAATCTACAGGTAAGTAAAGTAATTTGGCGACCTTAGTCGAGTGTGACACGAAGGCTTCTTTTTCAATAGTTACTACACAAAGGCTGCTACTCCTTTCCCTGGATTGCTCGTCTTTACCCTTGATCCTTACCTTATGCTGAATGTCAAGCAAGGCAGCATCAAGTATCTTTTTTGAGTCTTTGGTATGACTCGACCTGGGATTGAACCCCGGTCTCCCGGACCATTGGCGAACACTACTGATTAAGTAATTCGTGTCAAATCTGTGACAAAGTATGTGGGTCTGCAGCAGATCAGAGAAGACATATCAGAGAGCACGAGACTCATGTCAACGCCAAAGTTCTTTTGCGTGTGACATATCTAACCGGACTTGCAAAGGTGAAATCGCCAGAAGGAATCACATACAGTTTCACGGGTATTTTTGCTGGAGTTATGAGGATGTGGCTTTTTCTGTAAAGAAGAGACAGTCACTAAAATATATATATATATATATATATATATATATATATATATATATATGTGTGTGTGTGTGTGTGTGTGTGTGTGTGTGTGTGTGTTTATCTTTCTATCTGCATTTTTTAAAACCCTATCTGAGTAAATAAGCAAGACACTTCATTTCTACGTATTCTATTGGTGATCCGTTCAAATCTTCTTGTGAGTCATCTGACATCTGGGTGGAATGAATTCAATATATTTTTCTCAAGTATTTTCGGGTCCCGGTAGCAGCCATCTTCATGGGAATGAACATTTACAACGACGCGGAGATGACGAGTCGTAAGCATTTATTTAAAGAGTCACGGGACGAGCAAGTAGGAAGGGAATTTATGAAAGATGACAGAGAAAGAATTGGCGGGAAAATGTTTAAGGCATTTCAGAACGTGGATACTACATTCGAAGTTGATTTAGTTTAATGAACTTTTGTTAATCTTTATATAGATAACTTAATGTATATAAAGTTGTTGCTTGTTTTTCTATTGTGAAATATGCAGTGAATCAGTGTGTGTGTGTGTGTGTGTGTGTGTGTGTGTGTGTGCGTTTGTGTGTGTGTGTGTGTGTGTACGTTTGTGTGTGTGTTTGTGTGTGTGTGTGTTTGTGTGTGTGTGTGTGTGTGCGTCTGTGTTTGTGCGTGTGTGTGTGTGTGTGTGTGCGTGTATGTGTGTGTGTGTTTGTGTGTGTGCTTGTGTGTGTGTGTGTGTGTGTGTATTTAATAATGATGCCATTAATATACAAAACAAAACTAATTTAAACATTGCTAAAGTTATCACTGCACTCTCGCTTAGGCTTGGAAGACGCTAACTATATACCCTATACAATATAGAGTTAAGTAAAACATTGTTAGAGTTATCATTGATATTATCACAATGCTAGTATTTGCTTAAATTGAAGAATAATTTTTAGCGGGTATTTTGCTAATCATGTCATCCGAAAGCAAGAGTCGTTGAGAGAAGTTCCAAAAAGAGTAAAAAAAAACAACGTATATTTGATCCGTGAAATTATCAAGACGAAAAGAGAAATCCGGAGAAGCCAAAAATCATTGTCGATTTCCCGGGTGAATTTCTTTCGGACACACCCTCGCACAAACAACTGGTAATCTATGATGTCTGGATAAACATTAGCTGATCAGATTACGAATCTTTGCTTGAAAGATTAAGGACTGCAGTTCGGGTTAGTTATAAATTAAACAAAAGAGCAGGAAAGAAAACCCCAGTCAATTTGATTAATAGTAATAACTGACAGGTCTTTAAAAAAAGACACTTAAAAGTAGTGTGTCTCTTGTGGTGCAATGATTTGGTTGTGTTTAATACAGATATATCCTTGACGAATATTTAATGCCAGATCCAGTTTATATATATATATATATATATATATATATATATATATATATATATAATTTGTTTGGGAATAGTTTGTTGGTAACATTATTTTTAAATGAACAAGATTTCATATAATACATTTTTTTTTTAATTTGAATTTTTTTTAGATAATCATTTCATTTCCATTAGAATGATCAAATTTTGTCCTCAGATGAAAAGAATTTTTAAAAGTGATGAAGAAAGTTTGGGTAAATATGCTGAGTACATACATACAACACAGTTAATGATTTCAAGATTTCTGATTCAACCCTGATAATTCTATTTGATAAAAATAATTTCTTTTCGCACAGTTAAATGGTTTTATCCAAGTCTAATGATTCTATTAGATATTACCCATTTGCTTGCACACAGTTAAATGGTTTCAAGTATAATAAATAATTGAATCGTTCGATTTGATCAAATGACTGGACCCTAACAGATAATACCACTCTGGATCAGAGCGGAGCTGTGAGTAATGGCTGTGAAGGAGTTCTCTTTACTCTCCAAAGTTCAAGGACTAGAGCCTCGCCATCCGATGCAGTCTGATGTCATACACTGGACACTCATTGGTGGTAGGGTTTTACTACTCTACTGAGGTGAAGTCAGCATATTCTACACTCCCAGCCAATTGAGTGTACGGTGCAATGGTGAGCAAGCGTTTGTTGGTGAGTTCAATGTTCACTGAGGACTCAATATGTATGGCATTTTATTATAGCAAACGTTGGTTGGTTGGTTGGTTGGTTAGGTTTTATGGCATATCAACCTTTGTAGGTTATTTAACGCAAAATTTATTTCATGCAAATAGTTCAATTTCAAACAATTCAGTTTAGCATGAGTACACAGTTTAATTGTCAAAAACATTTCTATTTAAAGCTATTCCGTTTATTCAAGCAATTCTAATTCAGCTAATTCAGTTTAGTATAAGTACAGATAAGTACCAAGTTTAGATATCAAAACAGTTGTATTTCGAGCAATTCAGTTTAGCATAAGTACGCAGTTTAAATGTCAAAACAGTTCTATTTTAAACAATTCACTTTTACCGTAAATATGCAGTTTAAATGCAGAAAACAGTAAACTCATACCACGTGTTAGTTCTATTTAACCCATAGATAGGACCCTTATCAGGTGCTACCATTCCGGGCCAGAGTGGATCTGGGAGCGATTGTAATAAAGGGGTGCTCTACATTCTCCAAATCTCTAGTCTTACAGGAACCTCACCATCAGATTGTTTAGTGTCATAAACAGGATACTCGTTGTGGTGGGGTATTACCCCTCTGTAGAGAAGCAGTTGGTGTATTCTACAGCTCCAGCCGACTGGGCAATATAGCAAACTTAGTAAACCTTCTTGTCGTTGGGGTTTAAATACTAAAGATACTCATCAAAAAGAGGAAGTCAAGTGTATGACTCTTACCTGCAACTGATGATAAGCCTCTAGTTCTAGACATATGAAAAGTATAGATTATTTCCCAATTGCCATAACTCCCAGATCCATTGTGACTAGACGTAGTAGTACCCGTTAGGGTTCCATCTATGGATCAGATAGAACTGTTTGAAAATTATTTGTATTCAATTAATTAATTAAAACAATAAACTGTGTAAACTATTTTTATTAGATCGTATTAATGTGGGTACTCGTAGCGTAGTGGCTAATATGCTGGATTGCGACATCGAAGAAAACAAGATCCAACTCCAGTCGCACTATTACGTTCCCTTTTGCACTAATATCCTTAAAAAGGCTATGCATTCTCTTGCTCCGACCCCCGACAGGCTATGGGTTAAATAGCACAACGACTGTTCTTCTATATAGATGGCTTTGGTATTAAATAACCCACGAAGGTGGATATACCATTAAACAAAGAAACCGAAAGCGAACCGACAATTGAGAAAGATAGTACCACCCCGTTACTTTCTTGCATAACACTGGTGACCTGATGAGGAGACATTTGCTGTACAGTCTTCCAAATAACCCTGTCCAGGTTTGAGTTCAATCCAGGCTCAGATCTGGGATGTTGCGAAAATATCAAATGACACAAACACAATTACAATTGAGTTATTGTAACCCTGCTACCTGTTAGACACCTGAGTCTCTGAAAGATTATCTGACACAGCTCTAGAGTATCATCTCACCAGAGTTCCCTTGTTATATTCAACTAAAATAGAAAGGGTCAAGGTTAATTCTTATACCTGAGGTACCCCTAAGGAAGAAGATGCCGACAGAGCTGCGCTATCTTTTCTACCACTTCCCCGTAAATAGTCCATATAATAAACGCGACATCTTGTTGCATCCTGTGATTACGAGGATTGCAACATAACTACAGTAAACATTGGAAACAGCGAATCTACTCTATATTTCGTGAGAGAAATTTGATACCCCATTTTTGGGCTGTTGTTAAGGAAGGTTTCATTGGAAATTTCAGGATATCTTGATACTTTCTTTGGGTGCTAAATAAAACAACTTCCCGGAGGTAGGGGCCACGTTTTTGTGGCTTTCTGTAATTGAATTGCATTGACTCAATTTCAGTTTTGTTCCAAGAATTCAATTCTATCGGCACAAAAGAATGTTTAAAGTTCTTGGATTATTAGATTAGAAAAGAATAACATAGACAAATAGACCGACAGATTGACTGATAGATAGATAAATTTGAATGAAATAGGACAGATTAATAGATAGATTGCAAGAAAGAAAGAAAAGTGAATACGCTGAAATGCAATAACTCTTCTCAAGAATTGAATACTCCTGGTAGCCGATAACGTATATATAAATAAGTCATATGTAAACAATTCCTTAACTTTCGCCGGGAATGACGATGGCTCTGGGGTAAGATGCCCGACTGACGTAAAGTCACCTGTGTTTCCATTACAGCTTGAAGTATCTTACCGGTCTAACCACACTGGATGACACACACACACACACACACACATATATATATATATATATATATATATATATATATATTCGTGTAATGAACGATTTTTTAAGACGAATTTTTCACGTAGAAAACAAATGATCATTCATTACTCAAGGAAATAAACGCAAAAATATAGTGTTTTTGAAATAGCGAATCTTTCTAGGCCTAACCATTTCATAATTTCGATCCAAAGTATGCTCGCTATGCCTAAAATTTAGAACTTTTAAGATGGTGTCATGTGATTTTGTCTATCAAAAAAAAAGTAAAAGAACAAATGCTTCTCAAGCGTACTTAATCAATTACGTGCGTGAATATTAAATCATCAACGTTATTATGTATCAGTGGTGGGGTTTTGAATATTCAAGTAAACATGCACAGCTACATCAAGGTTTAGATTACATTGTTTATTGGTGTCATGGGATGTTGAAAAAAAAATTTCTAGTGAATGTGCGAGTACGAATTCGCTCACTACGATTCCGCAGTCCATCGCTTTAACCATTACATCACGAGGACACCCTGTAGTGAACGTGTTACAAATCAGAGGAAAAAGAGTTACCTCGTGATCCTAAGCGATCCTGTACGTGTCGTGCCTGCATAAGTCCCATAAAGAATTATTTATTGTACAAAATTGAACAAATATGGCACAAGGACAAAATAGGAGGAGGCTGGTCATCACTATTCTTTCGTTTAATGGCATATCAACCTATATGGGTTATTTAACGCCAAAGCTATTCTCCTTGAAGAACAGTAGTGGTACTTTTTAACCCATAGCTGGGAGGATAAGGGGGTTCATGCCAAGGGTATTTGCCCGAAAGTGAGTGTAATAGCGCGACTGGAGTACGAACTCGCTTACTACGATTCCGCAGTCCATCGGTTTAACCATTACACCACGACTTGATTCGTTCACTGACCAATACATATCTCCTTATAAAAAAACATTGCAATACCCTAATGAAAGACACTAACACACTACAGTCACTACAACAAGTCAAATAATCTATGAAGATCTAAAGGGAGAGGGGGGAAAGGAAAATACATTTTTACAAAGATAAAATCCCCAATCGAAAAATGGATAAAATATATACAAAAGCAAAGGAGGAAAACTAATAATGACAGAGAGACTAATTAACTGGTTGAAAAGCGCTGGGAAAAAAGTGGTCCCACGCATATCCGGAGAACTCGTAATTCAGTTATCTCAACAGGGGAGGGAAGGGGAGAAGAAACAAAAAAGAGGAGACTTATGTCCTATAAAGAAAGATCTACCCGTTTCAACACACGAATTTTTGTGAAATCATGTCTCGTGTTGGCGCGCGTCGAGTCAGGTATGCAAATATCAACTCCCCTCGACACATGCATGTATACCTAATTTACGAGGTGGTGGGGTGAATGACGATTTTTTTCTGTCGGCTTGATGCTTTAGAAACGGACTGTATTGTAAATAGCGAGAATATTGGGAAATCACCAGTGACAGTGCTTTAAAGGAAAACGTTCTCAAAAAAAAAAAATAAATAAATAGGAACCTTATTCGAATTCTTCAACAGTAGGCTAGCATCGGTAAAAGTTAGAGTCGTTCATTTCACCAAGTCGTTCATTACTCGATTATATACGGTATATAGTATGGAAACGATAAATACAAATAAGAAAAATTTGCAAGACGAAGTGCTCGATGTCACAACTGCGGAGCAGGTATACAATAATTTTTTCATGTGTTGCTTAAAACCTAACTAATTCTATATTCATTCTCCTCGATTTGGATACATCGATATATATATATATATATATATATATATATATATATATTCCTCGTGTGAGTTCTACGTGTATTTCCATCTTGACACGTGATTTTATATCACAGTATAATTATGATGGATTCGACACATTTCCCACTTTTCCATCTGATAATTGCACAGTACGTAGAACGTAAATTAAAGGGCTTTTAATATTCATACTTTCATATTTCATATTTTTCAATGTTTTATATATATATATATATATATATATATATATATATATATATATATATATATATATATATATATATATATAAGAGTATAAAGCGAGAAGCGGGAGTTAACCTCGGCCTCTGACATTTTACACTATGTTAGTCCCAAACTGGACTTGCTACTCATATCTTATGTCAGGAAACTGTTGAAGAAGAACTTTACAAAGTCTATCAACTGCATCCTACAGACAACTCGCTTTAATTCTCTATATGGGCCTGCTGCAGATTTTAAAAGTTTTATCAGGTTCCAAGGGGACAATGTTATTAAAAATGACGGACTGACTCATTTGTCACATGCAATAGGGTTTGCAATGATTTACTTGGTTTGATGGTGATTTGGAAGTTTGTTTTGGCTTTTATGGCACATCAACCATTTTAGGTTATTTAATGTCAAATTTATTTTTATACATGTAAACAGTTTTACGTCAAACAATTCAGTTTAGCATAAGTACACAGTTTAAATGTCAAAGACATTTTTATTTCAAGCTATTCAATTTAGTCAAAGTTAAATGATTCAAAGTATTGATATGTACCACTAATAATTCAATTAAACATCACTCATTTATTTACACACAGTTAAATGTAAAAACACTTCTATTTCAAAGAATTCAGTTTAGGATAAGTACACGGTTAAGTTCTATTTAACCCATAGATAGGACCCTACCACTACGGACCAGCGTTAACCTGTGAGTGATGGCAATAAAGGGCTACTCCATATTCACCAAAGCTCCAGCATTCCCGGAGCATCACCATCAGATTGTTTAGGGTCATAAATAGGACTCTCATTGAGGAAATCTTACCCCTCTACTGAGATGCAGTCGGTGTATTCTGCAGCCCCAGCCAACTGGGGGCATTGGCCTGATGAGTCCTGCGTACTTCTAAAGATACTCTTAACGAATCGAGGAGATGGCCTTCTTCAGAAGGAACAAACACTATATATATGGTTATTAACTTTAACTCGGCCCGGGGTTAATATTAAAAGAGACTAAATTGTCTTAAGAAAATCACATTTTTATTCGAGAATTATAGTGGGTGGAAGTTCCGAACATTTGCAATTAAGCCTGTTTATAATCCTTCGTTATTGAATTATTTTCTAAATGATGGTGATATAAAAAGACACAGCGAGAAAACTAGTTGGGTTGTAGGAGCGGAACTAATGTAGTGTGTCTTGGAGAAATGTAAAGCCTGGCAGGATCTATGTCAATTCAGGTCTACAACTAGTTTGAATTCAAAATTTTTCTTCTCCTAGAATGGTTGCCTTACAAATGTTAAAGATCCGATTGTGTCCGATGAACTACGCACCTTGTGTGAATCGAAAGTGCTTTGCAAGTCAATCTGATTTAAAGAATTCAATTTCTAAATGTTACACCAGTGGAGGCGCCTATACTGTTTCTAGGACTAAAAACAATGTATTTTTCAGTGTTTACTTAGGAAAAAGGGATATAAAGAAAATACAAACCGGAAGTAAAAATTACCCAGTAAAAATCGAACTCAGTGGATAATAGTCAACTAACTCACTTCGCTAAACTTTACACCCCGTGTCATTGGCAGATATTTTTGGGCTGACTTCCAGCCTCTCCAGGTCAACAACTGGTTTCAGTTTTCCTTCTCCAAGACTGGTTGCCATAAGAAATTTAAAGAGTCCCGTCTGCCCAACTATTTATGCATCGCTGGAGGGGAAAGAGTTGGATTCAGACCTATACCAAAGTTATTAGCGCTATGTGAAATGCAAATTGGTTTGTCCAGGAATTGAACTCAAATAGCCCAGTTCATTTTCAATGATGACAGGAAGGGACTTGACATCAAAGTTAATGGCCAATATTGGCGTCCTTTCAGTGAGTTATATTTAGTTTCTCTAGTTTACCAAGTTCATAGGAGACGTATCACTGCTAGCAATAAGTTATAAATATATATATATATATATATATATATATATATATATATTAAAGTGCACCTTTTTCAATGTCTCTTTATGCTGTTATTTTCTTCCATGCTTGTCTCTGGCAGAAAATCAATTTTCTTTTGTTAACGTTAATGCAATGAGAGATAGATTTCTATTGAACTACTGTCGCAGTTTATTCAGAAAATTGATTTTTCTTTTACTACAGATTATATATATTAGATTGTTGGAAAATTAATTTGACATTTCAATTGCTCTGTGAATGTTTAAAGATGTATTTTGATTCTTTGAAAATTTTCCTCCAAACCAGGAATGTCACAGTCTAAGTGAAGAATCCAAACATTAAACCTTAGAAACCTGTGCCAAAATCTGAAGTTTTTGTTTATTATTTTGATGTTCTAATATTGTTGTGTTGTCGGTGAGAATTTTATGTTGGTTTAACCTCAACTACCCTGTCGAGGAGACTTACAATGCACCTTTCAGACACAAGTTCAATAGCTCAGCATTTAAAAAAACATTCATGCCCAACGGCACAGCTACGGAAAATTCTCACCGACAACACAACAATATTAGAGCATCAAAATAATAAACAAAAACTTCAGATTCTCGAAGCATTACATATCAGAAACCTGCAGCCAACACTTAATAGAATTAATTTTCAAACCAGTGCTAATGTACTTAAATGTTTTTAGCTACTGGCACTAAATATAGAATCACATTAAAAAACAAACGCCAAAACCTTCAACGGCAAAGACGCCCTTACACAGTTGTAATATGCTAAAACAAAAGTTACATAACTTTTGTAGTAGATCCTCCCCTGATGATGGCCCAAAGTCGGGCAGAAAGTACTAGGGATACATGCAACTATGGACAATACATAAATCAATTCCCCCAGAATACAATAAAAGTAATACGGGAATTCGAACGGATCCAAAAGAAAATATGTAGACATAAAATGTCTATTATGTTAAATGAAATTTGCATTAACGAAGAAATGCTGCCTAAATATACATATATATATATATATATATATATATATATATATATATATACGAACCCCACACACATAGAGGGTAATTGAAAAGGGATTCCCTATTTCAAAACTGTTATCATCAATTTTTAACTGTAATTTTACAATCATCATATTTCGAAATAGGAATTTACTTTTTAGTCAGCCTTCACACACACACACACACACACACACACACACACACACACACATATATATATATATATAGATAGATAGATAGATAGATAAGGGACAAAAAGGCATAAATTATTGAATGAAATGCCGAGCTAGAAATTTAGATCTATGATACGGCTGAAATCGGAAGTTACAAATCTTTTCTCATAACAAAAATAACATTAATCTGCGTGTGAATTAAAAAAAATAGTTAAGATTTGTCAATGAAATATAGCAGTTTCTGTCAGCCTAATATAAAGGGACATATTTTGTGTGTGTAAAAATATTTTTGCGTAAGTGTGGCACCATGTGAGAGAGAAAATGTATTCATGCCTTAACTTATATGCGCAACCTTTGACTGTAAAAGGTGTTTTATTAATTCTATGTAAACACTAACTTGTCATATCAATATTAAGATGGCTAAGTGATGCTTAAATAAAATGCATTCGTGTTAGAAAATAATGATAAATATTTACTCAATTCAAATGAACCGAAAGGCTGGGTAGATGAAATAAATTTCACACCTACTGGTAGTCGTATAAATGTTGACATTGCCATACATACTGAAGAAATATTTATTTTTCGCCAATTTATTCAATTTAGGCAAGCTTGAAAATAGATTTTTAAAAAGTCAATGATTTATCCATGATTTTAATTGGTTAAAAACTGTATTTTAACCATGTATATATATATATATATATATATAAATGAATGCCTGCAGAGTTAGAAAAAATCTACTTGGGTTTCACCTAAATGGATTATCGGGATCCGTTCAGGTGATGTAATTAATACTTAATGTTCGTAGGCACAAGAAAACATTGGCTTCTTGGTACATAAGTCACAATTTATTTCATCTTATTTATTACTTTTTGTTTTCGTTTTTTCATTTATTTATTTATTTATTCGTTCATTGATTTCTTCTTTATTTTTTATATGCGAATTTTTTCATCAATAAAATGTAGTTTTGTCTAGCCCTCCGTTGGCCAGAAATGTCCTGATGAAAGGTTTAGGTGAAAACTAGGTAGATTTTTATCTGACAGGAATTCATATTTCGCTTTACTGAGTGTTGAGCACTCTGACATTTACTTTATGGAATTCTCGCGGCGTTTTTTTTAAATCTTATTTTAGCAAGTCAGGATAATTTAAATTTTCCTTTATGTCAAGATTTAAGCACGAGTTCATTTAGTTCGTTTAGTCTGCGATCTCTAAAATTAATTATACTAATTTTTTATCGATACACAAGTTACATCTACCATTGAAGCTATACGGGGTAGAAGACTGTCTGACTATTTTCCACTTTACCAGGGGGTGCCGTCAGCCCCTGATCCTTAAAGTTCCAAAAATATTTACATAGAGCAGTTTGGTTTCTAAGTCGTGGTTTGGAAAAGGAATGTCTGGGATTATACAATCCTTGTTCCCAATTCTTTGCGGTGATACCTCTACCCATCATTATTATGTTCCATGGGGGGAAATGCATGTCTGGTATACGACGTTTTTCAAATGGCATCGTCCACCCAAGGGACATTCTCCTTTACTTCTCCAGTTACAAGACGCCTCATCTGCACCCCCCACTGTTTCGATTTAATTCGTCTAGTAACCTCCTGTTTTGGTTATTTAAAATGTTGTGCATATTCTTAGTGCAAGAGTAACTAGTTTTTACTGAGCTCCCGTTAAACATTTTCCTTAATCGATAATCCCTATTAAAGTGCTTATCTAGGAGGTTTATGAAGTATTTACCTATGTTAATATTGGTAAAAAGGCGGGTTAAACCAGATTACTTTTCTATTTCTATTTCTTCCTCGTCAATTTGAGTGACTATTAATATTACTCCTACCCTTAGAGCCGGAGACCATTGGGATCACATACTCCAGTCTCCCTTGGAATCCGCTGTTTTTGAGGGTTTCATCATATATATTTTTGCTCTCCTCAAAAATTCTTTTACATGAGGATAGTCTATTAATCCTCTAGTTCACGGCATTAGGAATCTGGCATCGATCTTGGGAGATTAGTGTCAATATTTAAGTACGTAGGGGAGGAATCTTTCTTACTAAAAGGTTTGAAGGTGCCGTTATTTACATTGAGTGTGACGTCAAGAAAGTCAACTATCTTTAAGTTTGAGGTTATTTGAATTCGTAAACCTAGCAATTTAAAAGCCCTAAAAATCTTCTTTTGGGGCCGTTACTGCTCGATATGAAGATAATTCCGTCCTCTCGGTAAAGTCCCATCTGCTCTAAGTCGACAATACGACCCAACTGTAATCCACATTTACTGTTTTGCAACCTCAAGTCTTACATGTAAAATCATCTGACGAGACGGACAGTATAATATTCTCCGGCGAAATAGATTTATAATGACAATTTAACTAGGTTTGAGTTACCTTATAATTGCACAATATATATATATATATATATATATTAGACGTTCGTGGGATAATGTTTATCGTCGTAGAAAAAGACGTGGTAACTCGAGTTGAAGTCCTAGACGAAGGTGTTTGCATTTTACATAGCTCTAATACGCTTGGAAAAGGTATGAATCTAACTTTCTCCCTGCTGCAGTATGTAAATAGTTGGATAGATTGGGATCTTTAGCCTTGGTATGACAACCAGTCAAGGAGAAGGAGAACTCTGAATTGAAACCTGTTGAATTCCATTTAAAATTTGCCTTGTATTGAATCCTGCTCGTGCGGAGAGGTTAGCAAATTTATATACTTGTGAATTCATATTTATATGTTATTTCCATCGGTCATTGGAACGTAAAAAAGTTTTCCTTCAGTCACATGTGCATGCATCATGTGATTTAACCAATTTTCATTTTAATACAGTTGATAACCTTTAGCTAGGTGTGGATTGGGGCAACGCATAAAACAGAGTAAGTAATGCGAGAACACACACACACACACACACATATATATATATATATATACTTGTATCACAACTCTTTAGTATGGCTAGACACGCGAGAAGCTTCAAGCTGGGATCGAAACCCGGGTGACTTTAGGTCTGTCAGATATCTTACTTGATAGCTATTATCATTCTCTGCGTTATTCTAGGTATTGTTTACGTGAATCTCTTTTGCATATTCGTTATCGGCTATCAGGAATGTTCAATTCATGAGACGAGCCTATGCGTTTCAGCTCATGTAGTAGCCGGCGAATTCCCCACTAGAGTGATCAAACCACAAGTCGGGGATCATATATATATTGTCATCCAGAGACTGACTGTTTTGTTGTATATATATATATATATGTGTGTGTGTGTGTGTGTGTGTGTGTGTGAAATGATAGGAAGTAACAACATATTAAACAAAATAAAGTAATCCATGAGAAACTTACAATAAAATGCATCAAATTTGGTCAACCATGTAAGATTAAGAACAGCTTATGCTACAATCATTTTGGGTCAACCTTTCATCCTGTTGATTCACAAAATCTAAATTACTTTCAAAATTTACCAAAAACAAATTGCGAAAGTAACAATGTAATTCCTTTACGAGATGTGCACACACGCTGCCGAAATGATTGCATTGGAAATTAGAATAGACATTTTACTTTGGTCTAAACTTGACATTTCAACACTCGTTCAAATTTCGAGTTTACGGCAAACTAATACTGGTGGAATGTTATTTTCTAGCAAACGGTCACCATTTTAACAGAGATGTAAGGATCACCATCATAGAAAGAATCAGAAAGTACTTTGTAGAATAGTAATAATAAAAACATATGATGATAAATTGACTAAAAGTCTCCAGACACAGATCCCAAATTGATTAATATAATTCTGAATGGTGCTGCATTAAAATTGGATTGACAGATTTGGTTGGTTGTTTGGGTTTCATCGCATACAACCATTGTGGGTTATTGAATGCCAAATCTTCTTTATACATATATATATTAAATGTATATGATTTAGTTTGGTTGTTTTTATGGCATATCAACCACTGTAGGTTATTTAATGCCAAATTCTCTTTATACAAATATATTAAGTATATATGATTTGGTTTGGTTTGATTTTATGGCATATCAACCACTGTAGGTTATTAAATGCCAAACCTTCTTCATACATATGTTTTAAATATGATTTAGTTTGGTTGTTTTATGGCATATCAACCATTGTAGGTTATTTAATGCCAAATCCTCTTTATACAAATATATTAAATATATGTGATTTAGTTTGGTTAGGTTTGATGCATATCAACAACTCTGGGTTACTTAATGCCAAATCCTCTTTATGCATATATATTAGATATATAAGATTTGGTTTGGTTGGGTTTTATAGCATATCAACCATTGCAGGTTATTTAATTCCAAATCTTTTTTATACACCTATATTAAATAAATATAATTTGATTTGGTTTGGTTTTATGGCATATCAACCATTGTAGGTTATTTAATGCCAAATCCTCTCTATACATATATACTGAATATATATGGGATTTGGATTGGTTGGGTTTTATAGAATATCAATTATTGTAGGTTATTCAATGTCAAATCCTCTTTGTACATATATATAAATTATATGATTTGGTTTGTTTGAGCTTTATTGCATATCAAACATTGTAGGTTATTTAAAGCCAGATATTTATAGACATATATTAAATGTATATGATTTGTAAACATTTTATTGATAACATTTTTAGCTTTACTTGGTCTCATTTTTTACACACAGTTAAATTGTTTCAAGTATTTTCATCTAATAAGAATAATTCAACAATAATCATTTATTTGCACAAAGTGAAGAGGTTATAATTATTGCTATTTTAGTCTAATAATTCGACTCAACATTATTGAGTGATTTGCACACAGTCAAATGATTTCAAGTATTATTACATAATACCAATAATTCAATTTAGGCACAAAGTTAAAGAGTTTCAAGTATTGCTATTGAACACTAATAATTCTATTCAACGTTACTCATTTGTTTGCCTGCAGTTAAATGCTTCCAATTATTGCTATGTATCATTAACAATTGAATTAAACAGCCATTGTTAAACAGTTCTAATTGACCCATAGATATGACCCTATCAGCTGCTATCACTCTGGGTCAGAGTGAACCTGGGAGTAATGGCAATAAAGGGGTACTCCATATTTTCCAAAGTTCCCGGACAGCGGCCTCATCATAAGATTAATTAGAGTCATATACAGCACACTCGTTGTGATGGGGTTTTTACCCCTTTGCAGTTTAATAGAAGTATAGTTTTTGTTTACCCTCAGTTAAAGTTCTATTTCAAACAATTCAGTTTAACATAATTACACAGTCTAAAGGTCAAAACAGTTCTATTTCAAACAATTCAGTTTAAGATAATTACACAGTCTAAAGGTCAAAACAGTTCTATTTCAAACAATTCAGTCTAAGATAATTACACAGTCTAAAGGTCAAAACAGTTCTATTTCAAACAATTCAGTTTAACATAATTACACAGTCTAAAGGTCAAAACAGTTCTATTTCAAACAATTCAGTTTAAGATAATTACACAGTCTAAAGGTCAAAACAGTTCTATTTCAAACAATTCAGTCTAAGATAATTACACAGTCTAAAGGTCAAAACAGTTCTATTTCAAACAATTCAGTTTAACATAATTACACAGTCTAAAGGTCAAAACAGTTCTATTTCAAACAATTCTGTGTAGTATAAGTATACAGCTTTAGCGTCAAAAACAGTTCCATCTCAAACAATTAAGTTTACCATAAGTTCACAGTTTAAATGTTAAAGGAGTTCTATTTCCAGCAATTCAGATTAGCATAAGTACATAGTTTAGTTCTATTTGACCCATAGATAGGACTCTATTAACTGCTGCAACTCCGAGCAAGAGTGGACCTGAAAGTAATGGCAATGAAACGGTACTCCGTATTCCCCAAAGTATTACAGGAGACTCACTGTCAGATTGATCAGTTGAAGACACTTGGGTATCTGTAAATAATTTCCATAAAAAAACGGATAGGACACGTCACCAGAACATTTTTCATTGTTTTTCCTATAGTCTATCAATTTAAAAAAAAACTGTTTTGAAATAACATTCTAAAAAATTTACAATGACCTAAGGTCAAAACTAGTTGAGAACAGTAAAGAAATAAACAACTCAAAACAGATGTTCATAGTGGTTAGACGACCGGGAACAAAGAAACCGCCACTACACACATTTACTCGCTAAGCTGCTGACAAACCATCGAAATGCGGGACTTGGAGCCCTAAGATCTGGTGAGCGGCAAAGGGAGATACGGATTCTCGCAAATGAAGAAAGACTGAGTGTTGCAGTCGGATTTTCCAAACAACAACAACTGCTGACGAAATGTGTATGTGACTAAAGATAGATTCAAAAAATCTTCTAAATTGTTTAGTGAACCAAGATGTGGAGAAGACTTGTAGAGATTACTGATTGTTTTGAGAGGAGAAATTAAACATCTTAATATTCCCTGAACAAGACCACTAAATGAATGAAAGATCTGAAATTATAAATAGATGCATGCATCATTATAGATACTTTCTTTCTAGTCCAAATTAAGGATTTTAAAAAAAGGGGAGGGGGTCTCGAGTGAAAGAAATGTTTAAATAAAGAACTAAAAATAAAGCGTGGGGATATTCGTCCTTTTTTAGTCGCCATCATCGAAGAGTAGTGTAAGTGATGTTCCCAGTCAGTTTTTATAACTTTGTTCTTCAATCCTTTTTTCAATCATTTCTATTTGAAGATTGACTTTGGCAGTGAAACTGACAGTTGGAGTGGACGCTTGTGACGACTGTGATTTTAACGGTTTTTACTTCTGAATAATCATTTTTAATCGTAACCCAATATTTGACTATTGAGTGGCTCTATCCTGGATATCGAAAATTATTACATAAACGATGCGAGTTTATATATATATCTATATATATAGTTGTTGGTGATTGTAGTCAAGGGCGACCCGAAGGCTCCCTTCTCAATAGCTACGACACCGATTGCTCCACTTTACCCTTGATCCTTATCTTATAATGCTGAGTGTCTAGTAATGTACCATCTACTGTACCATCTACTGGTACGTTTTTGAGCACTTCCATAATTAAAGAAAAATGTTCTCTAAACGATTTGTTAATCACACATACACACACGCACGCGCACACGCGTGCACGCGCGTGCACTGTCACACACATACACACATACATATTTATATATATATGAACCGACGATAGGAATAGACTAAGAGGTAGAAGTACTAAAAATATATACAAATCAGCTAAATAGAAAATAATATTTCAGTTTATAGTATAGAAAATTATATATATATATATATATACATATATATAGGCAGCAAAAGTCTTATCGTAATATCTTTGTTGTGTTCTCTCGTGATCACCTCGATGGAGATTGTTGTATTTGGGCAACCATAATTAGTAGAGCACTGCTCATTCCGACAGAGAAATGCTGATGGATATATGAGGTTGAGGAACGGCACATATCTGTGAAGAGTATGCTGATATATATATATATATATATATATATATATATATATATATATATATATATATATATAGTGAGAGAGATGAATATTTCAAACTAGTTTACTCCCTAGATGGATACATAGATAAACAAAATTTGAAAAATATGCATATATTAAGATACTCTAAAAGTGAAAGCTTTTATTTTACTTACATATGACAATCGGTCGCTTAAGGCTGTTTTAAAACTCGATTTCATGTCATTTAATATTCACAGAATTTATGTGATTATACGAAAAATAACTGAATTCAAGTAACCAAGTAACTTAAAAGAATAAAAAGAATAAAAATTCATAAATCTTAGACAACGGAAGATTTTGATTCACTTTGAAATTTTACTATTTTACTTGTTCTTGCTTGAAAATCATCTCATCTATTGTCATGTTGTCGATAACCTATCAATAGGAACACATGTATTTCCTATGCATATGCTGACATCACTTTCTGTTGATGAGATATTACTACCGAGGTATATGAACTTGCCTACTAATTTTAGAGAATTGCCATTTAATGAGGAGATGGCAACATCTTGATTAAAAGTCATAAACTTCTTTAAAAAATCTGAATTCACGTAAATACCAATGCTTCTTACTGTCTTCTCCAAGCTATGCAGCAGAGATTCGACTTGAACTGGTATATATACAAGAAGTGCTAGATTATCTGCGTCGTCAGTAGCAGTTATAGTTTCTGCTGGATATCGTCTACTACGTGGCGTTTTTTTTTTGTATGAAACCATGCTCTTTCATTAGAACTACTCAAGTTTACAGCACGCAATCTACACAGATAATGAATGGAAATAGTGCCAATATATCTCCTTGCAAGACTTCTGCGACACTGTCAAAGAAATCTGAGTCACCATCTGGACACTGGGAAATAAAACAATAAAATGAACTAAATCTGGCGTTATAATCTACCGTCCAATATTTGGATAAGGTTCTTTTGAACAATTATCCAATCTTTTCTTTTTTATGTTTGGGAAGTGTGGATACTTCTAATTAAATAGCAAATACAACTCGATATATTTTTACTTCGTCTAACTCAAAATATAAGCTGGAGACACAAGAAAAAATCTTATTTTCACAAACGGATCATAAAACTCTTTCTCTCCTCGTTTGACTCTTCACTAGGTATTCTATCAATATAACGCTGGTAACCTCGTCGTGGTTACTAAGGTTGTCTCATACATCAGTTATTACCGAGTAATGAGTTCTATACTCACTTAGTGCCCCATATTATGGGGTATATATATATATGACGTCATTGTACCGGGGTTAACAAGATAGTCTTTTTCTCCTCATCATGAAAACTCTTATGGTCATCACCCGAAATGACTGAGGTTTGACTAGTCTTTCCATGAACACAGCAAACATGTCTCAGTCTCATTTATAAAATCTATTCACTTTTTGATGGACCAGTAGGGTCTGAACTTTGTTGGTTTGTTATTATTCGTGTAGTTTTCTCTTCATTAAGCTTCCACTTGGGGTTCCTGCGTTTCTCAGCAGACCTGACATATGCAAGTAAACCCGAATAGATGTTCGCACAGTTTCTTTTAAACAACAAAGAAAATTCGATGGAATTTTACTTCATTTAACTGAAAGTATCAATTGTCCACTGCAGAAAAATATTTAGAGGTTAAAGGTTAAACTTACTGGTTGCAGACAGAAAAGACTAATCGAAGCAGACAGGGTTTTGTAGGGAGTGGGTATTATTATTTTTATCTTTTATCTATTTATTTTTATTCGGTAGCATTTTGCATTTTTTTTTCATAGATTAAAGTACATATGCCTGGTTAGTATCCGAAAGTATTTTTAGTAGACAATAGTAAATTTTTTCTTACAATTTTATTTCTGCAATTTTTTTATATTAATGTTCCAGATTTGTACATTTAGTCTTGAAAAAGTTTCTATTTGTTTTTGTATGATTGAGTATTTTATTTGACAGTTACTTCTGAAAAAGGATCTTGCTTTATTGGAATTTATTATATTGGAGGAAATAAACTAATTGTATTAGGTTGTTCTGAAAATAATGTCCGATTTTAGAATAAACTTTAATTCCTAAATTAAGGAATTTAAACTGAGTTTTAATAAGTCAAAATATGATTGCTGATGTTCTATGCATTTCTCTCAGCGATTAACAAGATTATTTATATCTGTACAAGAAAAGACATTACTTTATAATAAGTGATGTATAATAAAGTTCTTGATGTCAATAAATCTTTAAATGCAGTTTCTACTTTTCGTTTGGAACTAAACGTTTTTGGCATAAAAAAGCGTCTCGATGATGGAAAAAAGTGGTTGATAAATAAGGAGAATATGATTTATTTGTAAAAGTCTCATCTGCCAAATCAGTGAGTATCTGCTGTTTCATCTTGGCCACATGTGGCCGGTCATTGTCATGAAACAAAAATATGGCCGAGTTTGAATTCATGCATGAAAAGGAAACAACTTTTCAATTTTTAAGGTAAATTTTTTTAAGCGGCATTTAACTGGTTTGAATTGAGAGTTTACCTTCTTCAAAAACGGTTCGTATACAAAGGCTAAAGAGTCAGTCTATCCTTCTACTTATTCATAACTGAAGAGAGAGTAGATGGATTCATATTTTATTCCATGGGTATTAGCACTATGTGAAATGCAAACAGCCTCATCCAAGGTTTGAACTTGGATCCCCATGTCCATTTCTTGCACCGATAATCATGATATTTGAGGCGTCTCCTTTCTAATTCAAATAAGCTGAAATTGTCAGGCATTTTTTTAATTTGTTGATCACTTTCTTGATCATATCCTGAACTCTTACTGGGATGGTTTCAGTTTTAAGGTGCGTCATTTTTTTCAATTTCTTTCTATTAATCTTTGGTTTTACTTATTTTATTGTACTCTTTGACGGATATGTCATTATCTGTTGATATTGACAGATTTATTAGAAAGCATGTTTTCCCTTTGTAGTCATTAACCACTCTATCTGGTGTATGATTATCATTTTACTCAATTGGGAATTTCTTTCTACCAGCGTTAGCGGATGTTTTTTTACTAGAGTCTGAATGATACTAAGTCTCCTCTAGCCTTCAGGACTCTTCTTAGTATTCTGACAGGTTTCAGCAATGCTGTAGCTTAGATGATCTCCTCTGGTCCTCTTATTTCAAGTCCTCTAGTCCCTCTACCAGTCATTTGGTGACTGTACGAGTGTTTCAGTTACAATTGGTATCACCGTCTCTTTTATGTTTCATAGTTTTTTTCAGTTCTTTAGAGAGGTCTTTGTACTTATCTTTCTTTTTCGCTTTCTTTCAGTTTTACCCTGTGGTCGACCGGAACGGCAAAGTTAACTAATCTGTCGGCTCTCTTTTCTCGTTGACTATCTCTTGTGAGACCAAAACTTACCTGCATTATGGACTCTTCCAGCACTATATTACTATGTGAGATAACACTCTCTGAGAGCAGTAGTATCATCTGGAGTACTAATAGTACGACTACAATTATTGGACACCACCGGATAGTAAGCTCCCCTTACCCTTACACTATCCTTTATAAATTTTGTCAATATATCTTTCTTACCTCTAACCAGTGTTCCGTGTTTTCCTTCCGTGGTCCCGATTTTAGGTTCACATCACTATCACTAGGTCTGGTTGTCAAGCCGAGATGGGTGATTTGTTTCTATCTCAAAATCCCTGAGAAGTTTTTGCCTCTCTTTTCTTGGGCGGATCTGGGTCGTGCATATATCATTTGTTCGTATGGTCAAATTTAAACTTCCTGTACAATTCCCAGTGGATCACCTTCGCCACCCAGTCGTGTAAACAGTATATATTAAACAGTGGAGATATAGATTATTGATGATGAACTGTGAAAATTTCCTGATGTACACCTGAAACTTAATCTTCCTTAATCGGTTGTCAGTTAAATCTTCCACGAAAAGTTTAGATGTTATCTCATTGGATCCTAAGAATACATGATCTGATGCTACATTTTGTAAGAGGATATTCAGGTGCTCTTGCTGCGATGTGACACGTGCACTAACATCAATGGCGTCTACGGAGGAGTAAAATATGGTAGTTCTGGTTTACATAAGCACACTGTTTCTACAAAAAATTCGGATATCCTTCTTATGATTATTTTACATTTATTATTGCAATGTATTTGTAATTAGACGAATGACACTATTCAATGTTACTCTTTTTATTATTATTAACCCTATCGGCTAAGACTGTAGAATACACCGACTAATTCTCTGCAAAAGGGTGAGACCCCCGCTCCAAAAAGTGTCCCGATATGACACTAAACAATCTGATGACGAGGCTACAGTAATGCTGGGACTTTGGAAAATGTGGAGTAACCCTTCATTGCCATCACTCCCACCTAAGAGGCATAGTAGCGAATAAACTTTTATATTAGTGAATCAAGATGGTGTTTTGTGTGTTCGACACTTTTTCACACAGCGAAGTTACGACGGGAGTCCGACTGAAACTTGATGCGTTGTACTACACTCATTGACCCGTTAAAACCGTGGTGGTGCAAGCATCTATGTAGTGTAGTTGTGTTACAAACGCTTACTTTGAGCACGGTACCGTTAAAATAATTTGTCAGATTCAATTTAAAACAATTTCAAAAACAATATTAAAAACAATCTATTTTTTCCAAATTAAAAACGATATGTTTTTGAACGTTGATCTCAGCGGATCTTTAAAAAGGAGATGCCCATTTGAGTACGTGATTAACTGTTCATCGCATAAGAAGCGAATACTGCATATGAAATTAAAAGAAAGACAAAGGAACAAATCATTTCGATTTCAACAGAAGAATTTCATTGGTGTTTCATTTAATGGACAACAAGATAGACAAAGGGAACTGACTGCAAGAAGAGCTCCAATCTGTTAAAAATCAAGGTTTTATGGGCAGCTTATTTCTATCTTGTCAATGTAGCTTCAGTCTCGATACTTTTTGAAAAAAACACTTGTATTTTAAAGTAAATGAACGTTTCATTCATTGAAAATTCTATGTCTTGGTGAATACAACTCCTGTATCAATTCTTTTTTGACGCACCTCTTATTCTAAAGAAACCGAACATATAATTCCTTTCATGTTTCTATCTTGGTAAAAACAGCATCAGAATCAATACTTTCTGAACATATTTCGTAGACCTTAATAAGATTCATCAAATGCCCGTCCGTTTGTTTGTCCACCCAACGAAGGATGCGTTATTTTTTGTACGATTTCAACCCAATGTTAACAAATTGTTAAGATTAGCCCTGGAAAGATCTTGTTATAAAATCTGACCAAGACTTTGTTCAGTAGGATCTATCTCTCATTTTAAATCTATATCTTACTGACCTTCTCGCTGTAAAAGACTTTCTGTTCCTTGTATTAATCTTCATGTTAATAACTTGTCTCTCTTTGGCATTCAACAGTAACAATTTCCGGTTCAAATCTGTTTTAAGATGACGACATTCAAAGCACTGGTACAAATTGTCACATATTAGCGTCTACCTGAAATATGGCTTTTTAACATGACCATTTTTATATAACCTTGCGCCGGGCTAGAAATATCTGAGTAGTTGCTAATTCTCCTCTAAACGTCCAAGAAGTAGAATCCATACTTTATAAAAAAAATCGAGCTTTAGGTTCTTTCTTTAATGTCATATCAACCTTCATGTGTTATTTAATGCTAAAGCCATCCATGAAGAAGAGGAGTTGTGGTAATTTCTGACCCACAACTGGGGTGGATAAGAGGGTTTATAGATGAGTCCGAAAGTGAATGTAATAGCGCTACCGGTGGTGCGTTCAGTTTCTTTAGAATAAGAAATGCCCGTGGCGTAATGGTTATCGTCGTAGGAAATGGACACGGCGACACGTGTTCAAATCCTGGAAGAGACTGATTGCATTTCACATAGCACTAATACCCTTGGGAAAGGTATGAATTCAATTATTCTCCGTCCGGCTATGGGTAAATAGTAGGGCAGACTGTGTTCTTCAACCTTGGTAAGGAAACTAGTCTAGGAGAAAGAAAACTTTGAATTCAAACATGTTAAACTACGCTTAAAAATTGACCTTGTGTCATATCCTGCCCGAGCGGAGGGGTTGGGTAAATATGGTAATAGCGCTACCGGAGTTTGAACTCGCTTATTGCGATGTCGCAAACGAGCACATTAGACATTGCGCCACGGTGAACTCCACTATGCTAAACTAAATGTCACTATTTTTGACATCGAAACTGTACATACGCTAAACTGAATTGCTTGAAATAGAACTGTTTCGAAATTTAACAATGTATAAACAAAATCTATACTATACTAAACTGAATTGCTTGAATTAGAACTGTTTGACCGAGCAAAATAGCTTGAAATAGAAATGTTTTTGACAATTAAACTGTATACTCATGCTAAACTGATTTTTAAAAAAATAGAACGGATTATTTGTATAAAATGGATTTGGCTTTAAATAACTTACGGAGGTTGATATGCCATAAAAACTAAACAACCAAACCAACCAACCATTTTATAAATGTTACAAAAATGACCATCTTATCACCTGTAGGTAACACGGTTAAGACTTTTTACGTAATTTATTAAGACAGAAGAAATTTTCTTTATTTTGTTATCCCCGTCGATGATCTTTGAAGACGCGTAGAGAAATAAGACTTCCCTTAGATACCCGGGATATTTCACTAAACTGCTTCTGGTAGTTATGGAACTTTGTGTAATATGTATTTGCCATGACTCCAAAGTACACCCTGACCCTCAGTGGTATTCACAAGGGTTGATATGCCATTAACTATAAATCAAAGATCTTACCCACTTACCATTTTTGGAGCCGCCGGGCGTGTCTGGGCCACAGCCCTGCGTCGGACTCACTTAAAAAGGCCTTGTGCCACTCTCGTCCGGTTGGTGGGACAGGCGACGAATACGGATATCCTCCAAGCCGCCTGACAGTACTGGAAAGACATTCCTAACTGTTATATAACACCTGTATTCTATATATTTGTTCTGTTATTGTAATATGCTTGTTTCAGCCTACTTCTTTTGTCTTTGTGTCTTCATTTTGACCCCTAAACACACACACACGCAGACAGAATAAGCTACTATATATATGTCAACCTTCATGTACAATGACTGTGATTTCCTAATCTCAAGGTATAAAGTAATCCCAGATGAATTGACATGCCGTTAAAACCAAAAACTGATCCTATGGGAGTGGTAAGTCTAAACTTTAAAATTTGAATTGCAAATACTTAATAAGTTAAACATGCAATGAGAAACGAATGTATTGTGGCGGAATCACCTACTAATGGACTCAACCACTCTCCATAATACCGGAAGACGCAGCAATACGAAGTCAGTCTAGATCCGGAAGCTAACCTCACCTCCGCGCGGTTATGCGAACTAGTTTACCGTCCTATGTTCTTGTCACCATCCTTTGTTCTTGTAAATATATAACCAATACTATAACCGTGGTGTTCTGTTCTCTTTGTGACCCCTTCCAGGGCCATAACAGAATGATAACTTACAAATCATATATACAAAAACAAAGATTTAGCATTAAATTACCTACAAGGGTTGATATGCCATCAAACAAAATAAGCAACCAAGTAGACTTATGTTGTATAGCCTCTTAAGTTCCAATCTCTGGTTGCGAATTATCAGCATTCAATAGAAATATTAGAAATCCTATAATTTTGTGCAAACAATTAAATACTATTACTAAATACGAACAGTTACTACAAACTAAATAATTGTTTATTCAATATTTATTTAAGGAAGGAATACTTGAAACTATGAAAGAGAGAGCAATAATTTGGAATAAATATCGTTAGTTTAGCCTAAAATTGTTTACAAATAATCAAGATCATTTGGTTGCAAAAAATACTGACTTCGGCACTGATTACTCCAATGTTTGTTTATATGCCATAAAAACCAACCAGCCGACCCATTAATTCAAACTCTTTATTTTATGACTTTAACGACACCACCAAGATCATATTTTTCAGAGAAATCGTTTTCTACCTGACAGTCTACCTCCAGACCTCGATTTAATTTCAGTCCTACTGTAAGGCAAGAAAGCCCTTTTTGTTTGCAAAGCCTAAGTAAGTATTTTACCAGATCTAAAACCAGCAAATTTTTCATGTTAGCTAACCAAAGTAATCTATAAAGAATTATTAAGTAAGATTGTACAAAGGAATTATCAGTAAAAAGAGAAATATATATATACAGACAGTGGTTCCCAGAAATTGGTATTACGCGTCATACTCAAAAGCTGTTGATTTAGATGCTTTCAAATTCTGTTTATTTTCTTAAAATATGGATAGATACTATAATCAGATTTCCTCCGTCGTCACCAGAAATAGAAAAGATGTTCTTCCTGCAACAGTTCTGAGCCAATTTCGGAAAATATTAAAGAATCTTTGAAGTTTACTCGGCTTTTTATTTCGGGAAATAAATGTCTGTCATCTACAAAGCCGAAGTCAACAGAGAAGTTCGAAATATCACTTTCCGCTCCGTCAATTAGGTTTACTATACTCTTACTGTTTTTTTTCTTTTTTTCTTTTTGTCTTCTCTATCTATTTTCATTTTATAAGCTGAACACATATTTTGTGCTGATTTTTAAAATAATCTCAGCTGTTTAAAAAAAAGAAGCTTACTTTTAATGAGAATTGAAGATTTGGTTGATTGATTGATTAATTAATTTTAACAGCATGTCAACTCGTCCAGACTAATTTTATGCCTAAATTTAAGGTAAATATGAACGTACAATGAACGTGATTACCTAACCAATCACGTTTATTGTACGTTTATATTTACATATTTTCTTTAGTTACTTTTAATGATTTTTTTTCTCTGAAGAAGTTTCAAGTAAATTCTTAACCAAAGTAATTTCCACACACTTATATGCTATCAAGCATTCCTATCTAATATGAATAATTTTAAAACTAATTTTTGAATACGAATAATTTTTAAACAGATCTATTTGAAAAATTGATCGGACCCTACCAGACACAACCACTCCGAGTTAAAATCGACCTAAGTGCTATGTCAACAAATCATTACTCCACTCTAACCTATTCTCAAAAACTGGAGTCTTACCATCAGATGGAACCCTCTTCAGAACCCTCTTATCATTGAACTGTTGAGTAGATTAGACTCAATGTCAAATAGAAAAGAAATAATTATATGCTGGACCCCAAGCGACATTGGAGTGAGAGGGAATGAAAGAGCAGGCTCGGCAGCCAAATCAGCCTTAGATCTGACGCCTGATAAATCCAGGTTCCCATATACTGACCTGAAACCAACAATTGATAAATTCCTTCACACAAAATGGCAACAGCAATGGAGCAATAACATTCACAATAAACTCTTCAAAATTTAGCCCGTCTTAGGACAGTGGAGACCAGCATCGAGAAAATCAAGAAGAGAACAAATTGTTATATCCCGATTGCGAATTGGTCATACAAGGCTTACTCACTCTTTCATTTTTAAACAGGGACCACAACCACAGTGTTTGACCTGCCAGACAACTTGCACGGTTAAACACGTTCTTATAGAATGCAGAGCTTTCGCTGTTATCAGAAAGCGATTTTTCAAAGTAAATAGCTTAACCGATCTGTTCGAGAACGCCCAAATAGATGACATTCTGTCCTTCTTGAGAGAGACAGAGTTGTACCAAAGAATATGATAACTGGTTAATCTTGTGCAAACAAATGGAATCCTGCTAATAGAAAATTTTATCTACCCAAGTATTCGTTCTGAATATGTATGTATACATACACAGAATCTGATGTTAAATGACCTACAAGGGTTGGTGTGCCATAAAACCCAAACGACCTACCAAACAACCAACCAACCATCAAAGGAAATATAGTGTCATATCGAGGACTTTTTATTTTACAAGTATTCTAACGACAATTATATGCGTTTGAGCAATTATTGCAATTAATAATTATTTGTTTGCGCACAATTACATGGTTTCAATTAACTAATAAATATAATTCTTTGTAAACAATTTGGCCCAGTCGAATGGGGCTGTAGAATACACCGACTGCACCTCTGCAGAGAGGTAAGACTCTCCAAATGAGTGTCCAGAATATAACCTAAAACAAACTGATGGTGAGGTTCCAGTAATGCAAGAGCTTAAGAGAATGCGGGATACCCCTTCATTTTAATCACTTCCAGGTCCACTCGGGCTCAGAGTAGTAGCATCTGAAAGGATCCTATCTATGGGTCAAATAAAAGTGTTTAACATTTAAACTGAGTGCAAACAAAGTGTTTAAGCTAAACTGAATTGTTTGAAATGTAACTGTTTGATCATTTAACAGTTTGTAAACAAATGACTGATGTTTAAATGAATTGTTAGTGATACATTGCAATACATGGAACCATTTAATTGTGTGCAAAAAGATGATCTCAGGTTCATCTAAAAATTCTATCTACAAAATGTGTTTAGGAATCATATTTTTAATACATAAGTATAAAAAGGATTTGGAATTAAATAACCCACAATGGTTGATATTTCATAAAACCAAACGAGACCAAACCATATATATTTCATATGCATGTATAAAGAAGATTTTGCATAAAATAACCTACAACGTTTGATATGCTATAAAACCAAACCAAACTAAATCATATATATTTAAGAAATACGTATAAAGAGGATTTAGCATTGAATAACCTATAATAGTTGATATGCCATAAAACCCAACCCGACCAAATCATATATATTTAATATATATGTATAAAGAGGATTTGGCATTAGATAACCTACAATGGTTGATATGCCATAAAACTTAACCAATCCAAATCATATATATTTGATATGGATGTATAAAGAGGATTTGGCATTAATAACCTACAAGGTTTGCTGTGCCATAAAATTAAAAAAAAAACAAATTGATAAACAATTATAGTTTCAAATCACTTCTTCATACAAATAATTAAGGTTAAGACACTAAAATGTATCTGGTTGGGATGATCCATTTCTAGCGATTTGAGAGTTTAGAGTACTCCTTTTCTGTCATTACTCTCTAGTCCACGGAATAGTAGTACTCGTTAGAGCCCTGTCTATGAGACCAAGAGATGATGGCCAATTATTCTTATTCCAAAGAACCGTGTACCAAAAAATTAAACATTTTAAGAAAAAAAAACTACCACCGAAAACGTAAATATAAACGTACATAATACACCATTATCTACCTCTAGGCTTAAAATAAACCTAGCTGGTTTGCGATGCCGTCAAAATCAATCAATCAGTATTGAAATTGGAGGATAAAATTAATAAAAATACCAAAATCAATTTTTAAAGGAGAGATTAGAGAAATTTGGATTAACGACTTTACTGGAAATAAAAACAAGTGCTTTCTTTGAAGCTTTAAAAAATATTCAATGGATTTTCGAATAATTGGTTGACATTTTTTATATTTCTCCTCGAACTGGAAAGTTACCAACAGAATAGATTTCAAAAATTAATCAAGAGGATTTGTTGCTCATAGAGTAATAGATTTTTGGAACAAATTGCTTCATAAGATCAAAAACAGCAATAGTATAAAAAATTTAAGTTGAATTAGATGAAGGATAAAGTGGAGCAATCCAGGGAAAGGAGTAGCGCCCTCCCCTTCACCTTGTTGTAGTAGCTATCGAAAACGGAACCTTTGGGTCACCCTCGACTACGGTCGCCAACTTTACTTTTTTACTTTTTTGATGATATTAGAAATAATGGCAAGAAAAATAATTTGAGATGACATTTTGGGGAATTATCCGATGAAATATTGAGCGTAGTAGGATCTGTTTATATTTTATTAACATTGTTGATATGAGCAAAGATTCTTTTTTGTTTTTGTTTTTAAACGTCGATATGAAAAGATTGTAAGAAGTGGAGATGCCCGAGGAGGCATAACAAACTAATAATAATAACAAAATTAGCACGAGAATTAAACGCAAACGAGATTATCCAGGATCATAACTTTGCTTGTCGAAGTCATTTCCAAAGAGGTTAACAGTCGCGCAATGTGCTTCTGGTTGTAATCAGTACTTGTTATTAAAACTTATCATATTTACCAACCCCTCCGCTCGGGCAGAAGCGGAGTTTAACAGGTTTCAATTCAGAGTTTTCCTTCTCCTAGACTAGTTGCCTCATCAAGGCTGAAGAACCTAGTCTGCCCTACTATTTACCCATAGCTGGAGGGAGAATAATCGGATTCATACTTTTTCCAAGGGTATTAGTGCTATGTGAAATTCAATCAGTCTCGTTCAGGAATTGAACTCGTGTCGACGATAACCATTACACCACGGGCACCTGATTATTAAAACTTATAGAGCACAAGTCTTTTTATATTTCACAAGAATTTTACAGGTGGCTGCGAATACTGGAGATATTACTGTTTGTTTGTTTTTTTTTGGTTTTATGGCATATCAACCTTTGTAGGTTATTTAACGCCAAATCCATTTTTATGTAAATAATCAGTTCTATTTAAAGCAATTCAGTTTAGTATAAGAACACAGTTTAATTGTCAAAAACATTTCCATTTCAAACTATTCAAGCAGTTATATGTAATAATTCAGTTAAGTGTAAATACAGTTTTAATGTCAAAAAAACAGTTCTATTTGAAATAATTCAGTTAAGCATACAAATGCAGTTTAAATGTCAGTACGGTTTAATTGTCAAAAACGTTTCTATTTTAAGCTATTCAGTTTACTCAATTCATTTTAGCATAAGTATGCTGTTAGTTCTATTTAACCCATAGATAGGGCCTAATCAGGTGCTACCACTCCGGGCCAGAGTGGACCTGGGAGCGATGGCAATGAAGGGGTACTCCGCATTCCCCAAAGCTCCAGCACTGCTGGAACCTCACCATCAGATTGTTTAGTGTCTGGGCAATACACAGATTTAAATGTCAGACAGTTTTATTTCAGATAATTCAGTTCAGCAAAAGTACACAGTTTAGATGTCAAAAACAGTTCTATTTCGAACAATTCAGTTCAGCACTAGTACGCAGTTCCAATGTCAAAACAGTTCTATTTTAAACAATTCAGTTTAGCATAAATACGCAGTTTAAATGCAAAAATTTGTATCGTGAAAGAAGCACGGTTTTGTTCTATTTAACCCATAGATAGGACCCTTATCAGGTGCTACCACTCCGGGCCAGAGTGGACCTGGGAGCGATGGCAATGAAGGGGTACTCTGCATCCCCCAAAGCTCCAGCACTGCTGGAACCTCACCATCAGATTGTTTAGTGTCATATCCAGGACACTCGTTAGGGGGGGTCTAACCCCTCTGTAGAGAAGTAGTCGGTGTATTCTACAGCCGCAGCTGACTGGGCAAGGAGATATTACTGTATAATAATGTATATTAAGTTATTAAATTATTGAGTATGTATGAAGGAGTGAACGATCCAGTTAAAAACTTCTTGTTCAAGAGCGGAAGTTTTAGCCTTGGTACGGCAACTGATCTTGGAGAAGGGTAATTCTGGATTCAAACCTATTCTACTCCATAAAAATGACCTTCTATCGCATTCTATCCGCGGGGGAGGAATGGGTACGTACATACCTACTTACATACATACCAAGGATGAGTTCGTGATGTAATGTTTACCGTTGTAAGAAATGGATTACAGTGACAGCGAGTTCAAATCCTGGACGACACTGTTTATATTTTACATGGCACTAATACCCCAAGGAAAGGTATGAATTCTCCCCCTAGGGCTGACTTGGCTTTTCATCTTTGGTAGGACAACAGGTTTAGACGAAGGAAAACACAAAATTCCAACCTGTTAAACTCCACTTCAAAACCGACCTTTTGTCGCATCCTGTTCCTGCAGAGGCGTAGGTATATATATATATATATATATATATATATATATATATATATATATATATATCGTAATGGCTATTGTCGTAGCAAATAGAATCTGTAACCCGAGTTCAAATTCTGGATGAGGCTAATTGTACTGAATTCATGATAATAATGATCAATAGAAGAATCATTTTGCTGTGAACTTATGGAAACGAAGATTTCAAATTTAAACTCTTGGCTTTAGTCCATACGGAAAGGAAATAATTTCCAAAAAAATATTGGCACAAACGTTGAAAAATTGATTTATTACAAGAAGTAAATCAGAAAAAGCATTCATTTCGTTGGTTGGCAACTGTGTGGAACGTAGTTTGTCACTCATATCATTACAAACTAGTGTTTAGTCTCCGTAAACATTCAGCAAGTACTCATTAATGGCAATGAGTACAGTTTAAAAAAAAAATTGAATTTAATAACATATCTTTCCTCTTATGTCAGATAGCATTTTCCTATTTGCAACAAAACGAATACATTTTGGGCGGGAAGGTTCACCCTTTACTTCCATACCACCAATATTATTGAACATCATAATAAGTGGCGTCTTACAAGTGACCATCTTACGGGCATGACACACAGGTACTTGTTCATTCCTGGTGAAAACACGTTGCTAATAGTTATCATTACGTTGGAAACTAGTTTTTTTTTTTAGATAAAACCATCTCTATCTAGTGATGTTATCGTGGTGTCTGATGTAGTTTCCTTGCAAATAAATAGGAAACTTTACTTTTGAGACGTAATTAGATAGATGTTAGCTTTCGAATATCTACAGTTTAGTATCCCAAACTGAATACAGTTGTAGTGGCTTACTTGTTTGTCTGCAATATCGTATTACATGAGTTTGAACGATTACGTTCGCTTACAGACTAATACCATTGAGAAAGATATGAATTCACAAATCCCCAAGATGTCGGTTAAATAGTATCATTACAGTTTGTCTACAAGGATAGCTTTGGCATTAAATAACCCAAAAAGTTTGACATGCCATTAAATAAAGAAACCAAATCTAGATATAACTTCATTTCTCAAAGGGGCCATATAAATTAATTTAAGGGGAATAATATTTTGGCAATTGGAAATAAAAGCATAGGGGTTCGCAGGGGGGCGAGTTAAGAGTTGGTATTCATAAATGTTTTTATAAAAGGAAATGTGACACACGGCCCAGTTTTAAGTGGAGTACAGTTGGTTTGAATTCAGACCAAAAAAAATCTCTGATTCTTCTTTTAAGAAGCATTTTTTCAAAGCACCCCTGTTCTGATCGTGAGATTAATGTTCATCACTGATGATGATGATAACGAAAAAGAAGGGTACAAATACGGGAGTATATTTTGCCATATTTTTGCAAGGTCTACTTTGCGTTGTGTCTATCATGTGACAGAGGAATTTAAAGCTGTAGTCAGTTGTATCATGGTGCGCTGACACGTTATGCATTGCTTCATACCGTGTACGATTTGAAATGCGTACACATAGACATGTAACATTGTCTAATTCGAGAACTTATGTTTTACGGATTTGAACCTGGTCATAATGGAACGGAAACGACCAAAAACATTTGTTGTGCAAAAGATGAAAACGCCGTTGACCATTGTACACTAAGTAGGTGAAAGTAAGCAAATTTGGCGACCATAGTCAAGGGTGACCCGAAGGTTCCCTTTTCGATAGCTACTACACCATGGTGTATGGGAGGGCGCTACTCCATTCCCTGGATTGTTTCACTTTACCCTTGATTCGTACCTTATAATACTGAGTGTTAAGCAAATTGGCATAATGTACCATTTTTTTTAGTCATTGGTATGACTCGACCTGGGATTGAACCCAGGTCTCCCGGGCCATTGGCGAACACACTAACCATCATGCCACTGTCTTATATAAGTAGTTAGTTAAGGAAATTTCTCTCGGATCACGAGAATCTTGGTGATCAGGCAAGTTCAGGTAGGCCTAAAACCATCGTTTCTGAGGCCGTGCTCGAAAGCAAAGAGATAAATCTGGTGAGTAGCATTCGGAGAGTATCAGGTGAACTCGGTAGTTCCCAGTTCATTATGGTTTGCTACTTTGACGACATCGGAAAAAACATTCTGAAATGCCGAATTGTGTCTCACGTTACCGAAATATTGCAAAACATTTGTCTCACCCAACAATCATGTTACTCTTATGTATTCACTCAATCCTTCCCCCCATTTGCTTAGTCGTTTGGGGGGGGGCTGTAGAATACACATACTGCTTCTCCCCGCAAACGAGAGTCCTGATATGACACTAAACAATCTGATGGTAAGGCTCCAGTAATACTGGAGCTTTGGAGAATGCGGAGTACCTCTTCATTGCCATCGCTCCCAGGTCCACTCTGGCCCGGAGTGGAAGTACCTGATAGGGCCCTTTGAATAAGACTAAATCGCAGTTTCGAGAGTTTTCTGTTTTTTCATTTAAACTGCGTATTTATGCTAAACTGAATTGTTTAAAATAGAACTGTTTATTTGTATAAAAATGGATTTGGTATTAAATAACCTACAAATGTTGATATGCCATAAAACCCAAACAAACAAATAAACGAACAAACCTTTCCCCATTGGAAGGATGTGACACAAGGCCAATTCCTTTGGGGAGAAAAGCAGTTTTTCAAAAATAGTTTTCTTTCTTCTAGGATGGTTGCTTAACCAAATTTGAAAAATTTAGTCTACCCTTTTATTTACCCTGAGTAGAAGAGAGAGGACATAGATTCATGCCTTCCCTAAGGCAATTAGTACAAAGTGAAAGGTGAACAGCTTCAGCCAGGATCGAAAAGACGATTTCTATTTTTCATTTTTTTACATGTAATAATCCAGAATTGGTTTGCAGGTATTGAAAAGTCGTAATAATTTGGTTCCACTTTATTGGCTAATGGATACTTTTTGGTGATTTTCAGTCAGTAGCTTTACTCCAGTTCTTTCCAAAGCTACTTTTCAAAACACCAACTTCAAATACCTCTATCAGCGCGAATATACTCTGAAAGGGAAAAGAGGTTATGAAGATAAAAACAAAACTTTAAAGAGTGTTATTGAAATAATAATTGGATGAAGAGGCCGTTGTTTCGCTTTAGGTCATCCATAGCACTTTTTACTCTCCCAAGAAGGAAAATAAAATTGCAACAGTTGTCTCTCTGTATTTTTAGAAATACTAGTACACGCAAAATAGGTGGGTTACATAAAACAATCATTTGAGTGGCGTTCATGGTATAATGGATAGGAAATGTATACCGCTAATTGAGAGTTCAAATCCTGGACGAGTGTGTTTGCACTTCACATAGCCTAATACTCATGGGTAAGGTATGAATCGAACTCTTCTCCCTTCACTTGTGGGTAAGACCTTAGACATTTACTAGCTTTTCCAAGTTTGTATAAAGAGGAAACTGTATTTGGATAATTTACTAAGATCTTTGAACAAAGAACGAGATGTTTCACAGATCGAGCTCATAAAACCTATTATTAGTATCCATGATTTCCTATGTACTCCAACACATCCTCCCCGTTAAAAAATAGTTTAACAATTTAAAGGCGACTTTGATATTTATCCAACCTCCTAATAGGCAGGATTTGACAGGCGACTTTGATATTTATCCAACCTCCTAATAGGCAGGATTTGACAGGCGACTTTGATATTTATCCAACCTCCTAATAGGCAGGATTTGACACAAAGTCATTTTATAGGGGTAGGCCGCGCATGATTTGCAGCCGTCACAAAAAAAATGCTTGATTCCGTCGGCATTTTCCATATTTTAAGCGTCTCAGGTGCCAAGCGATGAACTCAGCTGTTGCATCGAGTGTGGCCTCTTAATGCAATAACACTCACTCGGCACGAATGCCAGGTGGACCCCGTAAACCAGGGATTGGTGAGTTTCCATATATAGTTTACCAATCATTTTGTCATGTAAATTTTATTAAACATTGGTAAATTATTTATATCTTGTAAATCAATTTCCAATTAGTTTATTTGGGAGTAAATTGAAATTTAATTTGTTTTGGGAATCCCTGCTTTATTAATTTCAGTTTAAAAAAAAGTTTAATTTTAAATGAAAACAGCAAATATTCAAGTTACAATGAAATGCAATTTATTTATTGCTCCTATTATATAAAGATCACTGAGGATTAACGGGGATCTAATTTTATATTTCTATATTAGTCACTTCGCAACACTACATCCAAAAACAATAGTATTAGGCAATTAAAACAACTGCATCATGTACTAGACTCATTCAAGGATCCATTCATTTGTTTCGTGCCAGCTATGTTATGTTCATTAATGAGACTTTTTTTCATAGAGTTTTCTTCGTTTTTTTTCCTAAGCACTTTCGTAAAGTGAACTGTTTCAAAGCAATCCTCGTAATCTTAAAGGATTTAAAGCTAGCAATCAAAAGGATATGTTAAACATAGGCAAAAAATATAATGAAAAGTAGCTGCAAATATCGGGAAACTGGTTTGAATCTGCATCCAGTTAAAGGAAGTCATTATCAAAATCTTTCGTTAACTTAAAATGGATGTGAGTTTTCCATGTATGTTTATTTTTTACGATTAAAATTAGTTTGTCGATTTAAAAAAATGTATAAATTCAAGTTGTAGAAATAACGTTACAGTCTTCTTAAAACACCCTGTAGATAAAAAGAGACAGAAAACTGAAACCTACAAATATCAAACGAAATAGTGAAAATCGAGCAGCAAAGCCTTAAGCAAACGGCTCACATTGAATAAACAGAAGACGAAAAATGTCTTTTGGTTTCATTAAGATTTTCTGCTGGAGGTGGGGCATCGCTTTTGAAAAATAAACAAGATCTGTAAGAGAGAGAGAGAGAGAAAAAAATACTGCAAAAACCTGCCGAAAAACTTAGAGGTTCTTTGTTTAAAAAAGACACGCCAGAGGGTTTCACAAACTTGAAAGTAGAAATTGTCGGGCCCCATGCGGTTAGTGCTCAACTAAAATAGTAATCTTGTTTAGTATGTACCTAAATCTTGCAGTATATATTTTTAAAAAAGTCTAAAAAAGCCTGTGCAAAAGCCAGAGTTGCTTGTAATCGCCACAGTTTTTAAGAGTAATTTTATTACTATTTGTTACTGGTTGATTTAACGATGGAGTATGATGTGCGAAATGCACTTGTCGATTTTACTTAACTAAGTAGTCAAATGACCATAAAGACCCAAGTCAGTCAAGGAGGAAAAAGGACGATTACACTACGTAAACGAATGCGACATACCCCGACAGGGGGCTCCTTTCGGGTGGGTGATTTTAGGCAGTTCATCTGGTCTCAGAGGGTCTTCCTCCAAGGCAATAACCTATTTTGCAGGGCTGAGTTGATAGCTTGACTCCTGAGGCGTCCTAATATGAAAAATACAAAAAAATACAATTCCGCAGTTCAGTGCTTTAACCATTACACCACGATGACACCCCCTCATTATCAGTAGAGTTATTTAGCAGTCATATGGGTTCCGTGTATATCAAGACACCCTATATCATTAAAATATTTTGTGTCACTTTGTTTCTATAATTCGTTATGCTAATTTGCTGTGTCAAACCAATGAAATTCTGTCTTTTTTCAGTGAAACGAAATTATACAAAAAAATATGAACATAAACCTGATCAATTCTATGAGAAATAACCGAGCAACACGATTCCAGGAGAGGTGGGGGGGCTCGTATTGCTATGGTGAAAGCGCTAGACTGCGGAATCGTTGTAAGCGAGTTCAAAATCCAGTCGCACAATTACATTCACTTTTGGACAAATACCCTTGGAAAAGGCATGAACCTCCTTATCCTCTGAGCTATGGGTTAAACAGTATCACTGCTGTTCTTCGAGAAGGATGGCTTTGGGATTAAATAAACCACAAAGGTCGATATGTCATTAAACCAACCCAAACGATTCCTGACGATGCTAGAATACTGTCAAAACCGCTAACTACAAAAATATAGTAGTAAACATACAACATAGTTCCAAACTTCTTGTGATAGGATAACCCCAGACGGATTGACATGCCGTTAAAATCCATTTAAGCATACTAAACAAAAACATATGTCTAAACTATTGTTTTTTTTTAACAAAAATATATAAATACATCAAAATACAAAATCTGTTCAATTCAACTTCCTGTTATTTATTTTCTGAGATGGCTGCGTACTGTTTGGTTTAGTTTGCTTTGGTTTTATGGCATCACAACCAATATTGGTTATTTGATATCAAAAAGTTCACCTACCTAAGAAGCAGTGTCTCATCAACCGAAACAGACATCAACACGCAACTATCAAAGGCATGGACAGTTATCGATAGGCTATTGGTCATATAGAAGTCGGAAATGACCGATAAAATAAAACGCAGTTTTTTCCAAGCAGCGGTCGTGCAGATACTGCTGTATGGATGCACTACATGGACGCTGACTAAACGTATGGAGAAAAAGCTGGACGGCAACTACACAAGAAGTCTGCGAACAATATTGAACAAGTCGTGGAGGCAGAACCCCACAAAGCTGCAGCTGTACGGCCACCTACTACCCATTATGAAAACTATCAAAATTAGACGAACCAGACATGCGGGACACTGCTGGAGAAGTAAGGACGAACTCATAAGTGATGTACTCCTGTGGACCCCTTCACATGGACGAGCAAAGGTAGGACGACCAGCTAGAACCTATATACAGTAGCTGTGTGCCGATACGAGATGTAGCCCTGAAGACATGCCGGAAACAATGGACTATAGACAAGGGTGGCGAGAAAGGGTAATGATGATGATTATGATGATGACATTTACATTGTAGATACACTCTTAATCGATAGAGCACTTCGATTTCTAGCAATTCAATTTTGCAAAGTTAAATTGTTCCAGGTATTGCATTGAATCACTGACAATTTAATTAAACATCAGTTATTTGTTTACACCGAGTTAAATCATCAAACAGTTACATTTCAAACAATTCCGCTTAGCATAAGTCATTTCTTTGCGCTTAGTTTCAATATCAAACAGTTCAATTTGACCCATAGATAGGACCCTATCAGGTGCTACCTCCCCGAGGGTGGGTGGACCTGGGAGCAATGGCAATGAAGAGGTGCTCCGCATTCCACAAAGCTTCAGCATTACTAGAGCCTCACCATCAGATTGCTAAACGTCATATCTCGGCCACTCGTTCAATGGGTGGGGGTTCTTACTTCTCCGCAGAGAAGCACTCATTGTATATTCTCCAGCACCGATTGATTGGGCTGACGGCTACGTATGTCTTGTTTCGTGCATGACCTCCCACTATAAAATGACCTTGTGTTATGTCATGACTTGGTGAGAAGTCAATTAAATACCTCCATTCAGGGTTGGTGGTATTGAACTGTTCATCTGGTCTCAGGGGGCCTTATCCCCCGGCATACCTGTCTGCAGGGCCGAGTTGATATTTTGACACCTGAGCCACCTTAATATGAAGAATGTCGAACGGTCTAAGCATTTTTTAGAATAATCACGCATGAGTATCGGTTTGTGCGGGACTCCCCATAATAGAACAACCTTGTGTCATATATCAGCTTGGTGGGAAATCGGTTAAGTCTCATTAAATGCCACGATTACCATTACGTTACTTGAATTTACCCTTTATAACAACATTGTATCACCGATAGGATCTCTAATGGCGTTGAACGAACCGATTTTTGTAGAAACGTGAATCCGTTGTTTGGTTGCCCAGGCGAGGCTCAAATAGTTAAGACAGCAAAGTTTCAAAAGAGAGAGTCAGGATTACAGATCCCTTTTTCGCTTCAGCTGGCTGCGAGGTCATTAGAAAAATCTCCATCATGGCATACCTCAAAGAATCGGAAAAAGCGAAAAAAAAAAAAAAACCTGAGAGGGAGGAAAGAATATGTGGTTCCGATCGTGAAAGTGAATATAGTTGGAAAGAAACTATTGAAGACGGTGCACATGAAATTGGAAGATCAGAAAGAAGGTAAGCTTAGACTTAGATCCCCAATAAGAAAACGAATACAGAGAATATGTGTTTCCTAAAATAAGACAAATGATATCAACGAAGGGCATAAAAGCTCTTCTCAATAGATAGATAGATAGATAGATAAAACGAATTGACCCCATATGGCGTCTCTGTAAAGCCAAACTACTATAAGCATCAGGGAAAACGCAAAGAATGGTTACATCGACGTCACAGACAATACGGAATGCTAAACCATGTGGGTTATCTAATGTCGAAATCAGTTTTTTTTCCATGAAATAAGCTTTCAAAGGACGTATGATAATCATTTTTATGACTTAGAATGTTCATATTATTATCCCGTTTCGGTCAATATGTCCTTCGATCATTTCATGTTTTTCATGTAGAACACGGGAGCCTACACACAACCTCGAACTGAACCGTTCATTTATCCCACGGGGTTAGATTGTTTTAATTTCGTTGACAATGGCCAGGTACAAATATTAGGTAAGAATTAGTATTCTTTATTATACTAACCTGTTTTAGGAATTGAACCTGCAAACGCAAGAGGATTTCCCTATAGAAGCACTGAGCCATGTGATGTTTACACAATTGTATAATTTTAAATAAGTATTCCAATTTAATAATAGTGATCATTTATTTGCACAAATCTACTATTAACAATAATTTTTCAAGTATTTCAAGCAATCGTATGCTTTCAACACTTACTAATAACCACTTGAATGCAATTTATTACCAGTTCTTCATCAGATCTTTGTCACCGTCAACTTTCTTCCAGACAAGGCAATGCATCAATGTGACAGATATAACATACGATTAATTCTGAAATTGAATACAGACGTATGCACCACTGATCAACTTATATAATAAAGTTATGTTCATATACATACATACATATATATATATATATATATATATATATAGAGAGAGAGAGAGAGAGACTTCGACTCGTTTAGTCAGGGACTGTTTTAAAAAGAAAAATTATGAAACCAGTCTCGTTATTTTTTAACAAACGTTTTAAGAGATGGCTCTCTTCATCATCGCTTAAGATTCTGATAACAACCAGCGTAACGTAATTCAACGGCTTATAGAAAATAGTAATTGTAAAAAGAAAACGGAAAGCTAATTTCTGGGAAAAGAGAAAGAGGAAAAAATAAGGAAACGAAAAGAATGTTTATAGCAGAGAGAGAGGGGGGGGAGAGAGAGAGAGAGTCCACGAGTGACCAGTTGACCGCTGAGAGAGTCAAGCCAAACTTCTCATTTTACCTCAGTCAGTCACAGGTAATTAAAGGGATTAGATAAAAATCCAGGAGATCCAAATCTTCGGCCGAGTTGCAGAAATACCGGAAGCTGATATGTTCCACTCCACGACACAACAGGTAGAAGTAAGGGAACGACGCGGTTTTGAAAGGGAGAATTCGAGCGGCTGGCGGACAGGAAAGTCGAGTCTAACCTGGGTCTAAAGAGAATCCACACCTTTTAGATAGAAAAGATCAACATGTCTTTCTCTCTCGAATCGGAAAACTCGAGGTGGCGAGCCAGTTATAAATCCTGGTGTTTGAAATTGAAAATCCTTGAAAAATACTAAAGTAATCGTGTTATTTTTCATGTACACCTTCTCCCTCTACGACATATGTTTGAATGACCACGTGGTATACCTGTTTCTGCTGTGCCTATGCCAACAGTACACTAGTCAAAACAAATTACTTGTATGATAAAAATTCATATATATATATATATATATATATATATATATATATATATATATATATATATATATATGAACTTTATCGTGTCAACTTTGTATTTTCTTGTCATTATTTTCCGTGAGAGGTGTTTAACAACGTTCACTTTATTTTTTAAAATAAGCAGCTTTAATATAGTGACAGCTTTCTCCACCCTCAGATGAACCTATTAAGCGACCTCAAAAGAGTAACGATAGGAAATCTCATGGTTGATGAGAGAAAGAGTGACGTGAAAGTAAGTGATTATTCTTAAGTTAGGCAGTTTATGACCAAACGTGGATAAACTGAGAGCTTGGATTTCATAACTGACTATGAGCTACAATTTATAAAACAATAGGATATTTCCCTCCTCAACTCATAAATAAATAAATAACACTTCCCGTATCCCAGATTTGAGACCGGCCCTGAGGGAAATAGAAATACATTGAATAAAGTGAGTGGTATCTTTTTGTCACCACGAATCTATTTTTCTTTTTTTCATTTTTACTATAGAAACTTAACTGATTCCAAGCGTTAATGCTATGTGAAAAAAAAAAAAAAAAGGCTCGAGAAACTGTCATTTTTGTATCGATATTTTTGCATTTATTCAGCAATTGGCTCATTCGCATACAAGTTTTTTAAATTTCAGATATTTCACGGACGACAATATCTGTCTTATCGCAAAGACTTTGAAGGATCCAAACGTAAAATATCTCAAGAAATCTTTTTTCTTTTAAAATATTAATACAATTTCTGAGTCAATTATATTCGCCGATAACCATAGCTAATTTCGAACCTACTTAAATTGTATAGATAAGCGAAGAAATAGATATTTCTTTAGTAATTTTGGAATTGTTTATACCAACTCATCAAAAAGTAAGTAATGAATTATTACATAAATACCTTTTGGTTTATTTCTTTTAAGTTAAAATCTACATTGTTTTCTTACACGAATGCATTTTATTTCAACTTCGATTATCCATCAGATAAGTTAGTGTCTACATAGATGTTATTAACACTGATACTACAGTGCAAACTTGCTGAGAAAATACCAATAGCAGTGTATATACGTTAAGACATAAATTAATTTCTCTGTCTATATAGTGATTTTCTAATATTAAAAATACTTTACACACGCAAAACGTTCTTTTATTTTTAATGATTACTGCTATAGGTCATTGCACAAATCTTAACTATATCTATTATAAATACCTACGCTTGGACTAATATCTAGGAAGAAATAGTTTTGTACTTTTGCTTTTCTGCAAAGACTTTGCTCAATTTAAACAAATAGATATAAATTTGTTGATTGGATTTTCGTTCATTCATTTTCTCCTTTATCTATCATAACACTTGTCTCAATCGCCCAGAGGGTGTCTTCGTGGTGTAATGGTTAAAATATTGGACAGTGGAATTGTAGTAAGCGAGTTCAACTCCAGTCTTGCTATTACGTTCATTTTCGGACAAATACTCTTAGGAAAGACATGAGACCCCTTATCCTCCCAGCTATGGGTTAAATAGTACCTCTACTATTCTTCTTGAAAAGTTGCTTCCGCATTAAATAACCTAAGAAGGTTGATATGCCATTAAACAAAGAAACCAACTCAAGCAGTGCCTGTATCAACGGCAATTTTATTTGGGATCCCACGGCGCGTAAAAACCGGCCTTCTTTTTTTTTGTATCGTTTAACATTTCTTTTAATGATTTGTATTCTAGTCTTTTATATAGAAACTAAGTTCCATTTTTGATTAACTGAGAATATTTTATTGACGTTCATTGGACTTATTGGCTTACATGTTGGACTGCGACATCAAAAAGTAAAGCGAATTTGAACCCCGATCGTATTATTACATTCAGTTTCAGACAATCCCAGCAATGGGTTAAATAGTAGCATTACTGTTCTACAAGAATTACTTTGACAATAATTAACCCACGAAAGTTGATGTACCATTAAACAAAGTAACAAAACTTAAAGCCAATCTGCTAAAGAAAAAGTTTATCTGCATCTTATTAATAAGCTTCTCAAAGTAGTCTATATAGACTCATGGTAGTAAATAACATTTTGACAAGGTTGAATGAAAGCAGACAGGGTTTACAGGGGGCAAATTTTCTTGTTTGTATTAATAAATCTATCTACTATCTGATTGAATAATTCCACTGCTGTTCTCCAAGTGTGGCTATGGCATTAAATAACCCACAAAGTTTGATTTTCAATTTAGATTTTTAAAAAAACAAAACTAATTTTAACCGGCTCATTGGCCTAGGGGGTTGAGCGTTAGCTGATGGTCCAGGAGACCTGGGTTCAATACCAGGTCGCGTCGTACCAAAGACTTTAAAAATAGTACTTGATAGCTCTTTGCTTAACACTCAGCAATATAAGGTATGTATCAAGGGTAAAGTGGAGCAATCCAGGGAAAGAAGTAGTGCCCTCCCCTACACCTCGGTGTAGTAGCTATTGAAAAGGGAGCCTTGTGGTCGCCCTCGACTACGGTCGCAAACTTTACTTATTATATAATGATCTCAACATTGTTGTTAACATAGGAAGGCAAGTTTCAATTTTTGCAATGAGACATTTTTTTTATAAATAATATTTTTTTACAAAGTGCACTCGTCTGAAAAGGTATCTTTAAGATGTTTTATTAGTCGTTCGCACTCGTTAACCTCCAATCTCTGGTTAATCATGCATTTGAAACATGAAATGAAGTCAGAATCCCAATTCTGGCATGATTCCTTTTTACCTCAGAAATGTCTGTAATCATTTAAAGATGAAAACCCCCAAATATATACAATGAAATGAAATAGCTAGAAATAACATAAAAATAGGAATCAAATCTATCAACGTTAATTAATAATGTCTGGTCGTATAGGATTCTAAAAACAATCAATTTAATCTTAAACATGCATATTTTGAAATAATAAAATCAAACTGTAACAACAAAAATATTGAATGATGACGATGCCTCAGCGTTAATATAAGTAAGAAAAAACAGAGAAAGAAGCACAAGGTTGATTAGTGTTTTATGGCATATTGACCCTTATGAATTATTTAAAGTCAAATATTGTTTTTATGTATATATGTAATTTGTAAACGAGTAGTTTTTAAGTATCTTTATTTTTAAATGAGTTGTTAAAGCTCATCCGTGAGTTTATATTCCTTCAAGTACTCCTTTCTAACATTATACTTAAATTGCTTTAAGTATCCTATCTAACATTATACATAAATTGCTTTAAGTATTCCTCCAAGACATTACACTTAAATTGCTTTAAGTATTCCTATCAGACATTACACTTAAATTGCTTTAAGTATTCCTATCTAACATTATACTTAAATTACTTTAAGTATTCCTATTTTTAAATGAGTTGTTAAAGCTCATCCACGAGTTAATATTGCTTCAAGTACTCCTTCCTAACATTATACTTAAATTACTTTAAGCATTCCTGTCTAACATTACACTTAAATTTCTTTAAGTATTTCTATCTAACATTATACTTAAATTACTTTTGGTATTCCTATCTGACATTACATTTAAATTGCTTTAAGTAATCCTTTCTGACGTTACACTTGAATTGCTTTTACTATTGCTATCTAATATTACACATAAATTGCTTTAAGTATTCCTATCTAACATTATACCTAAATTGCTTTAAGTATTCCAATCTGACATTATACGTAAATTGCTTTAAGCATTCCTATTTTTAAATGAGTTGTTAAAGCTCATCCACGATCTAATATTGCTTGAAGTACTCCTTCCTAATATTATAATTAAATTGCTTTAAGTATTCCTATCTGACATTACTCTTAAATTACATTAAGTGTTCCTATATGAATTTATACTTAAATTCCCTTAAGTATTCCTACCTAACATTATACTTAAATTGCTTTAAGTATTCCTATCTAACATTATACTTAAATTGCTTTAAGTTTCCAATCTGATATTACACTTAAATTACTGTAAGTATTCCTATCTAACATTATACTTAAATTGCTTTAAGTATTCATACCTAACATTATACTTAAATTGCTTTAAGTTTCCAATCTGACATTACACTTAAATTGCTGTAAGTATTCCTATCTAACATTATACTTAAATTGCTGTAAGTATTCCTATCTAACATTATACTTAAATTGCTTTAAGTTTCCAATCTGACATTACACTTAAATTTCTTTAAGTATTCGGAGACAGAGAATACTTCGACATTGTAGCAGGATTACTACAAGGAGACACGCTGGCTCTGTACCTCTTTATCATTTGTCTAGACTACGTACTTAGAACATCGATTGACAAAATCAGAGAGAATGGTTTCGAGCTGACGAAGAAAAGAAGCAGAAAGTACCCCACAAAAACAATTACCGACGCCGACTACGCCGATGACATAGCGATACTGACAAATACACCCGACCAAGCCGAAACACTACTGCATAGTTTGGAACGAGCAGCCGCAGGCATAGGCCTCTATGATAATGCACACAAAACGAAATATATGCTCTATAATCAAACGGGGGACATCCCCACTCTCGAAAGAACCCCTCTTAAACTAGTAGACAAATTCACTTACCTAGGAAGCAGCGTCGAATCAACCGAAAAGGACATCGAAACGAGGTTAACGAAAGCATGGACAGCTATCAATAGGCTATCGATCATATGGAAATCAGACCTAACCGATAAAATTAAACGCAGTTTCTTCCAGGCAGCGGTCACATCGATACTGCTATATGGATGCACTACATGGGCGCTAACAAAACGGCTTGAGAAGAAGCTAGACGACAATTACACTAGAATGCTGCGTGCAATATTGAACAAGTCCTGGCGGCAACACCCCACAAGACACCAACTGTACGGCCACCTGCCTCCTATCACGAAAACTATTCAAGTTAGACGAACCAGACATGCATGACACTGCTGAAGAAGCAGGGACGAACTCATAAGAGATATACTCTTAAGGACCCCCACACATGGCCGTGTAAAAACAGGACGACCAGCACGAACATACATTCAACAGCTATGTGAGGATGCGGGATGTGGTCCTGAAGACCTGCCTAGGGCGATGAACGATAGGGAGGAGTGGCAAGAGAAGGTCAGGGATATCCGTGCTACCAGCGTGACATGATGATGATAATGATTCCAACCTAACATTATACTTAAATTACTTTAAGTATTCCTATCTGACATTCCACTTAAATTGCTTTAAGTATTACTATCTAACATTATACTTAAATTGCTTTAAGTATTCCTATCTCGTATGACACTTAAATTACATTAAGCATTCCGATCTAACATTATTCTTAAATTGCTTTAAGTATTCCTATTTTTAAATCAGTTGTTAAAGCTCACCCACGAGCTGATATTGCTTCAAGTACTCCTTCCTAAGATTATAATCAAATTACTTCAAGTATTCTAACCTGACATTACACTTAAGTTGCTTTACGTATTCCTATCTAACATTACACTTAAATTATTTTAAGTATTCCTATCTGACATTACTCTTAAATTACATTAAGTGTTCCTATCGGACATTACACTTTAATTGCTTTAAGTATTCCTACCTAACATTATACTTAAATTGCTTTAAGTTTCCTATCTGACATCACACTTAAATTGCTTTAAGTATTCCTATTTTTAAATCAGTTGTTAAAGCTCATCCGTGAGTTTATATTGCTTCAAGTACTCCTTTCTAACATTATACTTAAATTACTTTAAGTATTCCTATTTGACATTAGATTTAAATTGCTTTCAGTATTCCTATCTGATATTACACTTAAATTGCTTCAGTATTCCTATCTAACATCATGCTTAAATTGCTTTAAGTATTCTTACCTAACACTATACTTAAATTGCATTGAGTTTTCCTATCTGACATTACACTTAAATTACTTAAAGTATTCCTATCAAACATTATACTTAAATTGCTTTAAGTATTCACATCTAACATTACACTTAAATTGCTTCAAGTATTCCTATCTAACATCATGCTTAAATTGCTTTAAGTATTCTTACCTAACACTATACTTAAATTGCATTGAGTTTTCCTATCTGACATTACACTTAAATTACTTAAAGTATTCCTATCAAACATTATACTTAAATTGCTTTAAGTATTCCCATCTGACATTACACTTAAATTGCTTTAAGTATTCCTATCTGACATTACATTTAAATTTCATTAAGTATTCCTATCAAACATTATACTTAAATTACTTTAAGAATTCCTATCTGACGTTACACTTTAATTGCTTTAATTATTCCTATCTAACATTATACTTGAATTACTTTAAGTATTCCTATCTGACATTACACTTAAATTGATTTAAGTATTCCTATCTCACAGTATTCTTAAATTGCTTTAAGTATTCCTATTTTAAAATCAGTTGTTAAAGCTCATCCACGCGCTAATATTGCTTCAAGTACTCCTTCCTAACATTATACTTAAATTACTTTAAGTATTCCTATCTGACATGACACTTAAATTGCTTTACGTATTCCTATCTAATATTACACGTATTTTACTTTAATATTCCTATCTGACATTACTCTTAAATTACTTAAAGCGTTTCTATCTGACATTACACTTAAATTGCTTTAAGTATTCCTACCTAACTTTATACTTAAATTCTTTTAAGTATTCCTATCTAACATTATACTTAAATTGCTTTAAGTATTCCTACCTAACTTTATACTTAAATTCCTTTAAGTATTCCTATCTAACATTATACTTAAATTGCTTTAAGTATTCCTACCTAAATTTATACTTAAATTGCTTTAAGTATTCCTATCTAACTTTATAATTCTATTTGATTATATTCATTTGTTTGCACACAGATTGTTCCAAGTATTGCTATCCACTATTAGTAATTCTATTCATGAAATATTCCTATGTAATATAATTTACATAACAGTATAATTTCAGATAACTCATAACTCGTAAAGAATTGAAGAGTTTAAGTTGACCTCTAAATAGGACCCCAGCAGTTACTACCAATCCAGCTTAGAGGGAACCTGGAAATAACAAAGATGAAGAGGAATTTCCACATCCCTCAAAGCTCCTGGTCTAGGATATTCCCCATCAGATTCTGTTTAGTGTCATACCTTGGACACTAATTTAAAATGGGTGTCCCCCCTCTGCAGAGATGCAGTTGGTGTATTCTACAGCCCAAGTCAATACGGCGGAAGAACCACAAGAACTAGTTCAATTAAAAAACGCCTAGAAAAATGTAGTTTGATAAGAATAGCAAATAATTATAATTATATATAAAAATATCAAAACTATTTAATAGCTGAAAATTACTGAACTAAAGGCGAAGGCAGAGGGGTTAATAATAACAGCATAGGACCAGAAGCCTTCGAACTGGGAATTATCAAGCAAAACTAAATAAAGATAATAGACCAAATCCAATATGTAGACTGTGCGAAAAAAAAAAAATGAATTAATTGACCACTTAGTGCCCGGTTGCCCAATCCTTACAGAGATTGAATAGAAAGAAAGACATGATAAAAAAACATTATATTCATTGGAAAATATGCAAATGTTATGGAATACCGAAATCTGAAAAATTGTATAAACACCGACCAGAATGAATAACAGAAACCAAAGAAAGCTTTTATTCTCTGGTACTCAGCAAATCAAAGTGACATAAAAATAACGTAACAGTCAAAGAGTATGATAAAATAACTAAAGACAAAGTCCTGTAAAACGAAATTGATAAATATGGCAGCTTAAAAGTACCACCGTGCTGGCAATAGAACGAGCTTTGTATATAATCAAGAAAGGAACTAAGAAACATATTAATAAAATAAATAGCAGTCCCATCATCATCATCATCATCATGTCGTGCCGCCAGCATGGATATCTCTGACCCTCTCTCGCCACTTCTCCCTATCGTTCATCGCCTCTGGCAGGTCTTCAGGGCTACATCCCGTATCCTCACAGAGCTGCTGTATGTATGTTCGAGCTGGTCGTCCTGCTTTTGCTCGGCCTTATGTGGGGGTCCATAGGAGTACATCACTTATGAGCTTGTCCCTGCTTCCCCAGCAGTGTCCTGCATGTCTGGTTCGTCTAGCTTGGATAGTTTTCGTGATGGGAGGTAGGTGGCCGTATAGTTTGTGCCTTGTGGGTGTTGCCTCCAGGATTTGTTCAATATTGCTCGCAGCCTTCTTGTGTAATTGCCGTCCAGCTTTTTCTCCAGCCGTTTTATTAGCGTCCAAGTAGTGCATCCATACAGCAGTATCGACACGACCGCTGCTTGGAAGAAACTGCGTTTCATTTTATCGGTCAGGTCTGACTTCCATATGATTGATAGCTTATCGATAGCTGTCCATGCCTTCGTTAGCCGCGTGTCGATGTCTTTTTCGGTTGATGAGACACTGCTTCCTAGGTAGGTGAACTTGTCTACCAGTTTCAGAGAGCTTCCGTCTAGTGTAGAAATGTTGCCTGTTTGATTAAAGCACATATATTCCGTTTTGTGTGCATTGACATGTAGGCCAATACCTGCAGCAGCTTGTTCCACACTATGCAGTAATATTTCGGCTTGGTTGGGTGTATTTGCCAGAATCGCTATGTCATCGGCGTAGTCGGCGTCGGTAATTGTTTTTGCGGGGTATATTCTGCTTCTTTTCTTTTTCAGCTCGAAGCCGTTTTCTCTGATTTTATCAATCGATGTTCTAAGCACGTAATCTAGACAGATGATAAAGAGGTATGGGGCTAGCGTGTCCCCTTGCAGTACTCCTGCTACAATGTCGAAATATTCTGTGTCTCCGTCCGGTGAACGCAGTCCCAGTCTATATGAAATAAAAACGTTGTACATTGGGAAACTGCTCATTTCCTTGTGACTAGAAAAGTAACAACTAAAAGAGGCAACAACAATATAAATACATAGAATATAATCACTGCCTTTCTTCACCGTTGGTCATCGATAAAGATCTGGCATAGGATTGTACGAAACCGAAAGTAAAGGTGAAAATTAAATAATAATGCAAATACCATGACCTTGCTAGAAAACTGAAAACGTTGACAAACAGAAATATAACAGTGGTTCCAATCGTAATTAGAACCCTTGGAACAGTCCCCAAGAACCTGAAAAAGTGACAGAGAGAATTGGAGATGAAGTGAAGAATTGAAACCATCCAAATTAAATAACTACTAAAATCGATTCGAATACTGAAAAAAGTTCTGAAGATCTGAAGAGACTTGCTGTCACTATGACTCCAGTGAAAAAACACCAGTTAGAGGTGGTCAGAAAAATTCGCCCGGAATAAAATGCAAACAGTTAACTGCATAATTGAATGTAGTAAACTCTCACAAAAAGAATACAAGAGTAGCCAAGACTGGGTAGGAAAGGTGATCGACTGTAAATTGTGCAAGAAACTGACAAATATTATATATATGGATATTTGTCGCTGCCTCCCACCAGACAGGACCAGACACAAGGTCAATTATTATAGTGGGGATTTAGGGAAAGGGAAGGTCGGGCACGAGCCGAGATTCGAACCCTGCTGGTCTGTGCTGCTCATCGACCCACTAAGTGCAATGTGGGTCTAATGAGGCAAGCAGTTTCACGAATCCAAATTTGGATCCGGGCACGTATGCAGGCTTATGGCTTGAACTAGACAGCAAGGTTTTGTTCTATACGTAGGGGACAAAGGTTTCAATGTTGCAGCTCGCCAGCCTGAAGGTGGCCCAGCCGAACCTGGGGAGCCTTTTGGCCATGAATCTGCCATTGATTTCGATACCCCATCCGGTACGAATGGAAGACGGCCCAGCAAAAGCCAGGGAAGTATCAAATATTATATATATGAACCAGAATCTGACCTAGAAAAGGAAATGCATAAGTTTCTCTGGGACTTTGAGATAAAAACAGATTATCAAACCCTGGTCAGATCAGATATAGTTTTAAAAAACATGAAGAAAAGAACTTGTTAACTCGTATATTTTGCCGTTCCAGCCGACCACAGAGTGAAAGTGACGGAGGTGAAAAGCTTAAAAAAATACATGGACCTTGCCGGAGAACTGAAAAAGGCTTTAGAACAAAAACGTGACGGTGATACCAGTTTTAGGTGGAACACTTGGAACAATTTGAAGAATCGAGAGGAGAGAGTGGGTGAACTGGAAGTCAAAGAAATGATCGAAACCATCCAGATTTCTCAGCCCTGCTAAAATCGGCCAGGATAGAAAATTATTGGAGATCCGAGGAGACTTGTTGTCATTAAAAGTAAAGTTGGCAACCATAGTCGAGGGTAACCCGAAGGCTCCCTTTTCGATAGCTACTACACCAAGGTGTAGGGAAGGGCGCTACTCCTTCCCTGGATTGCTCTACTTTACCCTTGATCCGTACCTTATAATGCTGAGTGTTAAGCAAGGAGGCATCAAGTACCATTTTTTGAGTCTTTGGTATGACTCGACCTGGGATTGAACCCAGGTCTCCCGGGCCATTGGCGAACACTCTAACCCCTAGGCCAATGTCCGGTAAAATTAAAACTCCAGTTAAAAATTACGAGTTTGATCCTGTATAAAAACTTCCAATGATAAAAATTAATATTTATTTCAAATCCTGGACGAGACTGATTGCATTTCACATAGCACTAATACCCTTGGGAAAGGTATGAATCCAATTATTCTCCCTCCAGCTATGGGTAGATAGTAAGGCAGACTAGGTTCTTAAACCTTGGTGCGGCAACTAGTATAGGAGAAGGAAAACTCTGAATTCAAACCTGTTAAACTTCGCTTAAAAATTGACCTTGTGTCATATCCTGCCCGAATGGAGGGGTTGGTAAATATGTATTTCAAAATTATTCAGTTTGAATTATTTTATTGAACATGAAACAGCTGTCATTATTGCTATTACATAGGAAGAGTTACTTATTTGTAGTTAGGTTATTTTGGTGTCGGGTGAGGGTCCTCGTAGCGTTGTGGCTGATGTGCTGGACTGCGACATCGTAGTAAGTGAGTTCGAACTCCAGCCGCATAATTACATTCACTTTCGGACTAAACCATAGAAAGAAGTATGATACCCCTTATCGTCTCAGCTATGGGTAACATAATGTCACTTCTGTTCTTCTATAAGGATTGCTTTGGCATTAAATAGTCCTTGAAAGTTGATACATCATTAAACAAGGAAACCTAACAGATTTCTGTAATCATTGTCGTTAAATTGCTGCAGAGTTTGGGTTTGTAATCACATTATTTTGTGCTGCTATTAAAAGAGATTCAATTTCTCTCTTTAAGTTTCCTTTGCGTAGCCATTTTCAGGTAGTGTCACGTGCAATTTCCTTAATTTCTAGTTTGAAGTATCCATACAGGTATTTTTTCTTTCCATTTTTGCTTTCTAGATTTTCTGCTGTTTGTTTACCTCTTATTACAGTTACTCGTTGCTGTGATCAATCTTTCTTTATTCTTGTACGCATATTTTTCGCGCTGTTGCATTGCTGTATCCACACTACCGTCCATGTTGCCGAGTCCTTTTTTTTTCCCTTCTTTTCTAGTCACATAGAGTATATTGGATACTAGTCCATGGGTGTAGTAATAAATTTCCTTGTTATGTATCTCTCCCTTGTCCTGATTAAGAAGGATTATTGAACCGTATAGAGATCCGAAATGAGCTTCTACTAGAACAAAAAAAGACCTACGGTTCGATCCCCAACATAGGGAGGGGGGTGCCCCGTAACATAATTTTTAACGTACTGCGCTGTGACATCGTAGAATGTGAATTCGAATTCCAATCACATTAGTAAGTCTACTTTCACATATAAACCCTTGGAAAAGGCATGAAACCTCTTATCCCCCCCAGCTATGGGTAAAATAGTACCACTACTATTTTATCGTTACAAGGGTGGATTTGGCTTTGGATAATCCACAAAGGTTATTTATGCTATTTAACAAAGAAACCAAACTATACCTAATATTCTGTCCGTCACCCGTTTCCATGTATTTCCACCGCCTCACTAAAATTAGAATGTTTTTTTCTTTGAGGCCAGTTGTGTTTAGTGTTTTCTCTCATCCACTGGATGCTCAGTTGATTCCCATATTTGACAAATTGTTGATTAACTTTTAGTTGGTTGTTTTGTTTTACGGTGTATCAACCCTTTTCGGACCATTTAAAGCCGAAATAAATTTCAAACAATTCAGTTTAGTATAAGTATAGTTTTTGTTTACAAACAGTTAAATGTCAAAACAGTTAAGTTAAATGTCAAAACAGTTCTATTTCAAAAAAATCAGTTGAGCGTAAGTACGTTGTTTAGTTATATCTAAAACAGTTCTATTTGAAACAATTAAGTTAAGCATAAGTATACAATTTCAATGTCAAAAACAGTACTTTAAAAAAAAAATTCAGTTTAGCATAAGTACGCAGTTTAGTAGTTACTTAAAACAGTTCTATTTCAAACATTTCAGTTTAGCATAAGTACAGAGTTTAGTTCTATTTGACCCATAGATAGAACCGTATCAGATGCTACCACCTCTGAGCAAGAGTGGACTTAAGAGAGATGGCAATAAAGGAGTACTCCGCATTCCCCAAACCTCCAGCATTACTGGAACCTCACCATTTGATTGTTTAGTGTCATACTAGGACACTCGTTGATGGGGGAGTCTTACTCCTCTGAAGAGAAGCAGTTGATATATTTTATAGCCCCAACTTACAGTGCAAGGTTGGTGTTGTCCCGGATAAATTTTAAGTTCCTGATTTCATGAGTTTCATCTGTAACTGCAAAGGTTTGTTTTTTGGATTTGATGAGTGTTGGTTTCCACTTTCATCATCATCCTGTCGCGCCATCAGCATGGATATCCCTGACCCTCTCTTGCCACCCCCTATCGTCCATTGCTTTCGGCTGGTCTTCAAGGCTACATTCCGTATCGGCCCGGAGCGGTTGTATATACGTTCAAGTCGTCCTACCTTTACTCGTCTTTGTAAAGGAGTCCACAGTAGTACATCACTTATAAGTTCGTCCTTATTTCTCCAGCAGTGTCCTTCATGTCTGGTTCGTCTAATTTTGATAGTTTTCATGATGGATGGTAGGTGGCCGTACAGTTGCTGCTTTGTGAGGTGTTGCCTCCAGGACTTGTTCAATATTGCTCGCAGCAAATCCTTATTTCTATTGTTTTTATATTCTTTGAGTCTTTGATTTGCGGCAACCTTGCCCTCTGTAATGCTGACGAATTCTCTTCTTCTTCTTCTTTTCTTGACGTATAGAGTCTATGCCATCCCAAATTCCACACCATTAACAGAAAACCCTGCAAAAATTGCACATTATTTTCATCTTTATATGAACAGTGAACTTATAATACTCTGACTTAGAGAATAAAAGAACGTCTATGAGATTCTAATACAAATTATTCATTTCTGACTAAATAGGGGTATTATCATCATCGTAGACTACTATTACAACGGGAACTCCCAGTTATCAATGGCTTTTTATTTCTTTTCTTAAATCACCATCAACAAGAAAACACAATTAAAAAATCAAGCACATTGATCGCATTAAACTTTTTATTTCAAAGTGAAGCCAAACGAAGACCACACGACTCCTAACTTGGGGTGAGTTATCAGCCTTCGAAATTACAAGTCTTCATTTGATTTTAACTTCTTTCGATCAAGCACACAAATGGAGATAAAACTGCGATCGATTTCCAGCGACTGTTCTAAATCAGTCTTATATCTCGAACAAGAATTGAGACAGCTCAGAACATAATACTTGTGAAGTCAGCTAGAATACTTAAAATAATCATGGAGTATTGTGGAGATTTGATGTCATTTGGATTTCAGTAAATGTCACCAGTTACAACTTGTTGGAAAAACACAGAATAATAATAATAATAATAATAATAATAATAATAATAATATATGAGGAGACAGAAAGGAAACAGTTAAGGACATAATAAGCGAATGCTGCAAACTGACCCAAAAGGTGTGCAAGACTGGTTATCAAGAAAAGGTTATCAACTGGGAATTATGCAAGAGATTAAGATTTGACCATATTAGCAAATGATATACATATTTACGAACCCCTCCACACATACAGGATGTGACCCAAGATTAATTTCTTAAAGCAGAGTTCAACAGATTTGAATTCAGAGTTTTCATTCTTGACTACTTGACAAGTCTGCCCTACTATTTGCCCATAGCTGAAAAGAGACTAAATGCGTCATACTTTTACCCAGGATATTCGAAGATTTGAACTCGGGTTGCTCTGCTCATTTCCTACAACGATAACCTGTACATCACAAGTGCCAATTAATAAATGGTATATGCACAAATCAGAATCTGTCCTAAAAAAATTAGACGCACCCAATTTCCTGGAACGCTGAGATATAAACGCAATACCAAATAGAGAAAAAAAGAAGCTGTGGAATATGAAGGTGACAGTGATACTAACTCTTGTTTCAGCCCTTATTACGGTCGTCAAAGGATTGTGAGTAAAATAGAAAAATAGTCAACGAATTTTTAGAAAACATTCAACGGCTCGTGAAGAAGCAACTGAAGAGGTTGTCTCAGTGGAATATTTCTGACGTGGACATCATTTATCTATGAAATGGCTCATCTTGGTAAACATTACCCCACGCTAGGCACCCATTTCGTATAAATAAGCTATCATTGGCTACGTTTTGCTTAACTTAGCAAGAGGTGCTAGTGCGTGTGGCGGCTATTGTCGTAGGAAATGGACACAGCGACTCGAGTTCAAATCCTAGACTTTCCCATTTCGCTAATACCATTGGGAACGGTATGCAGCTATCCCCATCTAGTTATCGGTAAAATGTAAAACAAACTGGTCGCTTTAACCTTGGCGTTTTGTCAACTTTTGCTTCTATATAATTGGTTTTTATGGCATTATTTTTAGCTCTTTTAAAAAAATATTCAACCAGTCAACGGGGAGGAAAACTCTGGATTCAAATTTGCTTAACTTCGTTCAAAAATTGCCCATGTGTCTCATCCTGCCGGTGGTGGAAGGGTTGGGTAAATACATACTTTAGAAAGAAGCCGTAAACATAAATCACCCTGTAAGAATCAAACTTGTCGGTAATGGTAGCTGATTATCCCTCCTAAACATAATTACACGAATCTATTTGGTTTTATTGCTTATTGCATGTCGAAATGAGTTTAACAATTTTATACGGTACAATAAAGTATCTTCGCAAGCATTTTAAACTGGTAAGTACTTCATATTTAGCCGCTCTAAAATAAAACTTTTTAAATGGAGTACAGTTGGATTGTATTCAGAGTTTTTCCCCCTAAGATTGATTACCTCACCAAAGCTAAAAGAAAACAAAACCAAAAAAACTGTATATTTTACTATTTACCGATAGCTAGTAGGGAGACTGGCCCATTGGCATGATGGCTAGAGTGTTCGCCAATGGTCAGTGAGACCGGGTTTCACTTTCAGGTCGGGTCATACGAAAGACTCAGAGATGGTACTTGATGCTTCTTTGCTTAACAGTTAGAATTATAAGGTACACATCAAGGGTAAGTGGACCAATCGGGTGTAGTAGTTATTGAAAATGAAGCCTTTGGGTCGCCCTCGACAAAGGTCAGCGAACTTACATACGACTAGTGGGGAGGCAGATGGATTATCTATTTTCCCCCAAGGCACGAAGGGAATCGGATACAGTCTTGTACTACATTTGAATTCGAGTGTCTGACTTCCTTTACAACGATCATAGTTGTTACGCTAAGCGTGCCTGAAGACATTGTCAGGGGCGTTGTTTCTTGGAGTGTGGACAACGTTTTCATAAGTGTGTCACTTCTCTGTGATATATTTGATTGGTTTTTATGATATATAAACCCTTTTAGCTATTTGATGTCAAACCTTGTTCATACATGTGTATATAGATTAAATATATTTGATTTCTGAACAAATATTTTGTTGAGAACAATAATTCAAAACGAGTCAGAGCTCATTTGTTTGCACACAGTTAAATGGTTTCAAGTATTGCTACTTAACATTGGTAACTCTATATATTAAGTATTCCTATATAATTTAATACTAATTGTTCTATTTGGACACATTTAAATGGTTTCAAATATTGTTATTTAACCCAAATCATTTATTTCAACATTATTCATTCGTTTGCACACAGATGATTAAAGCTTATTCAATGACTCATCAGTTCTTCTAGGACCCTGAAAGGTACAACCATTTAGGGTCAGAGTGGATATGGGAGTAATGGCAATAAAGGTGTACTCTATATTCCTCAATGATCCAGGACGAGAACTCATCATGAGAGGATTTAGAATCATAACCAGGAAACCCCTCCACTGAGATGCAGAATCTTAGCCTGCAAGACGGAAATTAATTTGATTTGTAATTAATCTTTTATAACATATTAGACTGTCTAATGACCTTTGTATAAAATTTTTACGCAGTCAAATGATGTTTTTATAACATTTTAGATAGTCTCATGGCTTTTTAAATAAAATCTGAGCCAGTTTGATGACTTTTAAAATATTTTAGTCAGTCAAATGACCTTGCATTATTAAAATTCTTAATATGTGTGTATGTATATGTGCTTGTTGTTAGGTTGGTTGTTAGGTTTCGTGGCATATCAACTTGTATTGGATTAGTTTGTGTTGAAGTCAATTTAACAAATATAATGCAAAAATAAATCTTTACAATTATCTTAAACTGGTAAACAATTCATAATTAGCTTTGCCCAGTCGGCTAGGGCTGTAGAATACAGCAACTGCTTCTCTGCAGAGGGGTAAGACCACCCAACGAGTGTCCTGATATGACACTAAACAATTTGACGTTGAAGTTCCAGTAATCCTAGAGCTTTGGGAAATGCAGGACACCTCTTCATTGCCATTGCTCCCAGGTCACTCTGGCCCAGAGTGTTAGCACCTGGTAGTATCATATCTCTGGGTCAAATAGAATTAAACTGTGTACTTATGCTTAACTGAATTGTTTGTAAAAGAACTATTTTTGTATGCTAAACTAAATTGTTTTGAATTGAACTGTTTTTGACCTTGAAACTGTACTCAGGGTTAACTGAATTGTTTGAAATGGAACTGCTTATTTGTATAAAAAGGGAGTTGCCCTTAAATAGCCAACAAGGGATTACATGCTATAAAACCTCAACAAACAAACAAAAAACATAATTTGCTGTTCAAAAATTAAGAATTAACTTTTTTTCTATTTCTAAATTTACGACTGATTTGATTCCCTAAAGGCAATTTCAAATTCTTTACGATGCCAAATTGTAAAACCTGTATATGAAAAAAAAAGGGGGGGTAGGAACATAAATAAACGAAAAAAAAACACGGAAAATATGCATTTTAATGTTAGTTTGTTTGCTTTACTTCATGGTATATAAACTTTCGTTAGTTATTTGATGCCAAAGGAATCCTTGTAGAAGAGAAGAGTCACCATTCAAGCCATTGCTGGCGTGAGGTTGATGATAGAGGAGTTCATACTTTTACGAAGAGTATTATTCCAAAAGTGAACGTAATAGCGTGACTAGGGTTCCAACTCACTAACTATGATATCGCTGTCCAAACCGTTTGGCCAAATACCAACTAGTTTGAAAATAAGCCAAATTATGACACAAACAAATGAACCAAACAAATTAAGAAATGTTCTCAAGCGCGCGCGCGCACACACACACACAAACACACACACACACACACACACACATATATATATATATATATATATATATATATATATAAAGCTAACTTTTGTCATGCAGTTTTCTGATGAGACGTGACCGAAAAAGGTTCTTTTTTAGAACTTACGATGCATGCTCTAAATATTTGTATGCACCATTTATATATATATATATATATATATATATATATATATATATATATGAAATTTGACATGCATAGCTTTACTGTATATTAGGAATTGTGACGATGAATGCAAAAAGCAAGATAATGCATTTTCTTTTGATTTTTACTTCTACTGTGATAACCATGCAATGAACATATTTTGAAAGGTTAATTCTTTTTTGAAATTATTTCATCATAACGTCTCTTTCTCTCCCCTTCTCTCTCAATATATATAAGTATGACATAATAATAAAACAATATAAAAACTCAAGACTCAAAGTTGAACGTTGTTGGCCCGAAGCTTGGATGTTGTTCAACACATCTGTAGAGTTCGTGTTTTTAAATTTGGTATATATTGTGATATTGCTTCGCATTTTCTTGCATTTAGCAGTGTAAAAATTTACTGATTCAAAACGCTTTTGGAGTTAAATTTTAATCATAATTATATATATATATATATATATATATATATGAAAAGTAATATTCTAAGTTATATATATATATATATACATTTCAAATTATTAATAATTTTTTTTATATTCCTGAAATTAATTGTTTAATATCCGTTTACCACAGACGTCACACAGAAGAATATAGGATATAAAACAAAACCGACGATTTGTACAAGATTAGCTAAGTGCAAGATCGGATGTCGAAGAAAGTAGGACAATGCACAAGCCCGGAAGAGGAAGAGGAAGAGGAAAGAATTATACGGCTATGCTTTAAGCTGGAAGACTTTTTTTTTTAAAAATGAAATCGTATACAGATTTATTTTATCATGAATTAAGATACTTCCGGTGGTGTTTTTGGAGTAAAGACAACATTTTCGTCAGAGTGTAACTTCCTTTAGGAAAAATTTGAAATAAATAAATAAATATTGCACTTTTGACTAGAATCTGTGCCATTTAATCTTATTCCTAGTATTTTTTAACTGCTTTTTCACACACACACACACACACATATATATATATATATATATATGTGTGTGTGTGTGTGTGTGTGTGTGTATGTGTATAAAATGAAAGAGTTGAAAAAAATATTTAAACCAAGAAGACTTTGAATGAGGAGTTCTTAAACGAAAAAAACAATCTTTGAAAAGTTTATTGCGAAGGACAGTTGAAATACGTATATATATACACACACACACATATACACGCATACGTAAACGCGTATATACAGATACACACAAGAAAAACACACTCACGTATATATATATATTTTTTTTTTCCTAATACCCACGCGCATATACACTCACGTGCATGTATACACACATCCGCATATATATATATATATATATGGAAACTCGTATTATGGGTAAAATCGTTGGGTAGATTGGGCTTTGTAGACTTGGTAAGGCAGCCTGTGAAGGAGAAAGAAAAAACTCTGAATTCAAAACCTGTTGAGTGTTGTTATCAAATTATACAAGAAGTGTTTGCTGGTTCTGCACAAAATTTTACCACTATAAACAAATCTCCTATGTAGTTTGTCCTAGAGTTTAAATTCCAAACTGAAATGTTGGGCCCTCATAAGTCGAGATCGAGCTGAGAGTCAATTATATATATATATATATATATATATATATATATATATATATATATATATATATATATATATTATTTTGCTTTGTTGGGTTTTGTGGCATATTAATCATTATAGGTTATTTAATGCCAAATCATATTTATACATGCACATTAAATATATATGATTTTGCTTGGTTGGGTTTTATGGCATATCAATCATTGTAGGTTAGTTAATGCCAAATCCTCTTTATACTTGTACATTAAATATATAGGATTTGGTTTGGTTGGGTTTTATGGCATATCAACCATTGTAGGTTAGTTAATGCCAAATCCTCTTTTTACATATATATTAAATATATTTGATCTTGTTTGGTTGGATTTTATAGCATATCAACCATTGTAGGTTATTTATTGTCAAATCCTCTTTATACATATATATTAAATATATAGGATTTGGTTTGGTTGCGTTTTATGGCATATCAATCATTATAGGTTAGTTAATGCCAAATCCTCTATATACTTGTACATTAAATATATAGGATTTGGTTTGGTTGGGTTTTATGGCATATCAACCATTGTAGGTTAGTTAATGCCAAATCCTCTTTTTACATATATATTAAATATATTTGATCTTGTTTGGTTGGATTTTATAGCATATCGACCATTGTAGGTTATTTATTGTCAAATCCTCTTTATACATATATATGATATGAATGATTACTATCAAGCAAAAAAACATTTTAAATATATCTATTTGACTGTATAGATGGGACGCTAACTTTCACTTGGAGTTCGGCGTAAACTTGGGTGTTATAGCAATTAAGTGGTACATCGCATCCATCAGATCTCTAGAATTGGAGCAGAGCCATTAGATACAGTTTAGTGTCATACCTAGAACACGCCTTTGTGGGTGAGTGGGTCTTACCTATCGGCAGAGGGATATAATCAGAGTAGACTAAGCCCTACCAACAAGATGAAGACAGAGAGACAGAGTATTTATTTATCTAAATCTTCCTCCACAAGTAGGATGTGACACAAAGTCGATTTTTAAATGGAGTAAAGTTGGTTTGAATTCATAGTTTTTTTTCATTGACCAATTCCTGTACCAAAGACAAAAGAACGATTTTGCCCTACTTTTTATATCTATCTCAGTGGATGGATTTATATTTTTCACAAAGGCATTAGATTTGATGTTTTTTAGGATGGACAAGAAATGTACACAACAATGCATGACGTCATACAGAATAAGATAAATAATTAATTTATTTATTGATAATTTATTTATTTATGGACTTAGAAATAATAGCAATGAAGGGGTACTGTAGAACTCGAGCCTCACCATCAGATATGGTTGAGTGTTTAATCTAGGACACCTCTTTTTTTAGGGTTTTTTACTTTTCAGCAAGTGATACAATCAGGGTATTCTTAAATCTTTCGACAGGGCGTCATTTATTTTTGTCAATATGATTGGATTTCATAAAAAATGTGTACACACTATTTCGGAACAAAACATTCGGCTGGGGAATTTATTTTTTTTCAATTCAACTTTTTTCCATCATTTGACCCCCACCACTTTATTTTAGTTTTGTGTTTCTAACAGGGAATAATATTGAATTACTTATTTTTTTCTATTATGTCCGAAGTAATAAGTTGCATATTACTCAAGTTGCTTTTCATTGATGCTACTCGTGTTAAAGGCCAAACCTTTTATTGCTATACCTGAATGGAACCATTATGAATAAAAAAAGATTTTTAAAAAAAACGAAAAAGAAAAAAAAAACAAACAAATGAAAAAATAAGACCTCTTAAATAATTCCCTCGTGTATCTTTTCATAGGAATATGAATCAAGAAGGAACTATTGAGAAATTTCTTTATATAATCATTCCTTCTTTCTTTGAGACTTATCATGCCAAGGAGACATGAAACCTGAAGAAAATCAGGAAACTTGAAAGGGAATTGTATCTTAAAATTCTTTATTGATCTACGATATGGTACAGGGTGAAAGCAAGCTCAGAATAATCAATTTTTTCTATTGACTTTGTCGAATATTATACCTTGTTGAATATCGTACTTTATAGTGATTCAATATTTTTCTTTTAAGCTTGGATGGACACTCGTCCTTGAATCAGAAAAAAGGTTTCTTTGTGTCTTTGTAACTTTTAGGTAAAGTAGTATATAATAAAGGCCAGAGATAGGCTAAATTATGGCGCATGCGCCAAATGTGGTACAGTGTATGATTAGATCTAATGTATTACACACCGGTGTATTCTCAATTAGTTTTCCATCTATTGTCGTACGCTAGGGGGTGTAGTGCTTTATTTTTTGTGATATTGGTGCTTGTTTACAGACTCGTAATTGAAAATAGACTACGATAAGTTTATCTCATTTCACAAGATATTTTAAATTATAAATTTCTAGTAATTATTGCTCCACACAGATTTTCAAGAGCTATGTAAAATTGACCAGAATGATATCAGTGTGTATAAAAAGTTCTGCAATATTTTGGTTATGTGAGGCATAATTTAGCAGCTCTTGATGCCTTTACAAATGTTGTGAATATTACAAATCATAATTGACCGTGAGATGCTAAGCCGGCCTTATATTTTTTCGAATTCTATTAACCGGATTTATCTCTTTGGTTTGCAGCTCGGCCACGGAATCCCTGGTTTTCGGCGTACGAAGACCTTGCCTGAATATCACAGTTCTTGCAGTCCGGGCGATTTTTTTTAACTATCTGGTTCTATTGTTATGTTTTGAACTTTTGACCCGGCCAAAAATGCCATTCAAGGTGATGCACCGGAAGGAAGTGACACATTCTAATGGCAGTTATGAGAGGAAATCGCGTGGGCGGAAATTGGCTGATGAAATGGGACGAGGTAAAAAAAATCCCATTATACTCTCATAGGCTGATGCACCGGAAGAGAGTGACCTCTGAACTGCATGACAGTTATTTCCGCTTGATGACGATTAAACATTCGATTTCAAAGATCACGTGGGCGATCAAGTGGGTGTTGAACTATTATATAGCTCAGTCAAGACAGAAGTCGAGGAGTAGAGTTGGAGGCGGAGGTAGACGAGATGTGGTAGGGAAAGACATACCCAGCCGAGGGGGCCCTTGGGAATCCCGATGGAGTTTGGGGACCAGAGAAGTTGCTGATAAGATGCAGTAAGGAAAGCCAGCACCCAGCAGAGTGGACCCCAGGGCTCCGGTTGAGCAGCCCTAGAGAACGAGAAAGACACAACGCTGACGGCCATAACTTTGGGGTCAAAATATTTCATTTATGTTCGGTCTCACAGTAAAACCCCACACAACCTTTTCGAACCCTTGCAGTAAAGTGAGAGGTAAATATTTTTCTAAGAAGTCTTCCTGTGTCTGTCTTTGTCATTGCGTCTGTTATTCATTGTGTCGTTATGATGCTACATGAACATGTAGATGACAATATAACACTATATTCAAACCAACTGCACCTTCATTTTTTCACAGCAAATATTTTTGGCTGCTTCAGCGGCGTTGTGGTCTTGTTCGGTTCGAACTCGTAAAAACCTAAATTTCCATTTTAGACCACATTGCCCGTTCATCTGAATAGTTTTCAAATAGTGCACGGCGTGAAGCAATGCACTTCGTACCACTTACAACATCACCACCAACAATATTTATCTCTCAGAGTATTCTGACTATTTTTTTCATCTGTACAACGTTTAGACCAATACGTTCTTTGGCCTTCTTCATATGTTTCATGTAGAACTTGAGAGCCTACACGGAACTTCGAACCGAACTCTTTATTTAATCCCCGGAAGTAGATTATTCTAATCCTAGTAACGATAACCAGATAAAAGTGTTAAGCTATAGAAACTATCCCAATTATTTACCTGAATTTCGGATTGAACTTACAGTATCCAGATAATTTCCCTTAGAAGCACCAACCAATCAAACTTCTATACCCATGTATTCCGCTGGATAAGTCACAGGGAATTTTGGGGACATATAAATCAAATGTCTCCGTTAACTCATGAGATACTATTCACAACTATTATATACAACGTTCTTTACCCTAACTCATATTACAATTTTTTTTTCATCTAGCCTTTTTGATTACTTTTTCCCTTATTGATTTCATCTTTACACTTGGTTTGTTCAACTGGTCACTATAGTCCAACATAAGAGCTTCTTTAACAAAATAATCAAAGTGATAAAGATGTTAAAGCTTCATGTCAGAAATGAAAACAAATCATATAAGTACTAGTATTACATAAGAATACTTTATATTATATTACTGCGTGCCAAAAAAAAAGACTCTTAAGAAACAACCGCATAAAATTATAAATATTGTAACGTACAAGAAATGATTCCCTAACCTCTTGGCATGAAGTAACCCTAAAGGAATTGCCATACCATAAAAACTAATAAATCAGTCATTCTCATCATTGCCCAGTTGGCTGGGGCTGTAGAATACACCGATTGCACCTCTGCAGATTGATTGCAAGTAAATGTCTCCAGCCGGTAAGCCACCTTTCAAAGTGACACTGCTTATAGACTTTTCAAGCCCTTGACTGATTGAAGCAGGGGCCGAATTTCGTAACATGGAAATGTGTGTCCTGGATATGATACTAAAAAATCTGATAGTGAGGTTCCAGTAATGCTGGAGCTTTGGGTAATACGGAGTACCCTTTCATTGCCATCGCCTCCAGGTACACTCTAGCCCGGAGTGGTAGCACCTGATAAGTGTCCTTTCTATGGGTCAAATAGAACTAAAATGCGTACTTATGTTAAACTGAATTACTTGAAATAGAACAGTTGATATTTAAACTGCGTACTTATGCAAAACTGAATAGTTTGAAATTGAATTTTTTTTTTACATTGAAACTGTACTAACCCAAAATTAAATTTTTTGGAACAGAACTGTTTTTGACCTTGAAACTTAACTTACGATAAACTGAACTGTTTGAAAAAGAACTGTTTTGACATTTAACTGTGTGTGGACAAAAACTATACTTAGACTAAACGGAATTGTTTGAATTAGAACTGTTTGAATAAACTGAATAGCTTGAAATAGAAATGTTTTTGACAATTAAACTGCGTACTCATGCAAAGCTGAATTGTTTGGAACAGAACTGACTATTCATATAAAAATGGATTTGGCGTTAAATAACCTACAAAGGTTGATATGCCATAAAAACCTAATCAACCAACTAACCAACCAACCAAGTCTCAACAACTGCAACAATTAAAATTCCCTAAACATATGAAATAGGAAGTTTTTCTAACCATATTTTCTTACACAACTAAGCAAATGATGGTGTGAGAAATTTACAATAAATTCAGAGAAAAATTAAGTAGGGGCACATTGAATCATAAGAATTCGTAGGACATTGCATAAATCAAGGTTAGGTTGCTAACACAGCAGTCAAAATACTTGGCCGTGACTTATGTATTTTTTACTCTTATTGCTTCCTTGAATATATGGGGCCCTGGCTTCCGGAAATGAAAACCCTTTTTCCAGCATGGACCCCCACTCCCAAACTAAAGTACTTGAAAAAATTAAACTCTTGTCTACTAACCTCTGCCCGTACTAGCATCAAATACGCATTATGGACAATAAAACGCAAGCCCTTTAATCCCTAACGAGAAATCCTTCTCTTTCCATTTTATCGTTTCAACGATTGATGATCTTTATTGCAGCTGAATGTGTGTTTTCAGGGTTTGATGAGCTTATAGTGTCGCAATTTTCCCAAGGACTTTAAACCAAATGAAACGCAGAGTTAGGATATGTACCCGAGTCACCGATTCCATTTCCATGTTACGAAAGTCGGCCTCTGCTACAATCAGTCGGGGGCTTGAAAAGTCAGTAAGCAGTGTCGATTTGAAAGGTGGCTTACCGACAGGAGACAATTTACTTACAATCAATTTAATAATACTTTTTCTTTTTCACAATTAATATTCATTAAATAAAAACATAAAGAATAGTTTTATTTTATTTACGGTTCGTCTACTTCAAGTTTTCGATTATTAGTAAGTTAGATAGATTTTTATTTGACGCTGTCATTTGAAAGCTTATCGTCTTTTGATTCAATGGATGAGACGCTAAATATTCCAATTGATAGACGTTTGTTTGTTACAAGCTTATCAGTCATTGGCGCTGTAGAAGATTATTTGAGCTTTACTGTTAAATAGAGATTCGTATTATTATTCTTTTTAAATGTTAAAACGGTATCAATCGTAGTCTCAAACGAAGAAATGACGTGTTTTCTCATTGAGCAGAGTTTATTTTTTCTATTAACACTGTTGTCTGTTACACCCTTGTCAGTCATTGATTCAAACGAAATGAAACTGTTTTTCTAGGCAGAACAGATATTTAAATAATACTGCTTGTTGGAATCACGTGAACAATCAGTTCTATTGAAAAGAATTCGTGATTTTCAATTGAATAGATTTTTTTTTATTAATGCGTTTTCTTTGCACAAGCTTATCATTTATTGGCTCTACAGACGAAATACTGAATCGCATATTTAATCTGAGTTTTGTATTGACATTCTCTGTTGCAAGCTCATCAATCCTGGAATCTACAGAAAAGAGATTGAGTCTCATAATTGATCAGAGTATTAAATGTATTTACCCAACTAAACATGTGACAAAAATCAATCCTGAAGCGAAGTAAAACTGCTTTTCTCTCTCCTTGATTGGTTATCTAAGCAAAGCTAAAAGTACCCAATCTGCTCTATTATTTACCCGTAGATGTCGACGGAATAAAAGATGGATCCATGCCTTTTCCAAGGGTATTAGCGCGAAGTAAAATGTAAGCAGTCCATTCCAGAATTTGAACACTGGTCGTCGATTCCATTTCCGAAGAGGATAACCATTACAGTGAGCACGCTTCCATGACAGTTTTGCATTTGAATTCTTTGTCACAAACTTATCAGTCCATGGATCTTTAGAAGACAGGCTGAGTTTCTTATTAGACATAGATCAGTATTTACACGTGAAATTCAAACAGCCTTGTCAAGGATTTGAACTCAATTCACCGTGTTCATTTCCTACAGACGTTACCATTACGCCATGTTAATTTAAGGATTCCCTTAAAAATGTCACCTCAGGCGCCACCTGATAAACCTAGCCCCTCGGGAAAGGGTTAGAGCCTGGGGGTGCGACTCCCAGAGGCTCAAGGAGTGCCGGTCTCAGCGCGTGACATGGACGGCTGCTTCTTGTAACTTATGTCCGGCAAACTTGACCGAAGTAACAAGCCAAACGACCAAGTTACACAAACCGTTCCGCGCATCGAGAAACAAAAAAGGTGTCCCACTCGAATTGGGAGGCCCGCTCGGGAGAGGTTCCATTACGCCGTGAGCCCCTCATTCATATATATAATATATATATATATATATATATATATATATATATATATATGCATGTTTGATTAAACAGTAAAAACACATTTTGTCTATATTATTTTATTTGTTGGTTGTTTGGGTTTTATTGCATATCAACCTTTGTAGATTATTTAATGCCAAATCCATTTTTATACAAATAATCAGTTCTATTTCAAACAATTCAGTTCAACACAAGTACACAGTTTAATTGTCAAAACATTTCTACTTCAATCTATTCAGCTTATTCAAACAGTTCTAATTCAGCTAATTCAGTTTAGTATAAGTATAGATTTTCTTTACACAGTTGATATCAAAACAGTCTATATCAAACAATTCAGTTTAACGTACAGTTTCAATGTCAAAAACAGTTTAATTTCAAACAATTCAGTTTAGCATAACTCCGCAGTTTAAATGTAAGTACACGATTTAATTGTCAAAACCATTTCCACTTCAAACCATTCAGTTTAGTCAAACAGTTCTAATTCAAATAGTTCAGTTCAGCATAAGTATGCAGTTTAGTTCTATTTAACCCATAGATAGGGCCTTATCAGGTTCTACCATTCCGGGCCAGAGTGGGCCTGGGAGCAATGGCAATGAAAATGTGCTCTGCATTCCCCAAAGCCCCAGCATCACTGGAACCTCACCATTAGATTGTTTAGTGTCATATCCAGGACAACCATTTAGGAGCGTCTTACCCCTCTGTACAGAGGCAGTCATTGTATTCTTCAGCCCCTGCCGACCTGACTATACATAGTTAAATGTCAAAACAGTTTTATTTCAGATAATTCAGTTTAGCTTAGGTACGCAGTTTAAACGTGAAAACAGTCAAGAGACCACGGTTTGGTTCTATTTAACCCATACATAGGAACTTTATCAGGTGCTAGCACTCCGAGCCAGAGTGGTTCTGGGAACAATGGCAATAAAGGGGTACTACACATTCCCCAAACTGGAAACTCACCATCAGATTCTTAGTGTCATATACCGGACAGTGGTTGAAGGTGGGGGTCTTAACCCCCTGCAGAGAAGCAGCCGCTGTATTCTAAAGCCACTGGCGACTGGGCAAATCATTTTATTATGATCCTTCAAGTTTCCTGAGAAACGAAGGACTGCTGCCCAACTACACACACACCCACTCACACACACGTATATATATATATATATATATATATATATATATATATATAAGAAAGCGAGAGAAAGAGAATGAGAGTGTGAGTGAGTGAAAAAGTGAGAGAGAAAAAGGGGACGCTAATGGTGTAATGTCAATAGTTGCTGGAAATGGACACAGTGATAAGAGTTCAAATCCTGGCCAAGGCTGTTACCATTTCTGATAATGTTAATACCTTTGGGAAAGGTATGGATTCAGCCATTCAACATCCAGTTATAGGTAAACAGAAGCGCAACCTTGCTATGGCAACTAGTCTCGAAGAAGGAAAACTCTGAATTCAAACCCGTCAGACTCCGCTTAAAAATTGACCTTGTGCCACATTCTGCTGTTCGTGGGGGGGTGTAAACCACAAAAAGGAGTAACTCTTTGATCCTATGAGTGCTTAATGTGGAGTCAAAATGGAACTTCCAACATGCTATGACACTTAATGGCATCTGGTGGTGAGGTTCCAATTCTGGGTCTCTAGGGAGTTAGGAGTACCTCTCCATTGTCATTATGTCTAGGTGCACCCTTTCTCGGGGTGGTAGCACTTGTTAGGGTCCTATCTATGCGTCAAATATATCTGTTTGCTAATCAATAATTAGATGTGAATACTTGATAGCAGATATCTGTGTTAAAAAAAACTACACAAAACCTATCATTTATAATATAAACAATTTCCTAAATTTAAAGTTTAAAATGACCACTGACGGGTTGAGATACTTTCAAAATAAACCAATCAATCTTAGTGCGTATGTGTGGGTATGGGCAAAAGTTACCCTGCAAACTGTGCCACGAAAATTGGCCCTTTTTCTTATTGTAAAATACGAAAGTGCAGTCCCGAGGTGGAAATATCCAGAACTAAGGTTACCTTGATTTGTTTTGTTTTTGCTCATCCTGTGGGAAAACTTGAACTTGGTTTTAGAGGAAGAACAGATACTACTCGTTAATCTTAACACGAAGGCTGATAAACTAGTCATCTTAGTCAGAAGTACCTATCCAGACACAACTAATCGCTTCGTCTTCTTAGAAAAGAAACTTCGTCCAGGGACATTTTCAAAACTATTAAACTTTCATTTGCTTCCGAGTAAAGCCAGTGTTTCCATTTGATTATTGTAATTGGCGTTTTTTAAAGAGCAAATGGAAGGCAACTCCCATAATTTAAAATACAGTTCTTTTCGTTAACACTTACGGGAAATAGTAAATTGTTTTCTAATGCTGGTTCTATTTCTTGATGGTATCTTTATGTTGTAATAATGGCTAAAAGTAAAATCATAAAGTGCACTGACTGAAGACATGAGAGAGATTATTGAGTTTTGGGGTTGTTACTGAGTCCAGTTTAAAAAACAGATGATGGCGATGATGAAGACCGATTAAAACAGAAGAGAAAATAAACGCAAAATGACTAGAGGAAAAGGAATAGGAGGGGGAGAAATGCAGAAGGGTGGGTTAGAGTGAAATAATTAAGGGTGAGAATTAAGCAGAGAGTAAAATGAGATGATGAAGGATAAGTGCTTTAAGATGGATTAGTAAAGAAGAAGAAGAAGAAGAAGAAGAAGAAGAAGAAGAAGAAGAAGAAGAAGAAATATCAAGAACTGAAAAAAATTCTGACGAAACGATAGTAAAGAAAACAATCCTGATGATTTCCACTAAAATGCAAATGGAAGGTTAGATTCATGCCTTTACTTCGAGTGTAATGCAGATATTAGTATTCTTGTTGAAATTTAAGTCCCAAAAGGGAATGAAATATCAAAATTGAACGATACTAAGGAAAATACTCTCATTATTTCCTCAACAATGCGAAGGGTAAATTATACTCATGCCTTTCTTAAAAGTGTGACAGAAACATTAGGATTTTTGTAATACGATTGCAATTTTGAAAGAAGAAGAAGAAGAAGAAGAAGAAGAAGAAAAGAGAGATAGAGAAATGAGGCTGGTGATGGTAAGGAAGATGATGAAGATAAAGAAAATCAACAACTATTATGAAAAGAAAAGAAAGAAAATGAATAAAGAAATAAGATAGGAATAAAGACAATGATGGCATTAATGATGATGATGATGATGAAAAAAATTATATTAAGCAAAGAAAGAAATAAAAGTTATGTACACATAGTAACGTGATAATATTGATGATGACGACGATGATGATGAGCTATTATATTCAAGAGAAGAGTTTGTATGCTAAAGAAAGAAAGAAAGAAAGAAAGAAAGAAAGAAAGAAAGAAATAAAGAAAAAAATCAGATACAAGAGAAAGAGAAGGAAGCATTCATTTACCCAACCCCTCCTCACGAGCAGGCTGCAACATAAGGTCTGTCTTTAAGCGGATTTTAACAAGTTTTAAATTGAGAGTTTTCCTTCTCCTTGACCGGTTGCCATACCAAGGTAAAAGAGTTTAGTCTGCCCTACTATTTACCCATATCCAGATGTAAAATAGCTGGATGCTTACCATTTCCAAGGGTATTAGCGTTATGTGAAATTCAAAGAGCTTCATCCATGACTTGAACGCGAGTCCCCATATCTATTTTTTATGACGATAACAACGAGAGAAAGGGTACTTTACGATAAACAAAAGAAAGAAAATAAGGAACAAAACAACTAAAAAGAAACTAAATGAAATAGAAAGAAAAATGTAAAAAACGTGATTTCAAAGAAGAAATCAAAAGTGAAAATGGAAATAAAAAGAAAAAGAGCTGAGGATGCGAAGAAGGCGTAAAAAAAGAATAAAGAAGTAAAATAGAAGACGATGAGGATAAGAAGGAGGAGGAGGTAGAAGAGAAGAAAGTGGAGAAGAAGGAGGAGGGGCTAAAAGAAGGAGGAGGAGGTAAAAGAGAAAGAGGAGATGGAGAAGAAAAAATAAGGAAGAGGTAGAAGAGAAGAAGGTTGTGGAAAAGAAGGAGGAAGAGGTAGAAAAGAAGAATGAAGAGGAAAAGAAGGAGGAGGAGGTAGAAGAGAAGAATGAGGAGAAGAATTAGGAGGTGGTAGAAGAAGGAGATGGAGAAGAAGAAGGAGGAGGAGGAGGAGGAGGTAGAAGAGAAAAAGGAGGTGGATAAAAAGAAGGAAGCGGTAGAAGAGAAGGAAGTAGAGAAGGAGGAGGGGCTAGAAGAAGGAGGTGGAGAAGAAGAAAGTAGAAGATGTAGAATAGAAGAAGGAGATGGAGAAGAAAAATAAGGAAGGGGTAGAAAAGAAGAAGGTTGTAGAAAAGAAGGAGGAAGAGGTAGAAAAGAAGAAGGAAGTAGAAAAGAAGGAGAAGGTGGCTGAAGAGAAGAAAAAGAAGACGGAGAAGTCAGAAAATCAAAAAAGAAAAGTGATAGAATGAAATAAGATTAAGGGTGAGAAGAAGGATGAAATGAAAGAAAGAAATAAAGAAAGAAAGAAAGAGTAAAGAAAATGAAAGAAACATGTAAAGAAAAGAAAAATAAAGAAAAATAAAAATAAAACAGAAGAAAAGGAAAAAGAAAAGAAAAAAAATAAGATTACGAAAAAGACAAAAATTGTTTCAAATACTTTCAATGCTGTGGCTCAAGATAATTGTAGATCATATATATATATATATATATATATATATATATATATATATATATATATATATATATATATATATATATAAGAAAAAGAAAGAAAATAAAGAGAAAGGACAAAGTTTGTTTTGAATATTTTTAAATACTTTATTAATGAATAACTATACATAATTTAAAACAATTTCGGACGGTGTGAAACATTTCTCACATCGTTTTTTGGGAGAGTTCTCTGATAGAACGAATGCGATAAAACAGTTCGTAATAAAAAGAAATTTTCTGTCGGAAATGTTCAGATACAAAAAACAGAAATTTGTATCCTTTGATTTCATGCTATGTAAGCCTCATCAAAACTGAAGCAAGATTAGATCAATCAGATTAATCTGTGCTTAAATCAACATTTACGCAATATCATTCAATTAGAAAGGTGAATTTTACCAAAAAAAAAAAAAAAAAAATCGTAATAAGAATCCCACTTGCATCTTTTCGAAGAAACAAATAGTGATGAGTCCTTTTATGTCCCAGAAGACTGTCAACATGACCTTCTTTATTGGCCGCTGTGATTGGAACCTTTTCTTTAGCGGTTGTCTTTCACAGTCAGATTCAAAGTGGCAAACAACATGACACATTCTTCCGTAATTTTCACATGGTTCGCATTTTCCACTAAGCAAACATCTGATGATAGACCTCTGTTCACGCCTGGGGTACTCAATTTAAATTGCAGCCATTTTGAATGGCTTCACACCAAATATTTTTGCGCGAAAAAATTTTTTTTTTGCCAAAAACTAATTCCAAAAAATGGTGAATTTACATATGTTCAAAAAACGTGTTTAAAAATTTATTTTGCGCGTTTCAAAAAATGTCCACTTATTTATGGACCCCATTAGATAGATGGATAAATACATTTGGAAGTAAATTATTTAAGTAATTCCGACAGTATCTAGAAGATTGAAAAACGAAGTGTTCTAAATGTGATGAATTTATTATGAAACCTTCATCAGGACTTTATAATAGAGAAAAACTTTATAATAGAGAAAAACGATGGATGTTTAATTTAATATTTAATAAATTTGATATTTAAGAAAAATATCCATTCTTGTTTAAACAATATTTTTTCTCCATCATAATATCCTGATGAAAGTTAGTTGTCTAACATGGCGTAACGGTTATAGGCGTTGGTTCCCTAAGCTTCTAAGGAGAAAATCATCTGCAGGTTGCAGGTTCAATCCTGACTACAGGCGAGTAACAATACAGGAATTCTTAACACTTGTACCCGGCTATGGCTAACGGAATCAGAACAGGCAAACCCAGTGGATTCAAAAAAGGACGTAGTTCGAAGTTCCATGAAGGTTCCCGAGTTCGACAAACACCTGAAGAAGGCTGGAGGACATATCGGCCGAAACGTTGTGGAAATATGAAATATAAAGATGAAGATATTAGTCCGAAAACATCTGATGAAAGTTTTATGCAACTGAAACTGTTTAACGTTGACTTTATCATCATAAATAAATTCATCACACTTGGAATACTTTGTTTTCTATTTTCTTTATAGATAAATTCCTCTTATTGATTGAATGGTCTTTATATGACACTAGAAGTGTGGGTTGGTTGTTTGGGTTTTACGGCATTCAACACATGTTAGTGAGTGAGCCACAAAATCTCTTCTACATTTGGACAAAAATGAAGAGGAACTACAGCAATACGTCATCCTTTGGTTTGGGCTTGAGAAAGAAAATACCAAAGATTTTTTGGCTTGTTTTACTGCATTTCAATGCTGGTTGCGTTACTTATTGCCACCCCACTTTTTTTTTTTTTTTTTTTTTTAAAGCAAGTATGTATTTATTCAACTATCCGCCACGGACGGGATGTCACAAACCAAATGTTGATCTTTATTTTTCCAATAGCACTTGACTTTTAATCTTATAGTATTATTATAAATGAATGCATTCACCGAAATTCTCCGCCGCGGAGAGGGTGTGACACAAGGTCAATTTTCAAGCGGAATATAACTGATTTTAATTCAGAATTATTCTTTCTAGACTGGTTGTCTAACTAAGGCTTAAGAACTACTCTGTTATTTTCTCATAGCCGGTGCAAAGAATAGAAGGATCCTTCCTTTTCATAGGGACACTTGTACGAATTGTAACGTACATATCCTTGTCCAGGATTTGAACTTGGATAACCAATTCCATTCCAAACGAAATCATATATTATACTTAGATCGGTCGAAATGTAAATAATAATATCATGAGTTGAATTTATTTAACTAACCGAAATATTGGGGGTGTCCTCGTAGTGTAATGGTTAAAGCGATGGACTGCGGAATCGTAGTACGTGAGTTCGTACTCCAGTGACGCTACTACATTCACTTTCGGGCAAATACCCTCGGGAAAGGTATGAACCCCCTTATCCTCCCAGCTATGGGCTAAATAGTACCACTACTGTTCTTCTAGGAGAATAACTTTGACATTAAATAACCTAAAAAGAGTTGATATGCCATTAAAAAAAGAAACCAAACCAAACCTTGATAGGTCACAATCACTTTCAGACTAATACCCTTGGGAAAGGTATGAACCCCCTTATCCTCCCAGCTATGGGTAAAATAGTACCACTACTGTTCTTCTAGGAGAATAACTTTGACATTAAATAACCTAAAAAGAGTTGATATGCCATTAAACAAAGAAACCAAACCAAACCTTGATAGGTCACAATCACTTTCAGACTAATACCCTTGGGAAAGGTATGAACCCCCTTATCCTCCCAGCTATGGGTAAAATAGTACCACTACTGTTCTTCTAGGAGAATGGCTTTGGCATTAAATAACCTAAAAAGAGTTGATATGCCATTAAACAAAGAAACCAAACCAAACCTTGATAGGTCACAATCACTTTCAGACTAATACCCTTGGGAAAGGTATGAACCCCCTTATCCTCCCAGCTATGGGTAAAATAGTACCACTACTGTTCTTCTAGGAGAATGGCTTTGGCATTAAATAACCTAAAAAGAGTTGATATGCCATTAAACAAAGAAACCAAACCAAACCTTGATAGGTCACAATCACTTTCAGACTAATACCCTTGGGAAAGGTATGAACCCCCTTATCCTCCCAGCTATGGGTTAAATAGTACCACTACTGTTCTTCTCGGAGAATGGCTTTGGCATTAAATAACCTAAAAAGACTTGATATGCCATTAAACAAAGAAACCGAACCAAACCGAAATATTGATTCTCACAATATTTCGGTGACATCTGACGTGAAAGTGATTTTTCGGATTGTCAACTCTGATTGAAAATCAGCTGGTCACTTATAACTTTAAACACGAGTGAAAATATTCAGAATTCACGTTCAACAGAGTAAGTTTTTAATATACATAATAGATTTATTTAATGATATAAAATCGGCAATAAAACTAAGGTTGATGATGTCAAACTACTTGTAAGACAAATATAAAGACTACTTGTAAGACTAATATAAAGACTACTTGTGAGACTAATATAAAGACTACTTGTAAGACTACTTTCTAAGACCTTTATCAAAAGGAAAAAGACCGATGAATCTAAATAATTTGGAAAGACATTTGAAAATCAAAATTTAATATATAAAATTGTGAAGTAGTACATCTTGTATTGTATTTGCTGCTAGAGTTACGTATTTTGGGAACAAATTGCCAAATCAGATAAAAAACAGCAATCGTGATAAATAAAAAAAAAGAAAAAGAAAATTTTAAAAAAGTAACGATTAAATTGGAAGAAAATGATAGAAAATGAATTTAAGAGGCATTTTTCGGAACTATCAGATGAATGACTTAACATAATTTGAATTGAATATAAATATCGTATTAATAGTATATGCGTTTTGTGCAAAGATTGTTTTTTTTTGTGTTTATATGATAAGATAGTGAAAAGCGGAGATTCCAAGTGGGCATAACAAACAAACAAACAATAATAATAATAATCTTGGATTACAAGAAGTGTGCTAAGGAGATGTAACATACAATGATCTCAATGATACCTTTGGATAGAACAGCTTTTCAGCAATTATATTAAACCGATATCGGTTATCTCCACTGGTTATGCATTTTTGTTCAGGATGAAACAAAAAAAAAAGTATTATAAGAGTTGATCAGGAAGCAATGTTTTCTTATTCGCTTATATTGCTCTATGACTTTAACTGATTGATTTTAACGTCATTTCACACCGTCTAGGTTTATTTTATGCCTGGAGGTTCGAGAATCCCGTTCATTGTATATCTGTATTTCCATATTTTTATTAGTTGTTTTTAAAGAGATTTTTTATCTTAACAGGGACTACTAACCGAATGAGAGTGGACCTGAGAATAATGGCAATAAATGGTACTCCGCACTCCCCAGATCTCTAAAACTGGAGTTTAGGGTCATACCCAAGATACCTCGTGGGGGGTGATTTTAATCTTCTGCAGTGGGATACAATCAGCGTATTCAATACCCCAATGACTGGGCAAAATGATATTGATACTAAAGCCGTAGACGTTGAAACTTTTCGTTAAACCCCAACAATTTTTTTATTATGTCTAAATTTCTAAGATAAAGCTCGATAATTGTTACCATTTATAATATTAGAATTATCAACCTCGTCTTTATTGTTATTGTCACAACATTTCGGCCAATATGTCCTTCGGCCTTCTTCTGGTGTTTTATGTCGAACTCAGGAGTACACACAGCACCTCACAATGAACCATTAATTTGATCCACGGGGGTTGACTGTTCAATTTATGTTAATCAGGTATTCCTTATTATTCTTATCAGTTGTTGGGATTGAACCTGAAACCTCTCGATGATTTCACGCTGAAGCACTTTCTAATCAAACACTTTACCCACTTCACCATGTGTCATTGCTGGACACAATTTTTTTATTATTATAAATAGAATTATTTCTGACATGAAAACTGGTATGTCATGAAATTCTTCCGTTCGGGAAAAGTTGCAACCATTGATATTGATCGGCATTTACTGAACGTTCACGTAGATCAAGCAGGAAGGATTATAAGCGCTGTTGTGTTCAGGGTAATGAGTCTCTTAGCAATGGTGACGCTGACAAGGCATGTTCAGGAAATGAAGAGTGTTTCAATCAACTCAGACACATGCATCAAGTCGATGAATGATTAAAAGCGCTTAGATTTTCCTGACATCTAGACCATTTTTTTAGATGTGAAAAGTTGATGGTCTCCCCTGGTGAAACTAATTACGTACGAGTCATGCAGACTCTTAATCGCTGGTGAAAACACAAACCAAATAGAAGTGACCGTGGGAAAAATGGTTTTATAAAGGAAAAATATACCCCAAATTGTTATTGTGTTCCCTGTATCTGTTGTTGTTTGAGTAAAATAAACACCCACACCCACACACACACACACACACACACACATATATATATATATATATATGATGTAGTTCGTTATGTTTATAAATGAAAAGTGCTCAATATCAGTGATAGACCATAAATATACCATAGACATTGAATCAACGGCACTTGGTAATTCTTAGTTTCTCTCCTATGCCATCCTCGGACGATTGCATCGGCATGAAACTTTTAATTACTAAACATATGTCAATATACGAGGATAATTAAATAAGTTTCCAGACTTTTTTCGTATGGACACTTTTATAGATAGTACACACTTGAAACTCTAGTCTCCTTCGAAGTAATCTCTTCCGGCTGCAATGCATTTGTTCTCCCATTCCAACAATTTCTTCAAGGCCCCATGGAAGTCCTCTTGTGTGAGCATGTCTATGACCTTTGTCACAGCCTCTTTCATCTCCTCAATTGTCTCATAACGACGACAACCTCTGAGCTTAGGGAATAACCAAAAGTCACAGGGAGCAAATTCTGGACTATAGGGAGGCTGAGGAACTGTCTTGATGCTCATCTTGGTCAAATAGTCTGTGACAAGGATGGAGTTGTGGACTGGTGTATTGTCCTGATGGAAATGCCACTGACCCGATTTGAAGAATGCTGGCTTCTTCCCTATGAATATCTTCCTGAACTCCCTTAAAACCTCAACAAAGTAACCCTAACCCTTTGGGCCAATCAACTCTGGTGTATTGGCTTTTTTACTCCTCCCACATCTCTCTTCATCCCTCACAGACTACCTGCCTTCCTTGAATCTCTTATGCAACTCAAAAACTGATGCTCGATTCATGCAAGATGGTCGAAAAGTAGTCTGAAGCATTCCATACGTTTCTTTAGCATTTTTTCTAAGTTTAAAACAGAATTTTATTGCATATCGTTCTTCTAAAGTGTCATCACGTCATAAAAATTGGTCAGTAACCTTATAAGATGTACAGCAATACCATACCGAATTTTCAAGAGTCTACGACAATTTTAAATGGCCGTACAAAAAAATTCTGGAGACTTATTGAATGCACCACGTATATATATATATATATATATATATATATGAACATTTTCGTGAGAAACCAGGAAAATTTCCAAGTTATTCATAATACTCCTTTAAAGGAATATGTGAGGTTTCAATTTGTCCAGTTTCTTCGTTTAATGGTATATAAAGCTTTGTGGGTTGTGTATTGCCAAAGCCAACCATTTAGAAGAACAGCAAGGATACTATTTAACCCATTGCTGGAAAGGAATAAGGGGTTTTATGCCTTTCCCATGAGTATTAGTTCACGAGTGTACGTTATACCATGACTGGAGCTTGAATCTGCTTTCTTGGATGTCGCAATCCTGCACATAGACTAAGAGAGATGAACTTTATATATATAGTTGTTGCGATATATATATATATATATATATATATTTATATATATATGTATATAATTTACTTTTAAAGGAACAATTATTTACTTTCGTAATACCAATAAAGTTAATCAGGATAAATGGAAGGTCCCCCGTCTCCTCCTTTTCACTTCCGTTCCTGCGCCTTGTAGTGATTCATTGTATTGGGCTGGCAATACTTAGTATTTCTAATTGATTTGATCGTCTCTTTTACGAAGTTTCGTCGAATGATTGTTCCTTCTATCGCAAAGATGATATTTTTACTTATAACAATGAAACAATATTAAGGTCAGATTTCAATAATTTTTAGTTTTTGGATGGTATTTCGAATCAGCATTAGACCAATTTTATGATTTATCAATACTTTTTTAAAACGATTATTCGTTATGATCAATTATATATATATATATATATATATATATATATATATATATATATATATATATATATATATATATATATATATATTATAACAGTGTTGATTGTTACTAAATCACTTTGTTGGTTTGTGTCGAACCAAGTGCAATATAATGTGGAGAGTGTTCAATATCTTGGATAGAGCAATTATATAATAATAATAATAATAATAAATAAATAAATATATATTAGATATATATATTTATTTATTATTATTATAATTAATATATATATAAATATATATATGTGTGTGTGTGTGTGTGTGTGTGTATGTGTGTGTGTGTGTGTGTGTGTGTGTGTGTGTGAAAATGCTCAAAGATAAAAAAAAACACAAGGTCTTCAGAGGATGATTTTCTTCGTTGAATTATTTGCCAAAGTTACTCGTTTCAGTTTTTAGACCTTCCTCAGGGTGTATGAGTTATTAAATTAAGCGAAAAAAGATGAGAAAGTTTTAAATATACTTTTCCCTTAAGTAGCGATCTATTTCAAATTTCTGTTATCTAGTTAGACAAGAAAATATTTTTAAAAGTCCAAATCACATCTTTTCCTCCCTCTCGTTCTCTCTCTGTTTCTCTCCCTCCCTCTCTCTCTCTCTCTCTTTCTCTCTCTATCTATCTATATATATATAGATATGATATTATATTTACTTCTTATCAACTTATCATAAACATTCCATAACTTATCTATCTGTCTTCGCCTTCTTCTTTCTATCACTCTGTCAGTTTAATCCAATTACCTCTGGGTGAGATCGGTGCTGAAAGTTTACAAAACCCCTTATTTAAATAATTTCCGCTTTATCATTTATATATACTTAGATAGATTGATAGATAGATTGATATTAGTTCCAGTTTTTCCTTTATATATATATATATATATATATATATATGTGTGTGTGTGTGTGTATATATATATATATATATTTATGCATATATATATGTATATATATATGTATTTATGTATATATATATATGTATATATATATGTATTTATGTATATATAGGTATATATATATATATATATATATATAAATTAGTTTTTATATATACTTTATAGCATGGATGATTATCTGCGACTACTGCTTTCATGCCGTCTTTATACGACAATCATCAAGCAGAAAAAAAATTTGGTGAAATCGAAGAAATCGAAAAGATACTGTCAAAGGATTTCGTTAGAATTACGTATAAGTGTATGTGTGTGTGCAGTATATTTACGTATTGACGTGCGTGGTGGTATATATGATTGTTAGTGTATTTGTATATCTGTGTGATGATGCATACGTCACGTGGCAGATTTGAGGTTGTCTCATTAATATATGTGTCGTGATGGCAAAAGGGGGCGGAAGTCGAGTGACAGTTTGGGATTTGGCAGAATAATTTTTTTTTTGTATTGCGTAGGGATGATTTTCGGTCAAATCCCCAACCGTCTCTCGACTCTCGCCACCTTTTCCTTCACATTGCTACACATATATTCATGAGACAACCTCAAATCTGACATGCAGCGTATGTATCCTCACACACACACACAAACACACACACACAGTAACAATTACATATACGACCACATTCAACAATACGCAAATATAATGTACACATAATCACATACAAAGACTTATACGTAATTCTAACATAAACGTTGTTTAGACTGTATCTTTTCGATTTTTTCGATTTCTCCAAAAGCTTTCTTTCTCTGCCTGAAGCTTGTCGTATAAAGACGACATGAAACCAGTAGTCGCATATAAGCTTCCATGTTATTAAATAGACAAAAAAAATCAAATCCATTGTTTTATTATTGTTATTATTAATATATATATATAATAGCTCTATTAAAGTTATTGAGCACTCTCCAAGTTATACAGCATTTTATCTGCCACAAACCCACCATTGAGATAGTGGCAGCCGTATACTGTTGTAATGTGTGTGTGTGTGTGTGTGTGTGTGTGTGTGTGAGAGAGAGAGAGAGAGTGTATGTGTGTGTATAATTTTCAAATTTTCTGTTTATTCATTTTAATTTCTAACTTTTTAATTAATCGTTGAAAATATATTTGATCGAATTTCAGGGAGTCACAATTGTACTGGGTGGAACGATAAAATTGTCGCCCTAGAAAAGACGACATGATTCCGTTTCCGTTTAATAAAAACCGGTTTTCTTTTTTTGTTGCAGACCATCTACGAGTTGGCCAGTTGTGTACAAATCCCAAGAGCGATAGGAGCCTTCTATCATGTCTGAAAGTGACGCAATGTTCAACGAGTGAGATCGGAGATGCACCGCTGTACAACTTATGCTCTCTACCGATCCAAGTTATGACAACAGGACTATTGCCAGCACCCTCAAAATGCAAATCTGGATTGCCACGAATAACAGGGGCGTGCCCAGGGTGATGAAAAAAAAGTTTCCGGCTACGGTTATGGTCTTTGGTGTGGTTTCAAGAGAGGACCACATCATGCCACCTCACATCTTCGAAGTCAGCTTGAAAGTCAACACAAAAATGTGCTGAAGAGTGTGGTAATCCCATGGTGCAATCAGGTGGCCGGTGGCAGACTCTGGTTGTGGTAGCAGGACTTGGCACCGGTCCACAAGTCCAAAGAGACCCAGGCTTGGCTTCAGAAGGAGTGCTACGACTTTGTACCCTTTTGTCACTGGCCCCCCTCCTCTCCCGACCTGAACCCTACTTCGTTTGGTCATAAGTCGAGAACATCACCAACATGACCTCCCACAACACCAAAGCCAGCCTGATCGCCGCCATCCGCCGAGTATTCGCCGAGCACACGCCGGCGCTTGTGGAAAAGGCATACTCCCAGTTCCGGGTCCGTATCGAGGCGGTGATTGAGGCTGAAGGCGGCTACATTGAATAGATGTCAGCTCTACTACATAATCAAGTTAGCTGAATTGATTTTTTTCAATAAAAGTTTTGAAATAAAGCTGTAGTGTTATTTTCATTAGGACGACAATTTTATCGTTTCACCCTGTATTCTTGGTAAAGGCCACAACGACTACACACCCGTGCTATGTGAAGTTATAGACAGTGAAACAAAAAGAAAAATCCAGGAAATTACTAAGATCACGCTGCCCTATCCACGGGGGGCTGTAGAATACGTCGACTGCACCAATGCAGAGGTATCAGACCGTCCCCACTAATAAGTGTCCAGGGTATGTTACTAAATTGCATCTGATGGTGAGGCGCCAGTACTAGAACTTTGAGTCATGTTGATTAACCCCTCCATTACCATTTCTGCCAGGTTCCCTTTAACCCGGAGTCGTAGTACCTGTTAGAATCTATATGTCAAGTAGAAGTGTTTACTAAGGATTATAATTATGATTAGTTATTTAAAACCGGACAGCTATGTGCAAATTATTTATATTACATAGTATGACTTGTTATATAGAATTACTAATCAGACCTGACCGATAAAATGAAATGCAGTTTCTTCCAGGTAGCGGTCGTGTCGATACTGCTATATGGATGCACTATTTGGACGCTAATTAAACGGCTGGAGAAGAAACTAGACGGCAATTACACAAGAATGTCGCGAGCAATATTGAACAAGTCCTGGAGGCAACACCCCACAAGGCACCAACTATACGGCCACCTGCCTCCCATCACGAAAAATATCCAAGCTAGACGAACCAGACATGCAGGACACTGCTGGAGAAGCAAGAACGAGCTCATAAGTGATGTACTCCTATAGACCCCCACATATGGCCAAGCAAAAGTAGGACGACCAGCTCGAACATACATACAGCAGCTATGTGAGGATACAGGATGTAGGCCTGAAGACCTGCCAGGGGCGATGAATGATAGGGAGAAGTGGCGAGAGAGGGTCAGGGATATCCGTGCTAGCGGCACGACATGATGATAATGATGAATGTTAAATTGCAATACTTGAAACTATTGAAACAAACGTAGAAACAAACATTGAAACAAAAGATTAATATTCGGTAGAATCATTAGTGTTAGATAGAAATACTTGAAACTATGTAACTGTGGGCAAAGAAATTAACTTTATCAACTCGTTTAAAGTTACTCAAAGACTATTCACCAACATATCACACACACGCACGCGCGTGCGCGCACACACACACACACACAAATAGACTTTGGCATTAAATAACCCATAAAAATTTGTATGCCATAAAACATCAACCAACTAAAATCTAGTAATCATGATATATATATATATATATATATATATATATATATATATGCGTGTGTGTGTGTGTGAGAGAGAGAGAGAGAGTATGTGTTGGTTTGTTGTTTTGTTTTACGGAGTATCAACCCTTCTCGGGTCATTTAACGCCGAATTATGTCATTTTGATAAAAGTTTCAAACAATTCAATTTAGTATAAGTAGAGTTTTTTTTTTTTTTGTTTACACACAGTTCAATGTCAAAACAGTTCTATTGCAAACAATTAAGTTTAGTGTAATTACACAGTTTATTTCAATTTGACCCTTAGATAGAACCTTTTCAGGTGCTTCCACTCTGAGCAAGAGTGGACCTGGGAGCAATGACAATGTTGGGGTATTCCACATTCTCCCAAGCTCTAGCATTACTGGAACCTCACCATCAGATTGTTTAGTTTCATATCCACAACACTCGTTGGGTCAGTCTTATCTCTCTGTAGATGTGCAGTCGGTGTATTCTGCAGCCCCTGCCGACTGTGTATGTGTGTTAATCTGTGAGAGTATATGTACGTGGTCGTGTGCAAGATAGATCGATAGATCGATAATTAAGAAGGTAATTAGGAGGTAAGTATGGTCATAAGACCAGATGTTTTAGGCACCCAGTGAAACTCGAAATCCCTCGTAATGAGTTGCTAGTGTAGCTTGCTAACAATTACATTACGTGAATTCTCAAGAACGATCCAAGTACTTGAAGAGTTTGTTGTCCGTATCACTTCGTGCTCCATACATACGATCTCTTGTAATTTATTTAATGCCTTCCACTGGAATATCCTCGTCTCAGAGCAAAAGTTCATTTAGATTGATTTTGGGATGAAGACGGATAGGACATATTGTCCACCGAGACTTTTCCATTATTCTTGTATAAACAAATCTTACCACCTCGTTTCCCCTTAGTAACCAACATTTACCTCGAAGCAATCCTTTGGTCAATAAAGAAATATACCCATTGATAACGATTAGAAATATCACTTATATATATATATATATATATATATATATATATATAGATAGATAGATAGATAGATAGTACCTGTTAGGATCCTATCTATTGGTCGAATAGAAAGATGTAATATTTTTCTAAACTTGAAATCATTTAACACGCAAGCAAATCGCTGATGTTAAATGGAATTATTAGTATTACAGAGCAAGAATTAGAATCATTCAGTTGTGTGAAAAAAATTATTAGTTTCAAGTTGCAATACGTGAAACCAGTTAACTGTAAGAACACAAATGAGATCTGGATTGTTTAAAAATATCTTACCAACAAACTATATGTATATTTAATAAATATATATTCATAAACGTGTACATTATATATATATATATATATATATAAAACAGGATTTGGTATTGAATAATCTACAAGGGTTGATATGCCATAAAACGCAATCAACGTACTAAACAACCTATTTTGTAACCACTCTCATTGGATAATAGGTAGAGTATTCGCCAATGGTCCGGGAGACCTGGGTTCAATCCCAGGTCGTGTCATACCAAAGACTTTTAAAATGGTACTTGCTTAACACTCAGGAATATAAGGTACGTTTCAAGGGTAAAGTGGAGCAATTCAAAGAAAGGAGGAGTGCCCTCCCCTACACCTCGGTAGCTATTAAAAAGGGAGTCTTCTGGTCGCCCTCGATAAAGGTTGCCAACTTTACTTTACTTATATATAATCACAAATTGTCACTTTACGAAAACCAGATGTAGATTTTGGGAAATCCACACCAGGTTTTTGTGAAACCAGAATAAGTAAATCCCAATTACGACCACCAGGAGAAGCATATTAAAATATACCTCGTTCACCATTGTTTTTACTTTAGCAACTACTAAATGTAATTCTACCTCCGTCCACCCTTTAATAATTCTGTAACTCTTCCTTCCGACTTTTCACTGTTGATTAGTTTTTCTGGTATCAACTTTTTAAAATGTCTATTCCCACAGTCAATGACTTATTCTATATTTCGCTACCGTGATTAGAAGAATTTCAAAGCTGTTGTTGCTCTCAAAATTCCCTCAAAACAACCTTTTTTTGCTTGTAGACTAATGTATTTTTGGAACGAATTGGTTAATTGGATCTCGAACGGCAGTAGTGTTGAATATTTTAAGATTAAATTGGATGGTTTCAGAAAAAATGGAAAGAAAAAGAAAGTAAGAGGGAATTTCTAAGAACGATCTGATAAATTTTATGAAAAAAAGTTGATCTGTAGATAGATATTGTATTAATAGTATATCTATTCTTTGCAAAGATTTTCTTTTTTTTAATGTTGATGTGAAAAGATAGTAAAAAACTGAGATGCTCGAGGAAGCATAACAAGGAAACAAATAAACAACAACAACAACAACAACAACAAAACAACAACAAAAACATTAATAATGATACATGAAATTTATTTAGAAAACCAGAAAAAAACTGGAGAGTGGAAATAACAGCAGGAAGTAAAAGCTTTGCTGAGTTGAAAATCCACAGAGGAATCTTCCAGGGAGATGCGCTTTCACCATTAAATTTTGTTATAGCGATCATACAACTGAATCACATAGTCAATGCACAGTCAGATACAAACTTCATAATTGGCCAAAAAAAAAAAAGATATTAATTACCAAACGTATATGGACGACATCAAACTGTTTACTAAAAATGGAAAAGAATTGAAAACTCTAATACAGGCAGAAAGAATTTACAGTCAAGAGATCGGGATAAAAGTTAGCATAGAAAAATGTGCCATAAAAATTATGAAAAACAAATACGGAATGAATAGAACTACCAAATCGCGAAAAAATCAGAACGTTCGGAGAAAAGGAAACTTTCAAATGCTTGGGAATATTAGAAGCTGACACCATCAAACAAGTGGAGATAAAGAAAAAAATTAAGAAAGAGTATCTCAGGAATGCTAGAAAACTACGTGAAACCAAACTCTACAGCGGAAATCAAAGAGATAAACACCTGTGCTGTCTCCGTCGTAAGATACTCGGGACCATTCTTAAAATGTACGAGGGAAGAACTTCAACCAGCGGATCGGCGAACAAGAAAGCTAATGACGGTGCATAAGGCCTTATATCCCAGTGATGATATAGAGAGACAATATATGTCAGAAAAAGAAGGAGAATGAGGATTCGTCAGCATTGAAGAGAGTGTTAATACATCAATTAGACGTCTCGGAGACTACATAAAAAGTAGCAGAGAAAGACAGATTACAGTGACCAGAAGCAACCCCAAAAACACAAAGATCAACAAAACAAAATAACAAGAAATAAAAATGGGAAGAAAACAACTCTATGGACATTTCAAACGACAAACAAGCGAAACCTCATACGTGAAGACTTCGACATGACTAAGAAATAGAAACTTTAAGACAGAAACTGAATATTTTCTCATAGCAGTACAAAACAACGTCATAAGAACTATGTTAGAGCAAAAATAGACAAGACACAACAAAATAGTAAATGTAGGTTTTGTGGTAATAGAGATGTAACGATCAATAATATAATAAGCGAATGCTGTAAATTGACGCAAAAAGGGTATAAGATTAAACACGACTGGGTGGGAAAGGTAAACCATCGGGAGTTGTGCAAACAAAAAAAATGAAATTTGATCATACGAAGAAATGGTATATGCAAAACCCAGAATCCGTCCTGGAGAATGACCATACTCGTGATGGTAAAAAAAAAGTAAAAAGAAAAAAGAAAACCAGCCAAATAGTGGACTTTACCGTCCTAACAGATCACAGAGAGAAAAATAAAAGTAAGCGAAAAGAGAGATAAGTGCAAGAGAACTGAAAAAAACTATGGAACATGAAGGTTACGGTGCTACCAATTGTGGTTGGTACACTTGGGACTATCCCCAAAGATTGATAAAGGAACTATAAGACTAGGAAATAAGAGGACAAGTAGAGACTATAGCATTACCAAGACTGGCAAGAATACTGAGAAGAATCCTGGAGACATGAGAAAACTTGCTGTCACTCAAAAACTAGTGATAAACCATCAGCTAACGTTGGTGTGGAAAACTCTCAAATGAGTAAATAATAATAATAAGTATGTGAACAAGAAAATAAGGGAAAAATATGAGCAAAATTCCTCTACCCGAATCGTAACATTGAATACTGAAAAACAAAAGCCCCCAAAACCGAATTAAAAAAAAAAATTACTTTGAAAACCGGAACATCACAAACCCCAACACAAGAAGAGAAATATTAACGGAAGATAACAAAATAAATATAGAGTTAGTAAAGAAAATCAAATCTGACACAAATATTACTTTATCATCCCTCAGGAACGAAAATTAGAAAAAAAAGTCAAGGTTGAAACGATTCTAGATAATACGCAACAGAATAGCAAAGGTAGATTATATGGTGATAGAGAAGTAGCAATTAATCATAAAAGCGAACGTAACAAACTTGCACAAAGGGAGTTTAACATTTGAGTTGATGGGGTGGGAAAGGGGATCTACAGGGAATTATGCAAGAAAATGAAAATTGACAATACCACTAAATAATACATGCACAAACGACAATGCACCCAGGAGAATAGGGCACAGAAAATTCTCTGTAATATTGAGATGAAAACAGAAAATTTATTCCGGGAGAAAAGACCTATTTCAAACAATTTCGGTTAGCTTAAGTACGCAGTTTAATTCTATTTAGCCCATAGATAGGACCCTATCAGTTGCTACCCCTTCAGGCCTCAGTGGACATGCGAGCGATGGCAATGAAGGGGTGCTCCACATTCCCTAAAGCTCCTGCATCATTGGAACCTCACCATCAGATTGTTTAGTGGCATAACTAGGACACTCGTTGAGGAGGGGGGTTTACCTTTCTGCAGAGGTGCAGTCGGTGTTTTCTACAGCCGCAGCCAACTTGGCAAGTGAGTAAGTTGGTTTTACGGCAGGGGAACTCTTTTGGTGAAGTTATTGCAATTATATAGTTTCAAGGAACAATTGATATCAATAATCATTTGTTTATATAAGGTTAGATGGTTTCAACTATTCCTATCTAACACTAATAATTTCAATACAGATCTATTTAAATCCGAGACGGAAAGTTAAAAGGTTCTGCGCCTCGGAGTGAACCTGGGAGAAATGGCAACGAAAACATTACTCTTAACTCCCTTGGTCTGTGGAAGAAAGACATCATCACATGATGTAGCATATTGTCATAACAAGATTCTCTTTTTCAAGGTTTTACTCCTCTCCAGAAGATGCAGTCTGTGTATTCTAAGCCCCACCGAGAGGTACTGGGACTTTTTGGTTACAAAGTTTAAATGCCATACGTGCAATCTGAAACAAGTCCTGGCGGCAACACCCCACAAGACACCAACTGTACGGCCACCTGCCCCCTATCACGAAAACTATTCAAGTTAGACGAGCCAGACATGCAGGACACTGCTGGAGAAGCAGGGACGAACTCATAAGAGATGTACTCTTATGGACCCCCACACATGGCCGTGCAAAAGCAGGACGACCAGCACGAACATACATTCAGCAGCTATGTGAGGATACGGGATGTTGTCCTGAACCCCTACCTAGGGCGATGAACGATAGGGAGGAGTGGCGAGAGAGGGTCAGGGATATCCGTGCTACCAGCGCGAGATGATGATGATGATGATGATGATTATTGTATAGCGTTCCACTGGAAATAATACAATCCTAATATTTTTGTTTCATTATTATTCTATTTATTGCAAAATATTCCAGTAAAATAATAAAAATCTAGTTATGTTTTATATAAAATTGGTAGCTGGCGACTTATTTATGGATGATACTATATATATATATAGAGAGAGAGAGACATATGACCCTAGTGGCATTTAAACTCTTTAGAAAATCTTCCAACGAACATTTGTTGGTTGATTGGTTGGTAGAGTGGGTTTTTATGGCATATAAATCTTTGTAGCTTATTTAATGCCAAAACCATTTTTATGCAAATAATCAGTTCTATTTCAAACAATTCAGTTTAGCATGAGTACACAGTTCAATTGTGAAAAACATTTCTATTTGAAGCTATTCAGTTTAGTCAAGCAGTTCTAATTCCGCTAAATCAGTTTAGTATAAGTACAGATTTTGTCTACACACAGTTAAATATCAAAACAGTTCTATGTTAAACAATACAGTTTCAATGTCAAAAAACGGTTCTATTTCAAATAATCCAGTTTAGGATAAGCACGCAGTTTAAATGCAAGTAAAGTTTAATTGTCAAAAACATTTCTATTTCAAGCTATTCAGTTTAGTCAAACAATTCAGTTTAGCATAAGTATGCCGTTAGTTCTATTCAACCCATAGATAGGGCCCTATCAGGTGTTACCACACCGGGCCAGAGTGGACCTGGGAGCCATGGAAATGAAGCGGGGGGTGCTCCGTATTCTCCAAATACCCAGCATTACTTGAACCTCATCATCAGATTGTTTAGTGTCATATCCAAGACACTCATGAGGGAGGGGCGCTCTCTGCAGAGGTGCAGTGAGTGTATTCTACAGCCCCAGTCGACTGGGCAACAAACTTTTGTTTAAAAAATTAATCCTGATGATGAGCTAAGGTCAAAACTTGTTCAGAATGAGAAAAAGGTTTTTTTTAACAAAGTTTTTTTTTAAGAAATAAGAAATATTCCTGTTTGCATTAGCAATTCATATATATATATATATATATATATATATATATATATATATATATATATATTATTTATCCATTGGATCTGAAGAAGTCCTGTTATATTTGTCTTCGTGTTTTTGGTTTACATCAGAAACGTAAAACAAGATGGAAATAAATTTATAACCCTAAAATAACCGGTCTTTGGTGCTTTCTTTAAAGAAAGAATATATATATATATATATAACACAAAAATGTCCTTATCCTTACTAATTTTAGGGGGAATCCCTGACGCGTAGTAGATAACGTACTGGACTGTGACCTTCGTAGGGTATTTCATGCCAAAGCCATCTTCGTAGAAAAACAGCACTGACACTATTCAGCTCATACCACGAGGGATAAAACGTTTCTGACCTTTCGCAAGGGTATTTATCCGAAAATGAATGTTATAATGAGATTGGAATTTAAACTCGCTTACTTCAAGGCCACATCACTTTAGCCACCCCCTACGCCACGGAGAGTATGTTACATTAATATGCTCGATTCATTTAATGCAAAAATATGTGTAAATGTTTATGCACTTGTTGGAAGAATTCATAACAGAGACCACTTTATCGTCGATCATATTTGTCTCCTATCACTTATTGATTTTCTTATCGATTATGTTCAGGGCTTTCTTATGTCTAGTGGCGTGGAAAACATTTGTGCACTGATATATATCATAAAGAGAGACTATGATAATAAACTAGCGTATCCCATGGCATAGAGAAAGAAAACAGAACGCGTTCAAAAACATTTGGAAATGATATCACACGGACAATTGGGCGAACATATAAGCAGTAATTTTGGCTTCCTTATCTCTGAAATCCTATTCCATTCTATTATCTGTCTATCTGCCTGTCAGTCAAACTTGTCTCCATTCTCTGTCTTCCTCTTTCTTTTATTGTAATGTCAATTATTGTGGATCTGATTATTAATCATTATGGATCTGAATATATTTGATGATAATGAAGACGACGGTTTCTGACAAGTATTATTGTATTGGAATAAAAAAAAAAATTCTTAATATCTGGAAATAATATCCTGGAATAACAAGGTAGTTATGACAAGATTCGCGCGGGACGTAGGGAACAATTACAATTATTCTTTGTCATCCATTTCGTTATGTCATAAACGAGATGCTTTTCGTTAAGAATTGTTTATTTACTTACTTTTTCCCCCCATTGTAAATAAATGAATAAATAAAACCTATCAATAATAATAATAATAATAATAATAATAATAATAATAATAATAGAGCAGTAGACCAGACATATTGTGGATGAAAAAGAAAAAAAAAACATGTCATCTAGGGGATTTTGCCGTCCCAGCAGACCATAAGGCGACAAAAAATAAATAAATAAATAAAATAAAATAAAATAAAATAAATAAAAGCAAAAAAAGAAACAAAACAAAAAAACGGACAAATTATTTGACCTTGCCAAAGAACTAAAGATACTGTGGAATAGCAAGGTGAGGATGATAGCAGTTGTAGTTGGTGGGTTTAGAACGGTCCCTGAATCCTTGGAAAAAGACAGAAAAACTAGAAAACCAGAAGAAGAAATGAGACCTCGTTTAGATTGGCTAGAATACTGAGATAAGTCCTGGAGACTTGAAGAGAGAGCTGTCACTCAGACTATAGCAATAAACCATTAGCGGCAGATGGTGTAAAAAAAACTCGTAAGAAGAGAAATATTCTAGACCTTGCTGGAGATCTAAAAAACTGTAACGGTGACGGTGATACCATTTGTTATTGGTGAGATTGGTACAGTCACCAAACAATTGGCAAAGGGACTGGAAGACAAGTGAAAATCACTGAATCTACAGCATTATCAAGATCGACTAGAATACTTAGAAGAGTCCTGGAGACTTGAGGGGACTTGCTATTACTCAAACACCAGTAAGAAACCATCAGCTAGCGCTGGTGTGTAAAACTCTCAAAAGAGTCAAAAATAATGATCAAAGAGAAGGCGACGTTCCTATCACTAAAAATTAAGAGTGAAAAAAGTCAAGTTAGAAACCAAAAAGTTAAATAAATTATTAAGAAATACCTCAACGGCCAACAATAGCGAACAGAACTATTTGATATGTGTTTCACTTTACACCAAATAATCTTGGGAAAAGCATAAATGTGTACCTTGTTCCTTCTGTAAATAAAATTGTATGGCAGATGAGGATTTCTAGTCTCGGTACGGCAATCGGTTTTAGAGACAGAAAACGCTGAAGTTGTGGAAAATAAAGGGCACTGTGTTACCAATCGTAGTTGGAGCCCTTGGAATAGTCAACAAGAAACTGGAAAAGTGACTGAGTGAACCCTAAAATTGCAAAGCTTAGATTAAATCAGCAGTAATAGGTCAACCAGTTAGGATCCAATTCGTTACACCTGATTATGGTTGCAGTAAGTAGCGTTGGAACGGTCCCTCAAATACCTGGAAGAGATACTCGAGGAACTGGAGACCATCGGAAGAAACAAGACTATACTGAAAACAGCTTGGATACTTAGAAGGGTCTTGGAGATCTGAAGATATTGGCTGTCACCCGAACTTCAACGAAATACAATCACTTACATCATAGTGAAGAGTCTTTAATTTAAGATAGGATGGTATACTTTCTTTTGGAACAGAAGTTTTTCTTTTGTTCTTGTATCATGATAAGGAAGAGATATACAGTGAAATAGAGTTAACTATTTATTAACTGAAGTAGTACAGTCCAACAAATATTATAAGTCTCGCGCTGTTAGTGTTACGTCCGAAGTTGGTTTTACTACTGACAGAGATCTCTCATTATTCCCCGTATTTAAGAAACACGACGACGTCTTTTATTCCTCGGCAATACCGGAAGTCACGTGGTACGAGCCATTATACAACATCTCCGCCTCCGATTTTCTATTATGTCCGTAGGACGACATATTTTTTGGGCGGGGGGATTTATTTCCATAGTTCCCGTCGGGGTACGTTTTCGTTTGGTCGTACGATTTTGTTGTATTGGTGAAGTCCTAGGTACTTCAAGCATGTCATAAATGACGGACAAGGGTTCTTTAACTCGTTCCTTTGTGTTTGGGGCATTTTTTTTTTTGGTTAATATGTCTACGAACCTTTCATCTTGGATGTTTCATTATGTACATCATATTACCAATTCTTTTTTTCAATATACCCTCTAGCCAGGTTACTTTACCTAAAGGATAATTTAGGAAATAAAAATTTGCCTTGGACTATAAGACTTATTAGAAGTATTAATTTTTTTTTATAACTCTTTTTTGACGGAATCAATTTATCGAATACTGATCGAATTTCCCTAGCAAACATCAGTTCTACTGGGGACATGTTTGAGTTAGTATTTCAATCTTGGATGGTAAGGTGCCGGTTTTAGGTGATTTATCGAGGGCAATTTACAGAAATTTTCAAATTCTTTTGATGTAAATGATGTGCCATTGTCAGATGCAATGGTTTCTTGCAAACCGAATCTTACAAACAGTTCCTGTAACACCTTTATGGTGGTTTTAATCTTAAGGGTTTTGTATTTGATAACTATTGGTCATTTCGTAAAGCTGTCGACTATGACAAAAAGGTATGTTCCTTTATCAGACCAACATTGTCAATATGCAGACGAGACGACGGTTTGTCTGTCGTAGGCCATGGATTGAATTTTATGGGAGGTACTTTTGCTACCGATGCGCAGCTTTTGCACGATTTCACCATGTTTTCAATGTCTTTATCCATACCCGGCCAGTATAGATAACTCTGCATGAGCCTTCATTCAACTCATTCCCAAGTGCCCGGATGGAAATCTTTCAAAATTTTCTTTGTTAAAACTGCAGGTATGACCACCCGTTCTCCATAAATCAATATACCGTGGCACGTTGAAAATATACTATTTGTTTTAACTTTCTGGTCCATTAATTCTTTTATCTCCTCAAGCATAATTGGAAGTTTTTTTTAACTATATTGAATAAAACGTATTTTACGTCAATTTCGGATCTTAATAAAGCAATGACTGTCTCCTCTAGCGGTTCTGTATTTTTTGGTATTAATCTGGATAATCCACCTACATGTGCGATCTCTTTTGATAGTAAGAATTCCATTTTAAATGAATAATTTAAAAACATCGTAGCCCATCTTTGTAAGCGGTTCGCAGTGTGGGTGTTGGTATTCCTTTTTTAGAACCAAATATTGTTAACAATGGATGATGATCCGTTTGTAATAGGAATTCTCTACCGTGTACGTATTCATGAAATTTCTTAATCGCAAATATGATTGTTAAACCTTCCTGTTCTATTTGCGAATAGTTCATTTCCGACGTAAGTAGCGTTCTCGATACATGTTGAATCGGTTTTAGTTTGCTATCTTTGTGAAGTATAACTGCCCTTAAGCCAAAATTACTTGCGTCGCTGGCAACATATGTCTGCTTTTTAGGGTTGTAATGTGTCAAAGCTAAATTTGGCGTTAGTGCAGTTTTTAATTTCTTGAGCACTTTTTTACATTCGTCCGTCCAATTTCATTTTACGCCTTTTTTGCGTAAACGATTAGTTGATGTATATGTGGTATATAGCTATTATATTAGCTAGCCAGCCCCCAAAATGATTGTAATTCTGCAACATTAGTCGGTGCAGGCATGTATTTTATCGCGTCCGCTCGGTTAGGATCAGGAGTCCGGCCTTTCTCGTCGATTACTTCACATTTTTCCATACTTAATTTAAAACCAAATTCTTTTATTTTTTTAGACACTTCAATTACATATTTCGCATGATCTTTCCGATTTTTGCTTTTGATAAGAATTTCATCTAAATAAACTGTTACGAAGTCCAGTTTTGCTAACATAGTATCCATTATTTAAAAAAAAAATTGTTGGAGCTACCTTAATTCCATATTGTAACCATAGCCTCTATGTGTGCTAATAGTTAATAATTTTGCACACTTTTCTTCCACTGCTTTTTGTAAATAAGCTTCTGATAAATCTAACATAGAAAATGTGCGTTTGTCATTTAAATTTGCAAAAATTTCTTCTGCTTTTGGGTGGGGGTAATTTATTTCTTTTAGACCATCAGTAAGTCCGCTTGAATAATCTACGCAGATTTTAACTTAATTTTTTTCTTTACATATACAGTTGGAGCTGTTCATGGGCTGAAGTCAGTTTTTTTCTATTACTCCCAGTTTTTCTAGTCTTCCTAATTCTTTATGAATAATTTCAACCGACGCATTGGGTACTGGCCTTTTCAGTCGAAAAATTACTTCGAATTTTGCCTTGACTTTAGAACAGAATCCAATTCCTTCTGAAAATATTTCCGGAAATTTTATTTTTAGTTCTTTTTTCAGTTTTTTATGAACTTGTCGTTGTACCATCTATTTTATTGCAGAAAGTATTTATTGGGACATTAAATAGATCAAATTCTTCCATCCAATCCGTTCCAAATAAATTTTGGGCATTTCACATGAAAAATGTTTTTAATTTTCTTTCTTTTCCATCAAAGAAAAAATTTATGAAGGTTTCTCCCATAAATCTTAATTTTTCTCCCGTAACACCTTTTACTATTTTTTCGGGTTACTCAGTATTGGAAATTCTATTTTTACCAAATTTCAGCTTTAATTATAGTTAAATCAAATCCCATGTCTATCTGAAATTGATTCATTTTTATTGTTGAGACAAATATTTATGTATTTTCTTTGTACTTTTTCAGTTGTCACTTGTTCAGTAGTGTATTGTACCGTTTTTTTTTTTTTTAAATTCTTTGAATGATTTCCCCCTCCAAGTCTATAGTGTGAGAATTTGCTTCGTTCGCACTTTGGTAATTTTTGTGTTTAAAAGGAACAGTCTTTAAATAGAAGCAATTCTCCACACCCGTAAAACACAGATTAATTTTGAAAAACGGTTTATTTTTCTAATCTTGCCGTTCGTTCTTTACTGTATGAATATTTGAAATAACCCGTTCTTCAGTTTTTGCTGTGTCAGCGCTCAAATTTAGAATACGCTGGCATTCTTCAGCTAGGCTTTGTAAAAATATTTTTTTCTCTTGTATCAATTTGGTTAATAGCCTTGTGGGAACTTCTTTTTCAGACAGTGAGGTTAGTATTTGGATAGTTTCTCAGAATGTTACTTCACCGGGCTGCCTCGGCAGAATAGAATTTACGTATTCTTCATGTTCTGCTGCCCCGAATTTGCCGAGTAAAAGTTTTACTTTTTTCTCGTCGGGCTATTTTTCACAATCTTTTTCAAAAATTGATTTGTACCTTTTGAAATATGCCTCGAGTGTCACTTCTCTTCTAGTTTGTAAATAAATTCGCCGACTGAATTTATTACCGACTCTTGCTAGAATATATTTAAATTTCCTGGGTTGTTTTCTTTTGTATGACATTCAAGTAGTTTTCCGAATCTTTCTTCTTGCCGTTCAATGATCTCATGGAGCCTTTTAAAATTCTGTTGTCGTTGTTTTCCCTGTTGTTTTAAACCTTCTTGTCGTTGTTTTTCTTGCAGTTTTAGGAATTCCAACATACAATTTTTAAAGTCCCCTATTGTATATCCTTGTAAATCACTTTGTGTGAAGTTCGCGGTAAATTAGAATCTTCGAATCTTTCTCGACAACTGTCGCTGATTTTTTTTTCTGAGCACGAAATCTTCGAATTCTTCGTCGCTAACTGTTATATCGTGGTAAAGAAGACATACACTGTGAAATAGAGTTACTTATTTATTAACTGAAGTGGTATAGTCCAACAAATATCATAAGTCTCGCATTTTTGGTGTTACGTCCAAAATTAGTCTTACAACTGACCGAGATCTTTCGGTACTTTCACTGTTTAAGAAACACGACGTCTTTTATTCCTCTGAGATACCGGAAGTCAAGTGGTACTAACCACTATTCAACAGTTCTTAAAATAATTCTTTTAGCTTTTTAAATCGCTGGTAAAACTAGCATATTTATCTCTCTGACCAACAGAAGACCGATTTGAACTATGACAGCTGATAAGCAATAAAAATTCTTTTTGTATGACGCCATTTAGATAACAACTTCAATTGATTCATGCTTCGCATTCTGTCTGGTTTTTCTTACTCCCAGACTCTCTCTCCCCCCCATCTCTGTCTCTCTCTCTCTCACTCTCTCTCTCTCTCTCTCTGGGCGTATTTTATTTTGTTCTCACTTGACTACGATGCTGAATGTAGATCAGGAATAATAATATTCACGCCAATGGTAAATTTAGAAGGTCTTCCTTTCTCGAACAATGTTCTGTGGGATTTATTGTTTACTTTAACAAAATAATATCCGTGTTTTTGGCATGAATTAGTCTTTCAAGATAAGATTATTATGGAATAACAAGAAGAACAGAAACGAAACATTCATGAAATATGGCAACAACGTGAACTTCTCACACCGGCTAGTATCCTAGTACCACAGGCACTGCGTTCAATTCTCAATTTTTATTATATTCATATATTCATACACATTTTCTTTCCTTCTGCTATTTCATCATTCATCCATTGTTATTTTAACAACACTTTTCATGAATTTAAAGTCCAAAAGAATATTATTAAAACCGAAACGTTCAACATCGACTTTCATAATAAATTCAGCAAATTTAGATTATTTTGGTTTTCTTCGTGAGCTACAAGGAGACACATTAGCCTCATATCTATTTATGATCTACCTAGACTACGTGCTTAGATCGTCTATTGATTTAATGAAAGAAAGCGGTTTCAAGATGTCAATAGAAAGAAGCAGAAGATACCCCGTATGAATAATAATAGACGTGAACTACGCCGATGACATAGCGCTTCTGGCAAATACACCCACTCAAGGCGAAAACTTGCTACATAGTCTTGAACAAGCAGCTGGTGGCATAGACCTTCATGTCAACGCAGACAAGACGGAATACATGTGCTTTAATCAAAAAGGTGACATCTCCACACTAATGTGTGGGCCTTTGAAACTAGTGGACAAGTTCACCTACTTAGGAAGCAGTGTCACATCAACCGAGAAAGACATCAATACGTAACTAGCAAAGTCATGGACAGCTATCGATTGGCTATCGGTCATATAGAAGTCAGACCTGACCGATAAAATAAAACGCAGTTTTTCCAAGCAGCGGTCATATCGATAGTGCTATATAGATGAACTACATGGATGCTAACTAAACGGATGAAGAAAAAGCTTGACGGCAATTACACCAGAATGTTGCGAGTCTTATTGAATAAGTCCTGGAGGCAGCACCCCACAAAACACCAGCTGTACGCTCACCTCCCACCCATCAAGAAAACTATCCAAGTTAGACAAACCAGACATGTGGGACACTGCAGGAGAAGTAAGGACAAACTTATAAGCGATATACTCTTGTGTACCCCATCACATAGACGAGCAAAGGCCGGACGGCCAGCTAGAACCTATATACAACATCTCTTTGCCGATACAAGATATAGCCTTGAAGACCTCCCGGGAGCGATGGACGATAGAGACAAGTGGCAAGAGAAGGTAAGCGAGATCCATGTTGGCAGCGTGACATATTAACTTTTCTTCATGTTGTCGAATATATATATCATCATCATCAAGTCGTGCCGCCAGCACGGATATCCTTGACCATCTCTCGCAACTTTTCCCTATCGTTCATCACCTCCGGCAACGACAGTAAGAAAAAAAAATAGAAAAATCAAAATAATCCAAATTTGAAGAATTTATTTTGAAAGTCGATGTTGAAATTGCGGTTATAATAACCTTCTTTTGGACTTAGAATTAATGAAAAGTGTTGTTAAAATAATAATGGATGATTGATGAAATACCTGAAGAAAAAATATATGAAGTCTCTTAGCGTAGTGGTTAACGTGCTAGGTTGTGATATAGAGAGTGAGTTCGAGCTCCCCCTTTCTTACTCAATATATATATATATATGTATAAAAATTTTAAAAAGTGATTAGTCAAATAAGAATATCACTTTTATGTTATTGATTTTTTATTGCTAACTAGTTTCGACCTCTAGATCATTGTCAGGAGAAAAAAATTTCATGGAGAAACAGAATTTTAAAGAATTAAAAAAAAGTCTTTATCGTTGATAAGTTACAAGAGAAGCGATGGAAAATATACTAGTAACGTGGCATATGCATTTGTTGAATGAAAATTATTTCTGGTTTGCCCAGTCGGCTGGGGCTGTAAAATAGATTGACTGCATCTCTGCAGAAGGGTAAAACTACCCCATCGAGTGTTCTAGATATGACATTAAGCAATCTGATAGTGAGGCTCCAGTAATGCTGGAGATTTGGAGAATGCAGATGACCCCTTCATTGCCATCGCTTCCAAGTCCAATGTGGCCCTGAGTGGTAGTACCTGATTGGGTTCTATCTATGGATCAAATAGAACTAAACTATGTTGGTCTAGATGGGACTGTTTTTGCATTTAAACTACATATTTAAGCTAAACTGAATTGTTTAAATTAGAACTGTTTTGACATTTAAACTGGGTACTTATGCTAAACTGAATTATTTGAAATGAAACTGTTTTTACATTTAAATCTGAGCATTGCCCAGCAGGCTTTGTCTATAAAATACTCCGACTGCTTTTCTGCAGACGGGTAAGAATCCCTCAAATAACACTAAACAATTTGATGGTGAGGTTCCACTAATGCAAGAGCTTTGGGGAATGTGGAGTACAGCTTCATTACTATTGCTCACAAGTCGACCCTGGTCCACCCTATGGGTAAAATCTGTTTACTTACGCTAAACTGAATTATTAGAAACAGAATTTTTTCTTTGCTAAATTGAACTGTTTGAAATAGAACTGTTTTGACATTCAACTGTGTGTAAAGAAAAACTATAATTATACTACACTGAATTGTTTGAAATAGAACTTTTTTTTTTAATAAAAACAAATTTGGTATTTAATAACCTACAAAGTTTGATATGTCATAAAACCCAAACGGATAAATAAACAAATATTTTCTGGTATCCAAGTGTGTTCAACTGACCTTTATATATCTGTTGCAAAGGCACCTGACTAATGAGTTTTCCATTTGGGAAAGTTGTGTTTCAAATTTGTCGTGACTGCCTATTTGTTTATATGTGCTAGTGTGGCACCCAAAATCTACCAAGCTTATTTCAAGACGAGGTAATTGAATTTCATGTCAAATCTATATGGCGCCTGTGTTTGTAAGTGTTTAACCATTTGTCTTCATTTTTTTATTTGTTGTTGGTGTTACGTTTGTTTGTTTTTCCCCAATGCTTTCTGATACGGAGAACCTTGTATTTCTCTTGTAATCCTGACCGTTTAAGAAAAAAATAATGTTCAACAAGTATCAGTTTACTGAAAGTCATAGAGTTGATTCTGTGTCTGTTTTTATTTCGACTTAAGTAAAATGGCTATCTTAGCTTTCCAACGTATTGTTTTTGGCTGCGTAGGCAGTCCAGTAAATAAATTACATTTTTGTTTCAGCAATTTGTTTCATGATAAATTTTTGAAGTTTTTACCTGTGAAGCGAGAGAATGAGTTGGTTGATTTGAAGCGTTACCAGCATAGGTTGTTCTTGATTTTACATGGTTGGCAAAATTTAGTAGATTTCACAATGGTCTTTTTATGGCCGACCTAATTATTTAGTATTTTATAGCTTCTTATCAATTCTCTGAAGTTATTTGGTCGCCGATAGGCCAGTAATCCTGGTTCTTGAAAAATATATTTTAAGTTAGTGTTTAATTTAACTTTTCTTTATTTTGGTGTTTATATCTCAACTCAGATCTCTCCATTCTATTCAAATACGGCGTTTTGACGATAGTTTAGCTAGATGTTAAAGCCATTTGGAGTCAGTGTTTCGGAGATAATTTATCCATTTCTCTTCATATGATTTTATTATCGTTCAGATATTGCCAAATGTTATCTACAGCTTCAAATTCTGGCTGAGGAATAGAACTTTTTGAACGGCCCTCGTGCAAGCGTCTGTTTCAAGGTCGGCGGTGGGGGGGGGGGTGCTTATATTATTCTGGTGTAGCATCCCGTTATTTACGTAGGGGTCAGCACTTTCCTTTAAGATCAGTTTATTGTACCTGTGTGGATGAAAATATTGTAATTGTTTTCAAAAGAAGATCTATTGGCCTCCGAAGCTTAATTAAAATTGCACAATCCAAGGATCAGTTCCATAAAGACAAAAAAACGGTGGGGTTTGCGTTCGATCATCTTGTGAGGACATCGTTATTACTTCTCACACCTGGTTGAGTGGCCATTTCATTAGCTTAACGAAAAAAAAAAAAAAAACACAAGGAGGAAAGAAGAGAAAACAAAACATGGATTTTGGACTGCAAAACGTTAGAAGTCGAGGTCTGTGATAGTTTTGGCACTCTGCCGGTGTGCGTATTTATCGCGAGAACTAAGCGAAAATCATTAACTGCTACCAATAATGTATTGGAATTCCTGTCATGCCATAAAAGTCACTTTATTCCCTCCCAGTTATGGATTAAATAGTAATACAACTATTCTTCAACCAGGATCGCTCTGGCATTAACCCACAAAGGTTGATATGCCATTAAACAAAGCAACCAAACCAACCTTAACTTGTTTAGCTATCCTTTTGATACTACTATACGCATACAATTGTTTAATGACATATTAAATCTTCGTGAATTATTCAATGCCAAAATGAATCTGCTAGAAGATGCGCATACAGCCGTCCTATTGGCATTGTAGGTAGAGTGTTCTCCAATGGTCCAGAAAATCGTGGTTCAATCCCCGGTCGAGTCATATTTAAGAATCAAAAAATGGTACTTGATGTCGCTTTGTTTGTCACTCAGCATTATAAGATACGAATCCAGGGTAAGTAGAGCAATTTAGGGAAAGGTGTAGCGCCTTCGCATACAACTTGGTGTCGTAGCTATTGAAAAGGGAGCCTTTGGGTCGCTCTTGACAACGGTGGGCTAACTTACTATACGCATACATACATGTACATACATACATATCCACTATCTATTTCCACTCTGACCCGTAAATATTTGCTTAAATACACACATATATACATACAGACGCACACATACTTGTATAGTGGCTCACTTACATACTTATACAGTGGCGAACTTCCCTGGCTTTTGCTGGGCCATCTGGCATTCGTGCCGAATGGGGTATCGATAAATGGCAGATTCGAGGCCGAAGAGCCCCTGGCTTTGGCTTGGCCACCGTCAGGCGGGCTAGCTGCTTTTATGACTCTTATGCACCCCTTGTATAGCACTAGACCGCATGGTCTAGTTCAAGCTATATTCTGGCATACGTGCCCAGATCTAGATTTAGGTCCGTGATACTGCTTGCCTCATTAGACCCACATTGCACTTAGTGGGTCAATGACCAGCAGGGTTCGAGTCTCGGTTTGTTCCCGACCTTTCCCTCCCCTATATCTCCACTTTAATCGCCCTTCGGACATTTGACCTTTGTATTAAGTCCTGTCTGGTGGGGGCAGCGACAAATAACTTATACAGTGGCTAACTTAGCGTAATGGTTACTGTGGTTGGAAAGGGAATCGGTGATTCTAGTCCAAATCAATAACAAAGCTGCTTGGGCTTCGATTCGTGCTAATTCCCTTGAAAAGACATATATTCATTATTTCTCTCTTCCATGCGTAGATAGTAAGGCATGCTGGTTTTTTTTAGCTTTGGTTTGGCAACCGGTCTCGGAGAGGGAAAATTATGAATTCTAACCCGCTGTATTCCGCTAAAAGTTTGACCTTATGACACAATGTGCCTGTGGCGACGATCTTTGGTAAATACATGCTCATGCAGATACGTCTGCACCTACATGCCTATGCTGTACTGCATTAATATGCAACTAGCAACAGAAGACTTTATAGTATTACACTAAATAGATATTGATCATCTATCAAAAGTTACTCAAATTGATCAACAATTGATCAATGAGAATGTTGCAAACAATTTTTGAAAACTGGGTATAGATTTCCTGACGATCTGCTAATAATTCGTCACTTTTCGTGGAATCAATAAAACTGAAAACTGACGTTTTAGTCCAGTGAATTTTTTGCTTTAGATTGACATGTGCATGTCAATAAAACGAATGAAAAGTGGCTTTTTTGTTATCGACACTTAAGACTTAACCTTTATATGTGGGTATTGTATGTATAAACAAATACGTGGTCGAATTAGCCAATAAATATTAATAGCGAACATATAAAAGTAAAAGCAACACCGTGCAGAATTATATATATATATATATAGAGAGAGAGAGAAAGAGATTGATAGATTGATCGAGTCATTCATGGTGTAACTGCTACCGTCGTTAGAAATGGTTATGGAAAGTTCAAATCCTGAATGAGACTGTTTGTATTCCACCGAATGATAATACCATTGAAAAAGGTATTAATCTAACAATTCTTGCCCCAACAAAAGGTAAAATTGGATGGGAGACTGGGCTCTTAAACCTTGGTATGACAACCAGTCTGAATTTAAACCCATTAAGCTTCAGTTAAAATTGACCTCTTCTTGTGGAGGGGTTGGTGAATCATCATCTCGTACTGACATCACCGAGTTTCCCAGCTGTCTCCCTATTATCCATCGATCTTTGCAGGTCTTCTAGGTGACATTCTGTGTCCGTACAGAGATAATGTAAGTCTTTGATGGTTGTCATGTCCATGTGCAGGATTCCATAAGAAAACGTGGCTTCTCCAGCAGCGCCCAGCATGTTTCGGTCGTCTTACTTGAATGTTTTTTTAAGATGGGATACAGGTGGCCGTACAGCTTCTGTTTTAAGAATGAGCGGAATCTCTGGAGGTTACTGACCATAAAAAAACGCATCTGAAGAAGGCTTAAGAATACAGAGGTTGAAACGTCACAAGGATAAGCAAGATAAGAAGAATAGTCCGAAGTGTAATGATATAAAATAAAATTCTCCACCTCAGAACTTTAGACCATTTCTGCAGAGGATGTAATCTTTCAAATTTGGCACTTATACGGCATAAAATTGGTTTTTCACAGGGGGAATAATTAGAAATAAGATGATGTGTTGTAAAACCCTTTGAGTTAATAACAAATTTGATGTTTTAATCATATTCGAATATTTCTGAATACTTACACATTAATATACCTCTATGTCATATTATTCCGGGCTGATGTATACGTCGATAAATATTTTAATATATACTAGCTGTGCTGCCCACGTTACACATTGACGTTTTTCTTGTTTTGTGTTGCTTCTTTTAAGATCGGGTTTCAGTTTTCAATCAGGCAGATAAATAAATAAATTAAATTAAATTAAATCAAATTAAATTGAATTAAAGAAACCACCATTGACTTTATGCAAATGGCTCCGAATAGAACCTTTGTGATGCTATATAAAAATAAAGTGATGCTCTTTCTCTCTCTTTCTCTCTCTCTCTCTTTTTCTCTCCCTTTCTTTTTCTATAGAAATACGCACGCAACACACACACACACACACACACACACACACACACACACACACACACATATATATATATATATATATATACACTAGTGGCCATGATGTTCAGAACGGCACAGTTTCGTCAGAAAAAGTTGGTAGAAATCGCATGGGTAACAAGATATCACCCCATATAAAAGCAACCCCTACCCAAAATGACCCACAAATTAGACCAACCCTTTTCTACTCTCACTATGGACTGCACAAAAGACATAAAAAATGAATGAAGGTATCAACCAAAAACACTCGTCTGATAAACACAAGCCAGTAATCAACGGTGACACTTTGTCTACGATATCCTTACTATATATATATATATATATATATATAGTGGCAGCCATAATATATATATATATATATATATATATAGTGGCAGCCATAATGTTCAGATCGGCATAGTTTCTTCAGAAAAAGTAGGTATAATTTTTTATTTAAGTTGTTTTAGATTCAATAATTTTCACAGACAATAAATACGATATTGATTGATTTTCTGTGAAATTTTGGTGTTATTTGAGATGATAATAAAAAAAGTATTGGATGATGATTTACTGCAAAACCCAGGGCGGCCAAAATGATCAGAACGATTGAAAAAAGTGAACAAAATACTCAATGCCTTCATTCATTTTTTATATCTTTTGTGCAGTCGATAGTGAGAGTAGAAAAGGGCTGGTCTAATTTGTGGGTCATTTTGGGTAGGGGTTGCCCATGCGATTTATTAATTCATCTCCTCTGCTATACTTAATTTTCGGCTTTCTTGTTTATATCATATTATTATTACTGCTATTTCTATTGTCATTTTTCTTCTATCCCATATAAATATGTAAAGTAAAGTTGGTGACCTTGCTCGAGGGTGACCCGATGCCTCCCTTATCAATAACTACAACACTTCGATGTAGGGGAGGACACTATTCCATTCCTTTGATTGGGAAAGGAGTAGCTCCCTCCCCTACACCTCAGTGTTATTGCTATTGAAGAGGGAGCCTCCGGGTTACCCTCAACTAAGGTGTGCTTAGGACTTCGATCGACAAAATCAGAGAAAATGGTTTCGAGCTGACAAAGAGAAGAAGCAAAAGGTACCCCGCAAAAACAATCACGGACGCCGACTACGCTGATGACTTGGCGTTACTAGCGAATACGCCTAATCAAGCAGAGACACTACTGCATAGTCTGGAACGTGCCGCAGCTGGCATTGGCCTCCATGTCAATGCAAACAAAACTGAATATATGTGTTACAACCAAACGGGCAACATTACTACACTAGACGGAGCCTCTCTGAAACTAGTAGACAAATTCTCCTACCTAGGAAGTAGCGTCTCATCAACCGAAAAAGACATCGACACACGACTGACTAAGGCATGGACAGCTATCGATAGGCTCTCGATCATATGGAAGTCGGACCTAACGGATAAAATGAAACGCAGTTTCTTCCAGGCAGCGGTTGTGTCGATACTACTATATGGATGCACCACATGGACGCTAACGAAGCGGCTGGAGAGGAAACTAGACGGAAATTACACAAGAATGTTGAGAGCAGTATTAAACAAGTCCTGGCGACAACACCCCACGAGACTTCAACTATACGGACACTTGCCCCCCATCACGAAAACTATACAAGTTAGACGAACCAGACACGCGGGACACTGCTGGAGAAGCAAGGACGAGCTCATAAGCGATGTACTCCTGTGGACCCCCACTTATGGATGTGCAAAAGTAGGACGACCAGCACGAACTTACATACAGCAACTATGTGAGGACACAGGATGTAACCCTGAAGACCTGCCGGAGGCGATGAATGATAGGGAGAAATGGCGAGAGAGGGTCAGGGATATCCGCGCTGGCGGCGCGACATGATGATGATGATGATGAAGGTCTCCAACTTTACTTTATTTAAAATGATTTATTTTATTTGAGGAATAACAAATGCACAAGTAATTTTGAGGAATTGCCAGGGATAAATAAATGAATATATATATATATATATATATATATATATATATATAAAGTAAGTAGAGTTGGCGACCGTAGTCGAGGCAACCACAAGGCTCCTTTTTCAATATCTACTACACCCTGGTGTAGGGGAGGGCGCTACTCCTTTCCCTGGATTGCTCCACTTTACCCTCTCTACGTACCTTATATTGCTGAGTGTTAAGCAAGTACCATTTTTAAAGTCTTTATCATGACGTGACCAGGTATGGAACCCAGGTCTCCTGGACCATTGAGGAACACTCTACTCACTCGTTTTATGAGCCGGTTAATATATAATCATAAAAAAAGTCTTTTTAAGATGATTCGTAAATGTTGCAAAACAGATACCACACACACACACATATTTATATATATATAATATATATATATATATATATATTGTAGCCATAAGTTAATGAACGGAACAACAACAAATGTTTGAATGATTTTTACTTGAAAAAATTTGCATATATGTTTATGAAATTTTCACAAAATATACTTTGAACATTTGCATTTATTACATATAAAGTTTTCTAAATTTTCTTTTACTGTAAATTGTCAACTGAAAAAACTAATATATATATTTTTCCCTGGTCAAAAGTTAAAGAACGCATCATAAATCCTCGTTTGATCAATATATAAACTAAAAAATTCAATATTTAGTGAACTTTTCTTTGCATTTGATTATCTCATTGCATCTTCGACCACATGAGCCAGTTAACTTGTTATAAAAGGTGGTACTGATACTTTCCCATTCTCATTTCAGAAAACCCCATAAATCATCAATATTTTGAGGGTTTCTGATCTTCCTCTCCAATGATTTTCCATACATTCTCTTGAGGATCCATATCTGGGCTTTGTGGTGGCCTCTTCATAAAAGTTTTTCTTCCTCTTCAAGAAAACGTAACAAAGTTTTAGCTTTTTGGCAAGGCCCGTTGTATTGCATAAATATTGGTGTTTCAACTGTCCCTTTGCATAAATGAGGGAAGATCATGCTGACGAAAAAGTTCTTTATAAACACTGGCATTAGTATTACCGTAAAAACGAACAATGGGTCCTACTACCACAGAAAAAATCATTCCCACACCATTACGCTGCCCCCCACTAAATTACACAGTTTTCTTAAGGCATTAAGCAATAGGTATCAAGTAACATTATTTGAGTTGTTGGTATGACTCAACTCGAGATTGGATCATTGGGAAACATTATTATCCACAATGCCTATGGGTCCGTTGAAAAGAAAGACTTCGGGTAGCCAAAACCCTTTTTGACATACTGCGTAAATTGTGTGGATACCATAAAAGGAAATAGGCCTATTTCCAAAAGTAAACTTAACACAGCTATTTCCCCAGCGGAAGTGCCACGTAAAGTGGCATACTAGACAGGAGGCATGTCCACGAGCAACATGTAGGCGAAAGACGTGACCATGAGGATTTGTATGAGACTCACGAAAGTCTAGAATCGTGTAGAAATTAAAATGTTTCGGTGCCTTGAGGTGGCCCTGTGCCACTCTCACGAAAGCAGAACGAATAAAAAGCGGTTCGCAGAAGATCTTATCTCGCCCGGTAAATACATCTTAGCCATCTTCGACTCTCTGCCTGACTCTTATATGTCGCACATTTCCGGTAATAAAAAAAGAAAAGAAATGAGGTCGAATAATATTTTTATACATCAGCGTTGTTGTTGTACTTCACTGTGTACAACAATTATATATATATATATATATATATACTCCCCTACCCCCGTAGGGTTGAGTTCTTTAGCGAATGAAGTAATTACGTTGCCATTAGCGTTTATTGCAAGGCTCTTCATATATGAATTGAGCTCTCGTTAGCCGTTAAGCGGATGAATGTAAACGATAGTAATTGTTATTCATAACCGTTTAAAATTTACTTCGCTGTTACTAGTTCTTCGTGGCTGATGGGTAGAGTCTCGGATTGGCGTTTGAGTCAACCGGGTTTGGATCCCAGCTACGTGAAGCTAGTATGTCTAGCCACACTGATGAGATCTGATAGAACGAAACAGATCTGTCAGTGAATGACTATATATTTAGTGATCTTTGTATGATTCTCACCTGCACAAAATTTTGTATTGGTTTATCTAGTTTTACAAGACATGACACTGTGATGCCACAACAAAAATGTTTAGCTATTGCTCCTCTTTCTGGGTGAGATTTAAGCATTTTTGAAAAACCTTCATTTATATGTGTATGTGTGTATGTGTTCGAGAAAAATCAAAAGCATTTTGACAAATAACGTCACAGAAAATGGATTGTTTCTAAGGATTAAAACTTAACATGGCAATTTTCCACATGAAATATTTACCCCGTGTATATATATATATATATATATATAAGTTAGCCCACCGAATTCGTGGTTGATCTGAAGGCTCCTTTTTAACAGCTACTACACCGAGGTTTTGGGGAAGGTGGCGCTCCTTACCCTGGATTGCTTCACTTACCCTTGATCCGTACCTTATAATGCTGAGTGTTAAGTAAGAAGACATCAAGTACTATTTTTTAAGGCTTTGATATGACGACCTTGGATTGAACCAGGGTCACTCGGACCATTGGGGAACACTCAAATCATTATTCCAATGGGCCGGTATTATATAAAGTTTGTGTATTCCTAAGAAGCAAGGAATGTAGTGCTTCCTTGAAAAACTATTTCTTCCAAAGAATATAAATATTTTCATTTATCAATTTTAACATGTTATTTATTTCATTTATAGTTGATATAAAGTCATACGAGGTGCATTCGATTAGTTTACAGACTTTGTTCGCATGAGCATTTAAAATTATCGTAGACTCTTGAAAATTCTCGGCAGGGTTATTGCTATACATCTTATGAGATGACTGACCAATTTTTATGATTTCAGGTTCAAATGAACAGCTGCAGCAGCAATTGGAATAAACCCGACTAAAGCCCGATTTTCACAGCTGGTGAATTTCAAAAATGCAATCTAACACTTTAGAACAACGATATGCAATACAATTCTGTTTTAAACTTGGAAAAAATGCCACAGAAACATATGGAATGCTTCAGACTGATTTTCGACCATCTTGCATGAATCGAGCGTCAGTTTTTGAGGGGCATAAGAGATTCAAGGACGGCAGAGAGTCTGTGAGGGATGATGAGAGGCCTGGGAGGAGCATGGAAGTCAATACACCAGAGTTGATTGGCCAAAGGGTTAGGGTTAGGGTTACTATGTTGAGGTTTTGAGGGAGTTCAGCTAGAGATTCCGTCGGAAGAGACCAGCACTCTTCAAATCGGGTCAGTGGCATTTCCAACAGGACAATACCCCAGTCGACAACTCCATCCTTGTCACAGACTATTTGACCAAGATGGGCTTGAAGACAGTTCCTCACTCTCCCTAGAATCCTCGCCTTGCTCACTGTGACTTTTGGTTATTCTCTAAGCTTAGATGCTGTCGTCGTTATGAGACAATTGAGGAGATGAAAGAGGTTGTGACGAAGGTCATTGACACGCTCACGCAAAGGATTTCCATGGGGTCTTCCAGAAGTTGTTGGATCGGTGCAACAAGTGCATTGCAGTCGGGGGTGATTACTTCGAAGGGGACTAGAGTTTCATGTGTGTGCTATCAAAAAAAGTGCCCATACGAAAAAAGTCTGGAACGCCTAAAATGGAGAAAGCAAGTTGGCGAAAATGAGCGCCAAAAATGAAGAAGGAAAGATGGCGAAAATGAACGCCAAACAGGAAGCCATGATGGCGGCAGATCCACGTGCGAGATATAAACGACATAGTCGCTCGCAGAGTGAGAAAGTGGAAAGAAAAGAAGTGAAGCTTCCACACCCCAATGAACAGAACGATAAAAGGACCAGTCGTCAGAGAAAGGATGAAGGTCCAACGAATAATGGGGATAAATTCCCTAATACTTATCGAGAGGATAAGAGAAAAATAAGAGGACCCCCACACATAGCTAAGAAAGAATTTAAGAAGGGCGACGAAGTCCTGCTACTATCTTCAAATAAAGGACCACACTGTGTTGGACGATATATAGGTCCATACGTAATATCACGGAGAATAGACAAGAGGACATATAGGATTGATATCCACGAGGGAAAGAAGCAGACACAAGTGTGTCATGCAAACCAATTAAAGAGATATGTCCGTCAAGAAGGCACACCTCGAAAAATTAAGAACTCGGAAATGCTGAATAAATTCGAGGAAAAATTAAGCCAGTTGTCTGTTCCAGAGAGAGAGAGAGGGCTTAGAGAAATTAATAAAAAAATACCCAGGTTTATTTCTCTAACACCCTACGAAAATGTAGTAGCGGAATATTCTTTCATAGTTGGTGAGAGAAAGAAATGAGGGAGAGAGAAACTGAGGGAAAGAGATTCGTCAACAAGTGACGAAGAGAGGGAAGAGAGAAAAGAGAAGGAAATTCTCTCTCCAAAGTTGATAATCAAGATTATAAAGTCGTCAAAAGTGACGAAGAAAGAAAGAAAGAAAAAGGAATTTACCTCCTTAAGGTTGAAAGGTGAGACGGCCAAAAACCGAGAGAGAAAAGAAGGAAAGGAAGACAAGATTAAAGAAAAAGAAAAGGAGAGAGAGAGAGAGAAAGAAAGAGAAGAGAAATTGTCTTCCTCTATGGTGAAACTTAAGAAGGACAAAAAGAAAAAAAAAAAGGAAAACGAAAGAATTCGTCAAAGCGTGAAGAAGAAAGGGGATAAAAGGAAAAGTAAAGTAAAAAAAAAAGAAAAAGAAAAGGAGAGAGAACAGTGAAATGAATAACCTTTTTTTTTTAATGCTATTCCTTTTGTCTCTTTCTTCTCTTAGTATAGGGAGGTGTCACGTGATAGCCCACGGAGACGATAGAGGTAAGATTAATACTATCCTCCCGTTGAATTAACAGTATCTAGCGGTCAAAAAAAGTGACCGTTAAGGAAGAATGTAGGTCACAGAGGGGTGCCAACAGGTGTTGGTACTTAGTAACCTCAGGTCGCCGGACACCGGAAGGGAAGGGACAAAGAAGCCAAATGATTGGCTGGGACCCCAAAACGGAAGTGGGGACTCCCCCCCGTCAGCGGAAATAGATAGTAAGAAGGTTAGTTTTTGAGCAGGGTTCGTAGCGGGCAGACGAACCATAGCCAGTATTCCGGGTTGAAGACAAAAGAATACCTGAGACACGGAGGACCCCAGGTTCTTCAAGCCAGCGTAAAAAAAAAAAAAAAAATAGAATAAAGTCTATTAGCCCGTGAAAGAAGAAAGATTCTCCAGTGGAACACCATCGAAAAATAAGATAAGTAACTTTGGGGACGTTTCTCCTTTATACCCAAATTTTGTATACCTCTCCCTCTCTCTCTCTCTCTCTCTCAATTTGAAGAAAAACAAAAGTCAAGAAAAGACATTTATAATCGTGGACTGTGAAATTTTAATATGTTTTGACACTTTGAAAGTGTATATAACTGTAGTAAAGGAATCATATATTTTTATGTTACCACGTGGTCTATGTTGTTACTTCATGCTTCCCTTTCAGCTTCTATTCGCCTTATGTTATCTTGCTTAGGATTGTCCTATTAATTCCTTGAAAATATCACACGGGAAACCGGAGTAATGCCAATATGAAAAGGCACTAACTTTTCATTTTGGCATTACTCCAACGCCCGAAGTAAACAAAGTGAACCTGAGAATAATGGGGGAAATAGAACTGTTTAACTATTTAGCTGTGTGCAAACAAATGATGGATATTAAATTGAATTATTGTTGTTTCATCGGAATACTTGAAACCCTTTAAACGTGTGCAAACAAATAAGTAATATTGAATAGAATTATTAATGTTATATATCTATCTTTGGGAATATTTAACTGTGTGCAAATAAAACTAATAGTTTCAGATAGTAATATTTTAAACCATTGAACTATGTGCAAACAAAGGATCCCTGGCTCGTTTAAAATGTTAACTGCTAACTGTTCGTTTACAAAACATCTCTCTCTCTCTCTCTCTATATATATATATATAAATAAACATTAAATAACCTACAAGGGTTGATGTATGATAAAATCTAACCCACTAGCTATTTTTGTTCTTTTACGAAGGGATTTATTAATGCAAGTGTGACGGCAAATTGACTAAAATCCCAAAACGGGACTTTTATTTTCGCACGTGTGAAGACGGGGCAGGTTGGCACTTGATCCCCTATAGAATAAGTCCTCGCTCAGAGTTTTTCTCTCAGGCATATAAGAACTGGCATATTACGTGAGCGATTAATTTCGGGCCAGACTGACCGCCGCTGGCAAAGGGATTCCAAATTTCACACTATCACACACCCACCAGGCCGCTAAACTTCTTCCCCCTAGACAACAGAAGAATATGGACCTATAGGTTTTTGTCGTACTAATATATTGTAGTAGTCGGCAACTCTGGTTTCCCGTGTGATATTTTTAAGGAATTAATAGAACAATTCTAAGCAAGATAACATAAGGCGAATAGAAGCTGAAAGGGAAGCATGAAGTAACAACATAGACCACGTGGTAACATAAAAATATATGATTCCTTTACTACAGTTATATACACTTTCAAAGTGTCAAAACATATTATAATTTCACAGTCCACGAATATAAATGTCTTTTCTTGACTTTTGTTTTTCTTCAAATTGAGAGAGAGAGAGTGAGAGGGAGAGGTATACAAAATTTGGGTATAAAGGAGAAACGTCCCCAAAGTTACTTATCTTATTTTTCGATGGTGTTCCACTGGAGAATCTTTCTTCTTTCACGGGCTAATAGACTTTATTCTATTTTTTTTTTACACTGGCTTGAAGAACCCGGGGTCCTCCGTGTCTCAGGTATTCTTTTGTCTTCAACCCAGAATACAGGCTATGGTTCGTCTGCCCGCTACGAACCCTGCTCAAAAACTAACCTTCTTACTATCTATTTCCGCTGACAGGGGGGGGGAGTCCCCACTTCCGTTTTGGGGTCCCAACCAATCATTTGGCTTCTTTGTCCCTTCCCTTCCGGTGTCCGGCGACCTGAGGTTACTAAGTACCAACACCTGCTGACACCCCTCTGTGACCTACATTCTTCCTTAACGGTCACTTTTTTTTACCGCTAGATACTGTTAATTCAACGGGAGGATAGTATTAATCTTACCTCTATCGTCTCCGTGGGCTATCACGTGACACAAGCTTGTAAATTCAACCCCGTATCACCCTTATGTTTGCATTCACCCAGTGAAAATGTTGTCCATTCCCAGGAGTCTATAGGGAGCAGTTTGAGAAGCCCCAGACAAGGTGTACGATTATCCGGTGACTAATCTATATGATGTACCGATTTTCGTTCTCCTTTAAAAGGATTTATAAATGAAAACTGTTAAATTTACCTATTGCAGACCCCAATGCGTTTATTCACCCTGTCAAAATGTTATCCACCCACAGGGTTCTATATGGGCCAATTCGAGAGGCTCTGCTCCAATCCCTCGCTCCCTGTCGATTCTAGGGTGACTTTCTTCTTCCTCTGAGTATTTCTCTAATATTTTAATAAAATGTATCCAGTTATCTTAACAAAGTTTACCCAACAAGGTCCATTATTCTTAACGTAGATTTCTCGCTTCACTCAGAGCTGAGAAACACAATCAAACAAAAAAATAATTTAACAACAAAAAAAATTGTTTTTTTTTTAATATCATCGATGTCTTTTTACCATTTCACAATGCTTTATATGAAAATTTCAAAAACACGAAATAAGCAAAAATATTGTGAAATCTAATTTGGTTATGAGAATGCATTGTCATAAATTGCTGTGGTAGGTATGGCAAAAATCGGGGTGCCACAAATAAGAAAAACGGATACTTGTCATTTTGTATAATAGGTTAAAAGGCAATTGGCTCTTAAATACAACTGTAATTATTGTTTCAATTTTTGTCTCTTTATCAAAAGTTGCTGTTCCACGAGAGATGTAATTATTAGAACAAATGATATTTTCAATGGGTTCGTTTGATAAACATTTCTTTCGACATTTTACAATTGTAAAATCATTTCTAGTGCATTTCTATCGTAAAATAAATTTCAATTAATGTCTTTATATTATTTGACTCTTCGTTCAAGATTTTACTGTAGTAAAATAATTTTCAGAGCACTTCTATAATAAAATAATTTTGAATTAATTTCTTTATATGTATTGTTCTATTCGATTTGATTTTTTTAAATTTCCTATGCATTTTTCTGGTTATATAATCTTCAATAAATTTCTGTAAATGTTTTGATGTATTTGATTAGATATAAATCCTATCACCAAACTTTTTTCTTTATTAAAATTATTTTCGGGGCATTTCTATTGTAAAATATTTTTTGATAAATTTTTATAAAGGTTTTCATGTATTTGATTAACTAATCCTTTTGTTCAGCCTTTTACTAAAGTAAAATCTTTGCCAGCTCATTTCTATTGTAAAATAATTAAAAAAAAATTATCTGCTACATGATACGTGGTTAGAACTAATACAAAAAAAAAAAAAAAAAGAAAAGAAATTTCAATTTAGAAAAAGAAAAAGCCAGCGAAAAAAATTAGTCTAAAAAGGTTTTCTTTTTCTTACAAAAACTTTGAAGAAGCTTGTCAATAAGTAATTCAAGGGGAAAGAATTAGCCGGAAGAATGTTCTTTTCTTTTTATTTCTCACTGCCATTATTATAACTGATAAAAGATGATTTCAATGAAGTATCGTGCTTTTTTGCATCTCACCATCACTTCATAACGTTAGCCATAGTCGCAATTTCAAAGGAAAAAAGTCACTTGTTTCAAGGTCAGACAGCCCCTCATACATTTTAAACATTGATTCTCAGATCCTTGCATCTCAAATTGTGTGAATAATAACTTGATTTTCCTTAGTGCCGATGTAAATACACATTATAAATCAAAAGTATATATAGATGCACACACATCTCCGCACAAACAAGATGCGACCCAAAAAACCTTTTAAACGGAGTTTAATGGGTTTTAATTCAGAGTTTTTCTTCTCCTAGACCAGTGGCCATACCTGGCTTGAGAAGCCTAGTCTGCCCTAGTAGTTTACTCATATCTTAAGAGAAAATAGTTATATCCATACCTTCCCCAAACGTGATGTGAAATGCAAAGGATTTGAACTTAGGTTACCGTGTCCATTTCCTACGATGATAACCGTTATACCAGGAGCGCCTCCATATAAATCACATATATAGATCATGACTATCTTATTTTATTTAAACTTCTAGGCTGAGTCAAAAGTTTTGTTGTATTTTGGTACGTGCTATTTTGCGTCGCATATATCACATCACCGAAGAGCTCAAGTCGTAGTAGGTACCTGCTGTAGTAGGTGGTATCGTGCTAGTTAGTACGTTGACATGCTGTGCATTGTTTCACTGTGATTTGAAAGCCGCTCAGATGAACGAGCAACGTCGTCTAATTCGGAAACTTTTGCTTCATAAGTTCGAACTGAGCCATAACGACGCCGAAGCAACTAAAAACATATGTTGTGCGAAAAGCAAAATCGCAGTTGATTATTATACATTAACAAGATGGTTGAAGATTTTTCGCTCTGGTTGCATGAACCTTCACGACAAGTCAAGGTCAGGTAAATATAAAAGCTTAGATACTTAGGCTTTGGTTTGAGTCATAGAGTTGGGGCTTAGTTGGGTTTTATTGCATATCAATGATTGCAGGTTATTTAATGCAAAATCCTGCTTATAGATATATATTAAATATATATGATTTGTTGGTTGGTTTTTATGGGAAATCAATCATTGTAGGTTATTTAATGCCAAATCCTCTTTATACATCTATATTCAATATATATGATTTTGTTTGGTTAGATTTTATGACATATTAACAATTGCTGGTTATTTAATATCAAATACTCTTTATACATATATATTAGATATATATGATCTGGTTTAGTTAGGTTTTATGGCATATCAACTGTTGTAGGTTATTTAATGCCCAATCCTCTTTATACATATATATTAGATATATATGATCTGGTTTAGTTAGGTTTTATAGCATATCAACCATTGTACTTTATTTAAGGTCAAATCTTCTTAATACATACAAATAAAATATATGATTTGGTTTGATTGGGTTTTATGGCATATCAACCATTGTAGGTTATCTAATGCCAAATCCTATTTATACATATGAATTGAATATATATGATTTGGTTTGGTTGGGTTTTATGGCATACTAACCATCTTAGGTTATTTAATGCCAATCTTTCCCTCTTTATACGTATACATTAAATATAGAGAATTTGGTTTTGTTGGATTTTATGGCATATCAACCATTATTGGTTATTTAATGCCAAATCCTCTTAATACATATGAATTAAACATATGATTTGTAAACACATTTTGTACGTAACATCTTTAATGAACCTAAGCTCTTTCTTCTCACAGTCAAATGTTTTCAAGCATTTTTATCTAACACGAATATTTCATTTTCTATTAATCATTTCTTCGCCCACGGTGAAGTGGTTACAAGTTTTGCTATTTAACACTTATTATTTTATTCCCTTTACTTACTTAACGAGTACATCTACCTCGGAAACAGAAAATCACCAATCGAAAATTATATCAACACGCCACCAGCAAAGGCATAGACAGCTAACGATAGACTATCGGTCATATGGAAAAACACACCTGACCGATAAAATAAAATAAAGTTTTTTTTCCAAGCAGCGGTTGAGTCGATACTGCTAAATGGAAGCAGCACATGGGCACTAAATAAAAGTATGGAAAAAAAGCTTGACAGCAATTATACAAGAATTCAAGTTTTACACCTCTGCAGAGGTGCAATCGGCGTGTTCTACATCCCCTGCTAACAGGGCAGTAAGATAGAGAAAGTGATGATGGGGGAGAGATCTTGCCTATTAAGAAGAAGACAGAACTATATTTTAAAATTGACTTTAAAATCTTTTCTAAAAGTATTCTAACAATACCTGGATCAAGTGAAAAATAACGGAGGCTTCAACCTCGATATTTTTTTTTATTTGACTTTATACAAGACAGTATAACACAAATACCTATATATTCGTGTTGATACTGATATATGGATGCACTACATGGACGCTAGCAAAGCGTATGGTGAAAAACCTTGACGGCAATTATGCAAGAATGCTGTGAGCAATACTGAACAAGTCCTGGGGGCAAATCACCCACAAAACAGCAGCTGCATGTCCACCTACCACCCATCACGAAAACTATTCAAGTTAGATGAAGCAAACATGCGGGACACTGCTGGAGAAGTAGGGACAAACTCACAAGTGACATACTCTTGTGAACCCCTTCACATGGACGCGCAAAGGTAGGACGAACAGCTTGACCGTATTACAAAATCTCTGTGCCGATACAGGATGTAGCCTGGAAGGCCTCCTGGGAGCGATGGACGATAGAGACGGGTGGCGAGAGAGGGTCAGGGAGATCTATGCTAGCATCGTGATATGATGATGATTCTCTTCAACATAACTCATTTGTTTGCACACAGTTAAATGGTTCCAAGTATTGCAATGTATCACTAACAATTCAATTAAACAGCAGTCATTTGTTTACACACCGTTAAATGATAAAACAGTTCTATTTCTAACAATTCAATTTAGCATTAGTCATTTGTTTGCTCACAGTTTAAATGTCAAACATTCCTATTTGACCCATAGAAAAGATTCTATTAGGTGCGGCCACTCCGGGCTAGAGTGGACCTTGAAACAACGGCAATAAGGGCGTCCGCCACCCTCCCTAAAGCTCCAAGACTGATGGTCTAGTGTTATATCCACGACACTCATTTGTGAGTCTTACCCTTCTGCAGAGATGCTGTCGTAGTATTGTACAGCCCCAATCGACTGGGTTGTTAAGTGATTGAAGCACATCAAACATTCGGAGAGTATCAGGCGAGATCGGCATCTTACAGTCCAGTGAGATTTGTCTTCCTCACTAACTCAAAAGTTGCCAAAATGCGTTTCGTGCCGCTAAAACTTCTGACTTACCAGAGCACTTACTCATATATAGGGTGTCCCAATTTTCGTGGGACCCATTTGACTGCTAGTAACGGTGCGAATAATAATCTTGTGTTCTTTTTTGATTCAGATTTGAAAATAGTATACTATAACAACTATAACCCCTTGAGCACATTGCCTTGGACAAGAGAGAAAAATATTTTGTGTAACTATTTATTTGGAGATAAAAATCATTCAAAACTGTCTCGGAATAGATGCAAACCATTAACATATTTAATGATTTATTTTTGAGTCAAGAAATTCAAAAGATATAGCATGTCTTGGAAGCTTATATCATAACAATTAAAAAAAGATTAATTTGAGGTCTCTAGCTCAAATATAATATTAATGGATTGCATTTATTTTGAGACACCGTGGATAATATTTCGGCTTTAGGATAGTCATTGATCTTTTCTCTTTCAAAAGAACTTAGTGTTAAAACTTTTCCTTTTGTTAAGCCAAATATGCATGTTATTTTCCAAATTCTATATTGGGAATATTTTCATCATGAAAGAAAATCAGAATCGACAATATTGCATATGATGTATTTATACTTCCTGTTTGACCTTTTGGTAAGGACTCACTGCCTCTAAGGATTTTCAGTACTGTTCTTGGCTGCATTGAGAAAATGTCATTTTGATTGGTAGGGGTTGATCTCGGACAGAGTTTGTCCCTATATATTTTTTGTATTTATTCCAAAATAGACTAAAACTGAAAACTGTCTCCGTTGTATGCGAAAAGAAAACAGTTTATCAATAGGAACAATAGAAATACGTGTTGCAAATACACTTTTTAATCGAGTGGGGACAGCAAGACATAAAGATGGTTGGTTGGTTGGCTGGTGTTTTATGGCATATCAATACTTGTGAGTTATTTAATGCCAAACCCTGTTTATATATATATATATATATATATATATATATATATATATATATATATATATATTATATATATATATATATATTCTAGCTGTACTCGGCCACGTGTTGCTGTGGCTCAGTTTGTTTAAATGGGGGAAAAAAGAAAATGCATGTTTCTAATATGTTTAATTTTCCAATACTTGTGGATACACAATATTCTTGGTAGTTACAGTTTCTGTGTAGATAAAGAGATTGTCTGGATTGCCGACTCTGGAATAGGCAACATATAATTGCCCATGTGAGAAGCAATCAGTGTGTAAATATAAGCCACACAATTCAAAAGATTGTCCCTTTGCTTTGTTGATCGTGATTGCAAATGCCAATCGAATTGGGAATTGCAATCTCTTAAATTGAAATGACATATCTGTTCGAATCATATGAATTCACAGACGAGGATATCTTCACCTTTGAAAGGCCCTGTCAAAATTTTTGCTTGTATGATGTTGGTCATTAATGTTTTTACAGAAAGACGTGTGCCATCACAAAGCTTGGGCTGGTTAATATTTCGTAAAATGATAATTAGCATACCATAAAATATTTATTAAACAACAAAATAAATGGGATATCAATAGTGAAGAAAAAAATTTAAGAATAATTTTTTAGAATAAAAAGAAATTTACTTACTACTGAACCAACGAAATATGGCTTAAAGTTTATTAACGAAAGAAAACTTTTTAAGGAATGTCTTTCGTTGAATTTAAATAAAAAAGAAAAAAAAAGAAAAAGAAAATAGAATATTTAGTAAACAATTCGTTACTACTGAACTGACGAAATATGGTTTAAAGTTTAGTGTCTTATCGATAATAATAATCGAAAGAAATAAGAGAAAAAATGTCATAATGAAAAAAAGAAAATAAAATATTTAGTAAACAATTTGTTACTACTGAACCAACGAAATATGGTTTAAGAAAGAAAACTTTTCAATGGATGTCTTTCGTTAATGTTGAAAAAATATAAGAAAATTTTTTGTAAACAATTCGTTAGAATAAAACAAAATTACTTACTACTGAACCAACGAAATATGGTTTAAAGTTTAGTGTCTCTGTTTAAGTCAACCAATAAAGCAGAAAAAAATCACGTGTAAAATTTGTGAGGTTTGAGTGGCTGAGGAATCAGGGGTTAGGGGCAAGCCTGTGTTGCCGTTAGATATCTGAATCCATATTTTGGTTATATTATTTTACCTTGCGTTGACTGGCCGGCGCAATGCCTTGCTCAAAGAAAGTCCCAAAAGAAATATACAAAAAGAAAAGATAGAAATAGATAATAGACGAAGACGTTTCTTTTATATTTTCCTTTATTTACTGGGTTCAACAACCATTCCGTGGATGAGGAAGTTTTTCCTGAATACATTGAAATGGTTGAATCCCCCAGTTTAAGGTGTCAAAAATACATTAATTCGTTTCATGTATGTATGTGTCCGCATTTGGTATTTTGGGCTTCCATAAGGGTTAGTTTTCTTTTGGAAGTTTTGTCACAGTCCGGTAAGAGTTAGTTTACAGTTCATTCATGGGTCTTGTATATTTCAGCATAGTGCTGACCGATAGAGAGAGGACTGCTACCAAAGACGTATGCGTAGTGCCCAAAACACCAGACAGCAAAATGGTGTTGTTGGTTCGATGGACACGGCCTGAAAGAGAAAGATTACTTTGCTCCGTTTGTCAAAAGGAAAGCCTTGAAACATCTAAAACGCATCCTTTGAGTTAGAGACATTTAATTAATATTTTTTAATTGTTATTAGATCAGCCTCCAGGACAAGTAATCTTTTTTGAGTTTCTTGTCTCAGTAATAAATCATTATCATATTAATGGTTTGTATATATTTTGAGACAATTTTGAATGATTTTGTCTCCGAATTAGAAATGGTGCAAAATATTTTCCTCTTTTGTCCAAAGCATTGTGATCTAGAATTAATAGTTGTTATCGTATACTATTTGTAAATCTGAAACAAAAAAAATTATTATTAGGTGAGGTATTAGCAGTCAAATAAGTCCCATGAATATTGAGATATCCAATATATATACATTTACCGAAAGAGCAAAAATAATATGGCAGTCACATGGGTCCCATGTACATTGGGACAGCCTATATATATATATATATATATATATATAATATATATATACACTACCGACCAAAATTTTGGACCACATTTTTTTAACCTAAATTTAACAAAAAGAATGTATAAGTTTTCATGTCTTTAAAGAAATAAACTTATATGCAATTATGGGTGAATTTGAATCAAAAAGAATATAATCGATTTATGATTTTAATTAAAGCAAATTTATATTTTCCTTGTATCAAAGAATCCATCATGGGCATTTATTGCTGCGGAGCAAAATTCCTGGCACCCTTTCTTGTAACTCGTAAAAGTATTTTGGTGGAATTGATTCCCAATCTGTGCGTAAATGTGTAAACAACTCTTGCTTATTCTTTTGCAGTTCACCTAGAACTTTATGATGAATTGCAAAATTAACCTTCGCCAATGGCCCGGGAGACCTGGGTTCAATCCCAGGTTGAGTCATACCAAAGATTCAAAAAATGGTTATTGATGCTACCTTAACACTCAGCATTATAAGGTAAGGATCAAGGGTAAAGTGGAGCAATCCAGGGAAAGGAGTCGCACCCTCTCCAACACCTCGGTGTAGTAGCTATCGAAAAGGGAACCTTCGGGTCGCCCTCGATTACGGTCGCCAAATTTACTTTAAATCTATATATTTAGAGAAACAATTTAGTGGTCCCAAACTTTTGTTCGGTACTATATATATATACATATTGTCATCCACAGACAGACTGTTTCGTTGTATCACAACTCTTCAATATGGCTAGTCACGTAGGACGCTTGAAGCTGGGGTCGAAATCCGCCTAACTTTATGTTAGTATTAGTATCAGACCTCTCAGCTAACATGCGTACCACGTCAGCTAGGGAATTATAAGGTATTAAGTAGTAGCGTTCGTTTGTTTACATTTTATATCTTACGGATACCAGAGTGCTCAATTCGTTCGAAGAGCTTTGCATATATATATATATATATATATATATATATATATAAGTTTTGTAAGTAAATTTTTGGTAGGTAATTTGATTTTTTGGCGAGTTGTTAGAGCTCATTTGTTTGCACATAGATAAATGGTTTCAAATATTCCTATCTAACACCAGGAATTTTGTTTAATATTAATCCTTTGTTTGCCCACAGTGAAAGTGTTTCAAGTATTCCTACCTGACACTGCTAATTATGTCTAATATCAATCATTAGTTTCCTGTCAGTTAAATGGTTTCAAGTATTTCTAGTAAACATTAGCAATTCTATTGATCAAGTATTCCTATGTAATATGAATAATTTTTTCACTGGTGTATGATTTCAAAAGATAATTATTAATAATAATCACAGAACTGTCATCATCATTACCATCATCAACATCAAGTCATGCTGACAATACGTAATTCCCCGACTTTTTCTCGCTATCAGTCCCTATTATCCATAGCTCATAATAGGTCTTCTAAACTGCATTCAGTGTCCGCGCAGAGCAGATGATTGTAAGATTTTGCTGGACAGCCAACACTGGCACGTCCATATGTAAGAGTTAATAAGATTTCGTTCTTAATTGTCCAGTAATGCAGTATATACTCCATCGTCTCACTTGGATGGTTTGTGAGATAGGAGGCTGGTGGCCGTCCAATTTCTGTTTTGTGCGGTGATGCTTACTGGATCTGCTCAAAACAACAAGTAGCATTCCTATTTAGTTTTTTCTCCAGGCGTTTCGTTAGTGTCTATGAGGTGCATGTATATAGTAGTATTGTAATACTACAGGTTGAAAGAAATCCCTTTTTTTATCGGAGAGATCGGATTTCTGTATGATCGATAACCTGTTAATATTAGTCCACACATTCACTAAGCGTATGTTGACATCACTTTCAGTTGATGAGATATTTCTACCGAGGTATGTGAACTGGTCTACAATCTTTCGATGCTTGCCTCTTAAAGGGAGAAAGCTTCTTCTTGTTTAAAATATAAACACTGTTTTCTTGGCTTTCACGTAGAGGTCAATGTCTCTTGCTTCCTGCTTCAGGCTGGGTAGCAGGCTTCCGAGGTTTATTCCTGAGAAGCGTTAGATCATCTACGTAGTCAGTGTCTGTCATAGTGTCTGCTGATATCGTCAACTTCTTGCCTGTAAAACCATTTCCTTTTCTTTGATCCATCTGTAATATACTAGCTTAGTTGGCGACGATAAACTTAGCAGATTCAATGTGGTCGCAAGATAACATCTACAAAATGTTTTCACAGGAAAGAGAAATATAAGATATGATGTCGAGAATATAATTTATTGCCTATGGATAGAATGGCAGAGATTTCTGTTCGCAGATAAGATCAACAAATTACCGGAAAAAAACGGAAGTATGTATGTTCCGATAACCGGCCATAAACAGAAAAATACGTGAGGCGAAGTGTATATGTTCATACTTCCGAATGCGTTTTGAAAAGACAATATAAGGTCTGCAAATTTAGACTGAAAGAGAGACCCTCTGGTCACTCAAGCAGACCTGTCAGCTCCTCGTGTGTGTTCTCGTGTGTATTCTCCGGCCGTCGCACTACTTCACAAAAAGAGTCCCCGCCACAGAAGAAAGATATGTGCGAACTCTCTCTCTGACTTTATTCCTACTACCCACAATCGTCGCCGACGAAGAATGAAAATATGAATTATATTTTTATATATCTACGTGTCATTCCTTGTTTGTCCAGCGGTGCAATATGCGACACATCGATGTTCGAAGAACCTAGTCAAGGTAGTGTATAAATATCTATCCTGCTAATGTAACTTACAAGACTCCAGTGACGATGTCGAACAATTCGGTGTCGCCATCGGGTAAGCTAAACAATGTTTTCCTGTTTTTGTAGAACATCATTATAGTGATAACAATTTCTTTGAGGAGACCATATTCGCGTAGTTTTGACTCATTAATGGGACCCTAACAAGTTTGATCAACCAGGCTATGTGTGGATCGGGGAATTTTGTCAATGAAGGTGTTCTTCCCATTCAGTAAAGCCTCACCATGTCAGTTGTAGTTTAGAGCCATACACTTGCTAGGGTTTTATACCTCTGCAGAGGTGCAATCGGCGTGTTCTACATCCCCTGCTAACAGGGCAGTAAGATAGAGAAAGTGATGATGGGGGAGAGGTCTTGCCTATTAAGAAGAAGACAGAACTATATTTTAAAATTGACTTTAAAATCTTTTCTAAAATTATTCTAACAATGCCTGGATCAAGTGAAAAATAACGGAGGCTTCAGCCTCGATATTTTTTTTATTTGACTTTGTATAAGACAGTATAATACAAATACCGATATATTCGTGTTGATACTGCTATATGGATGCACTACATGGACGCTAACAAAACGTATGGTGAAAAAGCTTGACGGTAATTATGCAAGAATGTTGTGAGCAATACTGAACAAGTCCTGGAGGCAGCACTTCACAAAGCAGCAACTGTACTGCCACCTACCACCCATCATGAAAACTATTCACGTTAGACGAACCAGACATGCAGGAAACTGCTGGAGAAGTTAGGACGCACTTATAAGTGACATACTCCTGTGGACCCCCTCAAATGGACGATCAAAGGCTGGACGGCTAGCTAGAACCTAAATACAACAGCTCTGTGTCGATCGAGGATGTTGCCTGAAAGACCTTAGAGGAGTGATGGACGGTAGAGACGGGTGGCTGGAGAGGGTCAGGGAGACCCAACATGATATATTAAACATATATTGCTACTAATAGGATCTTGCTTTCGTAATCATCTGGTAAAACCATGTTCGGAAGAATCCCAGCCCTAAATTAGTTATGGGGAGTAATACGTAGTCAGAACGGACTATAAAACTTTACTCTATTTCCATTTCCAAAGATATAAGAAAAATATAAGAAAAAGATATAAGAAAAAAATAAAGAATTCCCTTATGGTCTTCCGTAACTCAAATCGGTAACATTTTATATTCACCTTAGTTCTTGCTTTCTTTGTTTTTTCACCGGTTGCCAAACCAAAGTATGAAAAAAAAAATACAGTCTGCCCTATTATTTACCAATAATTGGGGGTTGATAGAAGAATACACAAAGAGTATTAGTACTATGTGAAATGCAAATAGCCGGGTACAAGATTTGAACTCGGTTCGCCGTGACCATTTCAAACGATGATAGCTTTACATCACGAACGCCTTCCACAATCAATCAATCAATCTGTTATTGTAAGCGTACGTCTTATAGTAATAATAATGATGATGATGATGATCATCATCATCATGTCAGCTCGTAGCACGGATATCCCTGACCCTCTCTCACCACTTTTTCCTATCGTTCATCGCCTCTGGCAGGTCTTCTGGACTATATCCCGTATCCTCACATAGTTGCTGAATGTATATTCGTGCTGGTCGTCCTGCTTTTGCTCGGCCATATGTGGGGGTCCATAAGAGTACATCACTTATGAGTTCGTCCCTGCTTCTCCAGCAGTGTCCTGCATGTCTGGTTCGTCTAACTTGAATAATTTTCGTGATAGGAGGCAGGTGGCCGTACAGTTGGTGTCTTGTGGGGTGTTGCCGCCAGGACCTGTTCAAGATTGCTCGCAGCATTCTTGTGTAATTGCCGTCTAGCTTCTTGTCCAGCTGTTTTTTAGAGTCCATGGAGTGCATCCATATAGCAGTATCGATGCGACCTCTGCCTGGAAGAAACCACGTTTCAATTTATCGGTTAGGTCTGATTTCCATATAATCGATAGCCTATTGATAGCTGTCCATGCTTTCGTTAACCTCGTGTCGATGTCCTTTTCGGTTGATGCGACGCTGCTTCCGAGGTAAGTGAATTTGTCTACTAGTTTAAGAGGGGTTATGTCTAGAGTGGAGATGCTGTATATATATATATATATATATATATATATATATATATATATATTGGGTTGAGTTATAAGTAATTTTTGTTTTTTAAAAGCAAATTGTTACCCCATATTTTAAATGCCCAATGCTTTAATTGCACCCATGAATTACCTGATTGAAGTATGTCTTCACCGGTCATTCTTATTTCAGTAGTGAAAGACTCCGTGTCCAAATCTAATTTATCATCTCATGCCTCTAAAATAGAGGAAATTAAAGTGAATATTCGACCTTTAATATTTAGGAAATTTTAGAACAATAAAAACGCTACAGACACGGTGACACGAGTTCAAATCCTGGACGAGACTGATTGCATTTCACATAGCACTAATACCCTTGGGAAAGGTATGAATCCAATTATTCTCCCTCCAGCTATGGGTAAATAGTAGGGCAGACTAGGAGAAGGAAAACTCTGAATTCAAACCTGTTTAACTCCGCTTAAAAAATTGACCTTGTGTCATATCCTGCCCGATAGGAGGGGTTTGGTAAATATGATAAAAACGCTATAGAAGCAGCCAAGACATTTTTCAGTGTTTATGGCCAAAGTGTCATGATTGACTGTCAAGTCCAAAACTTGTTTTTAAATTTTCTTTTGAGTGATAAGTCTTTGAGGGATAAATCCAGATCCTAACCATATTTACCCAACTCCTCCACTCGGACAGGATATGACACAAGGTCAATTTTTAAGCGGAGTTTAACAGGTTTGAATTCAGAGTTTTCCTTCTCCTAGACTAGTTGGATCACCAAGGCTAAAGAACCCAGTCTGTCCTCCTATTTACCTATAGCTGGAGGGAGAATAATTGTATTTATACCTTTCCCAAGGGTATTAGTGCTATGTGAAATGCAATCAGCCTCGTCCAAGATTTGAACTCCGGATCATAACATTCATTAAATATCGATCAAGATGCTTCAAGAGAATTGATGGAATGCAATCTGCAAAAAAAGGATTCGGGAATTATCACTTGACTACAGTAGATCTCAATCCACAATCTATCGCTACTTGAAAAACATCGATAAAGTGAGCAAGTTAGGTGTTACGGTTCGTCGTACTAATTGTAGAAAACTAAGAAAGGTCGCATATCCATAGTGAGAAGTCTTCTTTCAAAGCAGAGAAATGACCCATTATCATTATAGGTGACCGAAAATGGGTCTTTTATGATAATGATTAGCGCAAAAAGCAGTGGGGTGAGGAGGATGAATCTCCACAGATTACCTGAAAAGCGGAGTTTCATGGAAGAAGAGATATGCTGGGCGTAGATTGGATCACCAGAGAATTATTCATTTTGAATTTCTAGACCGCAATCACGCTCGCAATACGGAGTTATACTCTTACATTTGTAGAGTGAGCATGGAAATCAAAGAAAACACACTGCACCTGTCAATAGAAGTGTTGTGCTTCTCCTTGATCACGCAAGGCCACATTCAACAAGAATCACTCAGGAAAAAATAATGGATTGTGGTTAGTCTGTTCTACCCCATCCACCATATTTACTAGACGAAGTACCAAGTAATTTTCATTTTTTTCCTTCTCAACAAAATGCTCTGAAGGATTGAAAAAATTCTCAAGAAGATCAGATGAAAACGTTTGTGGATAACTTTTTGAACACGAAACCTGCTAAATTTTTCGTGAGAGGAATAAACCAGTGAGCTGATAAATGGCAGCAAGAGGTGATTCAAAATAATGATGAATATATTGTTGATTGAAATTAATTCCTTATTAAGGTATTCATGATGAAATTATATTTTTCTGAAATGGAAATTATTTATGACTCAAACCAATAAATATATATATATATAAATTCTGACGGACTCACTCTGACTTCTCGACTGCATGTGTCTCTTGTATATATATATATATATATATATATATAATAAAGTTGGTGACCTTCATCGAGGGTGACTCGAAGGGTCCTCTTTCAATAGGTACCACACTGAGGTGTAAGGGACGGCGCCACTCCATTGCTCCACTTCATCCTTACCTTATAATGCTTGTGTTAATCAAGGCAGAATCAAGTACCATTTTTTGAGTCTTTGGTATCACTCGACCTGGGATTGAACCCTGATCTCGCGGAGCGTTGGCGAAAATTCTACTCATTAAGCCAATGGCCCGGTTATATATATATATATATATATATATATATATATATATATATATATATATATATATATATATATATATATATATATATATATATATATATATATATATATATATATATATATATATATATATATATATATATATATATATATATATATATATATATATATATATATATATATATATATATATATATATATATATATATATATATATATATATATATATATATATATATATATATATGTGTGTGTGTGTGTGTGTGTGTGTGTGTGTGTGTGACATCAGGAACTTATTTGAACGGTTGGCTGCAGGTTCAGCTCTATAGACCTATACAGTGACTGGAGAGCTGCAGCCCTAACTCGGCTATATTTTGTTGGGAGCATAGAGCTTTGGCATTGCCCTCATAACGCCCAGCCTCGGCTCAATACAGGGTGTTCCATCCACTGAAATTAAAGTTTTTCTGGAGTTTACCTAATGTTGGTGGAGAAATACCTTGTTGTTTAATGTGTCATATTACCTAGTTGAGGTAGAATTTGCCAAGTAGGCAAAGTCGCCGTCACTCTAAACTGTAGTGTTGCACCAGGTAATATTTTACGAGGTTCTCATGCTAACAGCCCTGGTCAAAGTGACTATTATTATATTACTCAAAGATAACTCTGTTTGGTTGGTTTTCTGGCATATCAACCCTTGCCGGGATATTTCATGCGAAAATTACTTCATCTCTTGACTTTAAATGAATTGATTCTATATGAATTATAGACGATACAGAAAGGTATTTTCTCAATCATTTTATATGGGGAATCATTTCATCTAATGTTTATATAGACAAAAGCGAAAATAATAAATTCTGTTTACAAAACTCATCAAAGAGAGATTCTGAATATTTAGCGCAATTTTCTCTCTTTTATGCCAAAACACTAAATTTTAAAAAAATGATGGGGAAACTATGGTTTACATCTACGTAAATAATTTTAAAAATACATCAAATTACAATATCAATGTTTTAAGAGCCAATGTATTATAAAAGTTCAGGATCATTTTAAACAGGTAAATAATTCATACTTAGTTGCAGTACTAATGTTTTAAAACCCAATGAATCAATAAAGTTCTCAATTTAAACAGGGAAACACTCCATAATAGCAATATCAATTTTTCAAGAGTCAATGTATTGATAAAATCCGCGATAATTTTAAATGGGTAAAAACTTCACACCTAAGTGTAATATTAATTTTTACGGTCGATAGGTTGATACATTTTAAAATAATTTTAAATAAGTAAATACTCCACCGGAAGTTGAAGTATTTACTTTTTAGGAACCAATCTATTTATCTTGTCCGAAGAAATTTTAAACGTTATTCTAAGCAGCTGTATTTCACCCACAGACAAGCCTCTAATAAATTATACAATTCCGGGATCTGGGAGTAATGGCAACAAAGAATTGACTCCACACTACCGAAAGTTCCTGGACTGGATCCTCAACATCGAATACATTCTCAGGACACTCGTTTTTTTCGGTGGGTGTTTTTTTTTCTCTTCTACCGAGAGTTTATTTTAAGTCTCGCCGACAAGGCAGCTCATCTTTTTATGTGATGGGTGACATGTTGCCACGGATTTGCAATCCACTACACTTCGTTTATCTTATTTTATTTATTTATTTATTTTTCATTCATTGTTTATTTATGTGTCAAGTTTGAAGATAAAACAGATGCTACACTTATGCTGACAGGGAAAAACACTTTGATCGTCAAGTTTCAATCGATACGTAATTAATTCTGTGACTTTTTAGGGCTATTTAGCTAGTTCATGAATAAAAACGAATAAAGTTTCTTCAGTTTTCTCATCTTTTTTCTTTTCTTTTTTAAGGAAGTTTTCTCTTCAAACTGTGAGAATTCCCTACTTTGAAACAGTCTATAAACCAGGTAAAAAAAAAAAAGAAAGAAAGAAAGAAAGAAAGAAAGTAGTATCTCGCCGTGTTGTTGACAACTATGGATCTCTCTTTCAGTCACACTTTTTTTATTAAAAAAAATTCTATCCATCTTAAGGTTTTCCTTCAGACTATTCTTACGAGTGCCAACCTTCTTCTTCTTCTTCTTCTTCTTCTTCTTCTTCTTCTTCTTCTTCTTCTTCTTCTTCTTCTTCTTCTTCTTCTTCTTCTCTCTCTCTCCAGTCACCAATCTCACGCTATTCTTTTTCTCTTTACGTCTTTCTCCGAGTTTGACGAGGAAAAAAAAAAACCCAAAAAAACAAAACAAAGAAAAAACAAAACAAAAATCAACAAAGAACCCCCAAAAAACAAAACAAAAAAGAAGAAAGAAAGAAAGAAAGAAAGATGCCGCCGTGGTCGTCGTCATTGTCCTCATCAGTCTTTTTATTAGCATTGCTACTGCTGCAACTATTACCTCGACTGCCGCCGCTGCCAGTGCTACTACTGTCGCTCAGGAACGGGAAAAGCCGAGTTCTTCAGCTACTCCTTCGATCTTTCTTCATTCGTCCCCCCCCTCACTCACTATCACTCTTTTGCATGTCTCTCACTCCTAGACCGTTGCCACTGTCATCGTTCGCTTAAAAGTGAATACACGGATTCGTGAGGAAGAACTCCGATCGCGAAGCGTACTTTGACTGGCAAGCGTCATTTACCTACAGTACGCCGCTTTGGACTCAACCACGGCGAGGGAAACTGACTTAGAGACAAGAGATCTCGGAAACTCTCTGTATGATAAAAACACCCCCAAAAACAACGACAAAAAACAAACAAAAAAACAACAACACACAAACAACAACAACAAAAACAAAACAAAAATCAAGTATCCACTCGTCAGTTGTTTTTATTTATTTATTTATTTATTTATTCATTTCAATTTCTAAGGGTATAGAACGTGAGTTCAAATCGAGTGAGGAGTAAAGCGCTGGATTAGACAATTATTTCTATAAATATTATTATTATTATTATCAATACTGTTATTATTATTATAATTATTCTTATTATTATTTGAATTTTATATTGATACAAAACATTTAAAAAAGAAAAAAAATCCAGTTGCACAACTACTTCTTCTTTTTGTTGAATTTAGTTTGGATATATTGGCTTAAATATAGCAACTTGCTTTCGACTGGGATAAATACCACTAAGTTGACATAATCTTCGGCTTATCCTGAAACTTCTTCCATACTACCGATAAGGTAAATAAGTTTTTTTCTTTCTCCTTCTTTATTTTATATTTATTTTTGTCATGTTTTTTTTTTTTTTAAACATCAAGAATAGCACTAGCAATAACAATAACAACAATAATAACAACAACGGAAGCAAAAACAACAAGATGGATTATCTTAGAAACTTGCCTGTACTTTATTTTCAGGAAAGGTCACCTCATACATATAATGGAAGTACACAACAACAACAACAACAACAACATCCTATTAATATTTTTTGGGTACTTCACATGGTGTGATAATTAGCGGATCTGTCAACCAGATTACTGTTTGTGAGTTCGATTCTAACTGAGTGTCCCACTCTTCTGATTTTGTACTAAACAAAGTTAAGCTGAGTAAATATCAACACCTCCTCCTCCTACAACTACTACAATGAAAAATAATTATGTAGTTAATAATAGTAAGCAAGGTGCTGGATAATTGAAGAGACTTTGATTTTAGGAAAAGGCAACCTACTACAACTACTACGACAATTACTACAGATCCCTCTTACTCCCCCCTCCGGCTATAGGTTAAATAATATTAATACTGTTAATCTACAATGATGGATTTGTCATTGATTTATTGATATACCATTAAACAAAGAAACCAAACCATGCAAATGATGATAATGATAAGGAGATGATACTGAGGAGGGTGCTGGATAATATAAGTGACTTACTTTCAATTGATGTTAGGAAATGCCACCAAATACCACAGTGAACACTACTACTACTACTACTACTACTACTACTACTACTGTTCAACTTTTGGGGCGCCTCGTGTGCTGTAATGGTTGGGGAGTCTATCTACCAGATTATTGCCTGCGAGTTCGATTCTTATTGGGTGCCCCATTCTTCTGGCTTTCTATCAAGCAAAGTTTGTAAAAACCTGAATATACAATAGACATAAAAACTCAAAGACTACTACTACTACTACTACTACTACTACTACCCCATCTTATAAAAAATGACCTTGTGTCACGTCCTACGTATGGCAGAGGGGTTGGGTATATATATACTCTGGTACTACAACTACTACAACTACTTCTCTGATTGTGTTACTACTATTAATAATAAGTAGGCAACGTCTGAACCCATTACAACAGCGATCCATGATGATAGTGGTGCTTCTATTTAGCAAATGAATTAAGTACTTTCATTAACTGTTCTTTTATATGAAGAATTTGGATGATTTAAAAAAATGTGTTCTGTAGGAACGGAAACGGGAAAAAAATCAGTTAATTTCAAATTGGACTGGACATCACTTTATTCTCCAAGTTTGTGCAGTTTAATAGTGTTGCTTTAATAAAAAAAATATCTATGTGAGGCGCCGTTTATGCTGTGTTAATGTTATGCACGTTACATGTGTGCATGTAACATGAACCCATAGTACATGTTACATATCCACGTGTCACTTACGTGCATGTTACTGGGTTACTGTTACACGCTCGCACACACGCGTGCATGTGCGTGCGAGAGTTAGGGTTTTTCAACACACACACACACACACACACACACACACACACACATATATATATATGCATATATATATATATATATATATATATGCATGTGTGCGAGAATTTTCAACACATGCACATGAATATATATATATATTATATATATATATATATATATATATATATATATATGTGTGTGTGTGTGTGTGTGTGTGCGTGTGTGTGTGTGTGTGTGTGTGTGTTTATGAGCATTTTCAACACACACACACACATGAATATATATATATATATATATATATATATATATATATGTATGTGTGTGTGTGTGTGTGCGAGCATTTCCAACACACACACACACACACACACACACACACACACACACACACACACACACACACACACACACACACACACACACGAATATATATATATATATATATATATATATATATGCGTGTGTGCAAGCATTTTCAACACACACACACGCACGCACACACACACACACACACACACACACACACACACAAATATATACATGTATATATTTACTAATCTAATATCTACCAGCATTCACGGTTACCAGAAAAAAAAGAAAAAAACCCCGCCATATATATATATATATATATATATATATATATATATATATATATATTGGAACATTTATTCGAAACATATGAATAACTCGCTTAGAATAATTATTATGAAAAATAAATAAATAAATAAATAAAGTAGGAATGTAAGAATTTAAAAAGATCTTCAAATGCAAAACCGCAGAAATAGTGAGAGTAAAATGTAGGAAGTAAAAGTGATCTCAGAAGCCATTATTCTTGGAAACTTGATTATTTTCAAGAAAGAAACGGATAAAGTTTTGTAAAAGATTAACAAGGAAAATGAAACTGTCAAAAGATCAAGGAAATGGTATCAACAACTGTAGCTCTTATTTGGCGATTTATGCTATTCATAAATAAATAGATAAATAAATAAATAACGTTATTCATAAAAACAAATAAAAAGATAATAAAAGAAAACGAAAAAGAGACACAAATATCTAGATCTTGTCCGCAAAAAAAAAGTTTTGAAATATGGAGACCGTGATACCAATCGTAGTTGTAGCACTTGGATCGGCCCCTGAAGACCTAGAAAATTGACTGGAGGGATTGGAGATTAGAGGAAGACCACAACACTTTTAAAATCAATTAGAATAGTTTTAAGGATTTGCGAAGATGTGCTGTCCCTCAGATTCCATTGAAAAAAACACCAGTTAAAACTAGAGTGAAAAACTCGCAACATATTAAAACAAAAAACCAAAAAAATGATTATATCTTTTTCTGAAAAAGAAAGGATTTTTTTCTTCATGCCATTACAACACCATTGCTCATCTCTGGTCTCAGGCGGTGATGCAGTTTGTATTGTGTAACTACTGAATTCAAATGTACACATCTTTCATAAAATAACAATGGACTACAAAAGGTGGGAAGCAATTTTAGCAAGTTTTTTTTGTTAAAAATATCTATTGTGATATCCACCATGCCTTGATTGTGAACATGTAAATAAATACTAAATTTTATTATTATTATTATTATTATTATTATTATTATTATTATTATTATTATTATTATTATTCATTTGACAGTTTTTTACACCAGCGTTAGCTGATGGTTTTCCAATGGAGTTTGAGTGACAGCAAGTCTGCTCAAGTCTCCAGGACTCTTCTCAGTATTCTGGCCGATCTTACTTATGCCTTTATTTGGATATTTTCCACTTGTCCTCTAATTTCCAAATCTTCCAGTCCCTTTGTCAATCCTTTGGGGAGTGTTTCGAACGCACCAATTACAATTAGTATCACTGTTGCCCTCATGTTCATTAGTTTTTTTCAGTTTTCTTGCTCGGTCTTATCTCACTTTGTGTTTCCTTTCAATTTTACTCTGTGGTTCGCCGGGATGGAAAAGTTCACTATTCAGCAGGTCCTGTTTTTTTGTTGAATATTATATATATATATATATATATATATATATATATATATATATATATATATATATATATTCATCTTTTGATTTTTGTACACTAGTTTTAACGAATGGTTTTACACTGGAGTGACAGCAAGTCGCCTTTACAGGACTTTTCTGAGTATTCTAGCTGATTTTAACATTGCTTTAATCGGGATATTCTTTTTTCTTCCACTTATCTGCAGCCACTCTAGTCTCCATTCACGGCCTTTGTAGACTGTTCCATAGACTTCTGCTACAATTGGTATCACCGTCACTTTCATATTCCATAGTTTTTTCAGCTGTCTTGCAAGATCCACGAATTTGAGAATCTTTTCATTGGCTTTCATTTTCACTTTGCTTTCTGCTGGAACGAAAAAATTGACGAGATTATTATTATTGTTAGATTAACAATGTCATGTTCGTTTGTCTTTATTGCTAACGGTGTTGTTAATTTTCGAAGCATTTGTTCTTGTAAGATTTTATTCTATGTCTGGACGGGTGTTGAATCATTACTTGCGTATATTATCTCCCGTCATATCTAATGGCCTTTACAAAAGCCCAAGTGACACCAAGTCTCCAGGATTCTTCTCAGTATTCTAGCCAATCGCTACAGTTACGTGGTCTGAGTTGTCTCAATCCTTCTACGGATCTTCAGCTCCCTAAGTCTCATTTCCTGGTTCTTTAGGATTTTTCCAATATGATTTTCCGTATATGATTGGTATCACTATCACCACCATATTCTATTATTATTATTATTATTATTATTATTATTATTATTATTATTATTATTATTATTATTATTATTTCACACCGGTTTTAATTGGTGCTTTTTCGCTGGAGTCATCAAGGATCCTTATATCTTCTGGATGCTTCAGAGTATTATTGCCGATCTCACAGTGCTGTGGCGTGGACGGTCTCTATTCTTACTTTGAACAATTCCTCCAGTCATCCTTCCAAGCAATTTGGGGCAATTTGTTCACCATTGGCGTGGGAGACCGGGGTTCAATCCCAGGTCGAGTCATACCAAAGACTCAAAAAATCGCTTAGCACTCAGTATTATAAGGTTAGGATCAAGGGTAAAGTGGAGAAATTCAGAGAAAGGAGTAGCGCCCCTCCCCTACACCTCGGTGTAGTATCTATCGAAAAGGGAGCCTTCGGGTCACCCTCGACTATTATTATCATTATTATTAATAAGTTGGAATGTTGTCTTCATCTTGATTGATATAATCACAGCATTTCGGAAATTCTAGTCTCAGGGCTTCCTCAGGTGTCTTTTGTATTCTGGAAATTTTAAACTGATCCCTTTATTCAATCGACGGCAGTAGATTGCACTAATTCCACTGTCCAGGTTGGGAATTATCTTCTGTAAGTCAATTCTACTTAAGATTCAATGTCACTCGTGTCAGTCTGACTGAAACAGATTATACGAATCAATTTAAATGTCTTACCCAAGGATTCGAACTCCCGACCACCAGATAGCTGCATATACTTACCGAGGCTGATATTTACAAAGTCGTGTTGAGCTTTAGCACAGTCTATTTTCATGGATTGAAAAAAACCCAGTAAGAATTCCGAAAAAGTTAATGGTTATCTCTGATAATGGCTAGCCTCTACATTTTGACTTAAGCAACTAAGATGAGGGCAATTGGTTTAATTAACTTGAGCATTATAACAATAGTAATAGTTTAAGAATGTTAATATAATTTGGTATCCATTATCCTATTTACCAACCCCTCCGCTCGGGCAGGATATGACACAAGGTCAATTTTTAAGTGGAGTTTAACAGGTTTGAATTCAGAGTTTTCCTTCTCCTAGAATAGTTGCCTAACCAAGGCTGAAGAACCTAGTCTGTCCTACTATCCATTATAAGACATGGCCAATGAATTATTTTCATTTTTCTCTTTTGTGAGTTTTTTTCAGCGTTAGCTGGTGGCTTTTTTTTTTACAGGAGTTTGAGTGAAAGCAAGTCTCCCCAAGTATCCTGGACTCTTTTTAGTATTCGGGATGATCTTAATAATAGATGGTCTTCAATTGTCCTCTTATTTCCAAGTCTTTCAATCCCTTATCAATCATTTGGGGATTGTTCCAAGTGCACCAATTACAAATAGTATCACTGTCACCTACATGTTCCATAGTTTTTAAGTCCTCTAGTAAGGTCTAGATATCTGTCTCTCTTTTCGTTTTCTTTTAATTTTACTCGGTGGCATGCCGCGAAGGCGAAGTCTACTTATTATATTATTACGATTGTTTTTATTATTATAGTCTTTGTAGGTTTTTCCCACCAAGCAACGCTTGTAGTCTTTCATTGGAATCTGTCGGAACAAGGGTGACAGCTTGTTTTCTTATGAGTCTTTGACTCTTCTGTGTATTTTAGCTGATCTAAACAATGCTGTCGACTGGATAGCTTCGACACTTTCAGTTCCTCTAGTCTCATCTCCAAGCATTTGTGGACCGTTCCATGAGATCCAACTACTGTTGGTATCAAGGTCAACCATATGTTCTCCCTTTTTTAGTTCTCTGGCTAGGTCTAAATATTTGTCTTTCCCTTGGATTATTATTATCATTATTATTACTATTTCTCTTTGGAGAGTTTTTCTCACCAGCGTTAGCTGATGGTTTCTCACTGGAGTTTGAGAGACAGTAAGTCTCCTCAAGTCTCTAAGACTCTTCTCAGTATTCTGGCCGTTCTTAATTGTGGATGGTCTCCACTCGTCCTCTTATTTCCAAGTCCTTCAGTCCCTGTATCAATCCTTTGGTTACTGTACAATTGGTATCACTGTCACTTTCATGTTCCATTGTTTATTTCAGTTTTCTGGCAAGGTCATGGTACTAATTTCTCTTTTCGATTCCTTTTAGATTTACCCTGTGGTCTGCCGGAATGGCAAAGTCCACTATTCGGCAGGTTCTCTATTTTTTGTTATTATTATTATTACTCCTTTAGAGTTTTTCACATCAGTGTTAGCTGATGGTTTTTCACTGGAGTTTGAGTGACAGCAAGTGTCCTCAGGTCTCCAGGACTCGTCTCAGGATTCTGGCCGTTCTTAGTAATGCTGTCATTTGAATAGTCCCTATCCGTTCGCCAACTTCCAAGTCCTCAAGGCCTTTTAATAACCCTTTTGTTATTGTGCCAGAAGCGCCAATCACAATTGGTACAATCGTCACCTTCATGTTCCACAGCTTTTTCAATTCTATAGCAAGGTCGAGGTACTGATCCTTCTTTTCACATTCCTTCAGATTTATTCTGTGGTTAGCCAGGACAGCAAAGTCGACAATTTTGCAAATTCTCCTTTTTTTTTATTCTTTGCCGGTTTTTTTACACCAGCTAACGTTGGTCTTATTTAACTGGAATCTAAGTGACAGGAATTCACATCATCTACCCAGAACAGTTCTCAGGATTCTGGCCAATCTTTACAATGCTTTAGTGTGGATGGTCTCAATTTTTCCTCTGGGTTACAATTTCTCCAGTTTTTCTTTCAAGCCATTTGAAACCGTTTTAAGTGCTTCAATAACAATTGGTATCACTGTCAGATTCATATTCCACACTTTTTTTGTTCTATGGCAAAGTTTAAGTCTAATTTTTCGCATTTTTTCCCCCTTTATCACGGTGTTGTCGGCTGGAACAGCAAAATCCACAAGATTGTATGTTCTTTTTTTTTTTTTTGTTAATGATCACCTGGTCTGGTTTTCTGGCAGAGATTAGGAGATCTGTTTCTTTCTCAAAATCTCAGAGAATTTTATGCATTTTTTCTCTTGAACAGATTCATATTTGTGGATGTCAAATTTCTATCTCTTGCTCAATTCTCATTGGATCTCTTTTTCAAGCCAGTCTTGACTTGTTTTGTACTCCTTTTGCGTTAGTTGGTTACATTTGTTTTCAATGTAACAAACTGTTTCATCACTTTCTCCACATAATCTACTCCTGTAATTTTTTTGTGTAATTTTCAATTTAATATAAATGGTCCTTCAGCATCTTTTTGTGTTATAATTAAGGGAAGTTCAGGTCATCTTTTAAAGTTTCCCATTCATAACCACGTCTGTGTCATTTCGTGTACAAAGTCTCTAGTGAAAAAAAAATCTATATAGTTATTTTTCTCACTATTTTACTCTTTCGAGAGTTTTTCTTACCAGCGTTAGCTCATGGTTTCCCACAGGACTCTCAGTGACAGCAAGTCTCCTCAAGTTTCCAGGACTCTTCTCAGTATCCTGACCGATATCAATAATGATGTAGTCTATGCACTGTCCTCCACTCCCTGTATCAATCCTTTGGTGATTGTACAGAGTGCGCCTATTACAACTGGTATCACCGTCACTTTCATGTTCCATAGTTTAATCAGTTCTCTAGCAAGGTCTGTGTACTTACCTCCCTTTTCGTTTTCTTTCAGTTTTACCCTGGAATCAACCAGAACGGCAAAGTCCACTATTCAGCGGGTTCTTTTTTTTTTGTATACTATTCTTACAAGGTTTGGTCGTCTGGCCGAGATTAGATGATCCCTTTGTATTTCAAAATCCCAAAAAATTTCGTTCGTCTCATTTTCTCACTCTTATTATTATCATTCACTCATTAGAGCTTTTCACATAAGCGTTAGCCGACGGTTTTTCATTGGAGTCTGAGTGACAGCAAGTCTCCTCAAGTCCCCAGGACTCTTCTTAGTATTCTGGCCGTACTCAATAATGCTGTCGTTTTGATGGTCTCCACTCATCCGCCAACTTCCAAGTCCTCTAGTCCCTTTAGTAATCCTTGAGTTACTGCTCCAAAAGCACCAATTACAATTGGTGTGATTGTCACCTGCATGTTCCACAGTTTTTTCAATTCCCTAGCAAGGTCGAGGTACTTATCCTTCTTTTCACATTCCTTCAGTTTTATTCTGTGGTCAGCCGGGACAGCAAAGTCGACTATTTTGCAAGTTCTCGTTTTTTTTTTGTTGATTATTATTAAGACTGGTTTTCTGGCCGGGATTAGGTGATTCGTTTGTATGTTAAAGTCCCATAGGAGTCCAATTATTATTATTATTATTATTATTTCACTTCTTGCGAGTGTTTCACACCAGTTTTAACTGGTAGCTTTTCACTTGATCCTGGGTCTCGTCAGAGTCTCCAAGAATCTATTTCTCTTTGAGTATACATGTATACTTCCCGATCTTAACAGTGGATCTGGATAGACTCGATAATTTCTTTCATTTTTAGTTTATCCAGTTTTCTTTTCAAGTCCTTGGGAGCCGTTTCAAGGACAAAAACTATAATTTGTATCACTGTTACCCTCATGTTCCACAGCTATTTTAGCTCTCCAGCAAGATCCAGGTACTTGTTAATGCTTTTAATTTCTTTCATTTTTACTCTATGGTTCGCTAAAACAGCAAAATCCACTTGATGACAAATTCTTTTTTGTTTTTTTGTTAATTAAAGTCTTGCCTTCTTGTCAGGATTAGGTTGTCCATTTAGCATAATTCTTATTTTTACTCGATGTGAATTCTTCCCACCAGTTTTAATGGTGTTTTTTCATTAAAGTCTGAGTAACAGCAAGTTTTCTAAGGTATTCAGAACTCTTTTAAGTATTCTAGTTCCGTGGCTTGGATTGTTTCTATTCTTCCTCTGATCACCATCTTTTCCCAGACTCTTGGGAACCGTTCCAAGGACGATAACAATGGGTATCTCGCCACCATCATGTTCTACCGTTTTTTATCTCAGACGAGATCCAGAGATTTTTTATTTATTTTATTTATTTATTTCATTTTTTTTATTGTTTTTTTTTACCCAATGATCTGCCAAAACGGAAAAATATATTATTTGAAAAGTTCTTTGTTTTTTTATTAATCAACACAAGTTGGGGTCTTTTGTTCAGAATGATGTGATCTGTTTATACCTCAAAATACCATAGAATTTTATGCATTTAATTTACAAGAACAGATTCTAGTTTGCATATATACCATTTGTTATAATGGTCAAATTATGATATCTTGCACAATTCCCTGTGGATCACCTTTCCCACCCAGTCGTGCCTACTCTTGTATTCTTTTTGTGGTAGTTTGCTGCATTCTCTTATATGATTAACCGTTTATTTTCTGTCAAGACATAACCCACGCCCCTGTACTAATCCTGCGGTGACTGTACTGAGTGTGCCAATTACAGGGTCACTTCACATGTTCCCATAGGCAGGTGTTCTTTTTTTTTTTTTTTTGACTATCACTAGGTTTGGTCGTCTGTCCGAGATAAGATGATCCGTTTCTATCTCAAAATTTTAGAGAATTTTGAGCGTCTCATTTTCTAGGACGGATTCTGGGTTGTGCATATACCATTTGTGCGCATGGTCAAATTCAAATTTCTAGCACAATTCCCAGTGGATCACCTTACCCACCCTGTTGTGTCTAGTCTTATACTCTTTTTTGCCATTTTTATCATTATTTTTATCAACTGAACTCGAGGCGATTTCTGAGTTTAATTAGAAACAACTGTCCAGGATCAAATTACAATATGATATTTTTTATTGTTTTATTCATGGGAATTCAGATATATTCTCATGATATTTTACATAATTATTTTTAACGTTTGTACTCTCTAATTGATTAAATGGTAGAAGCGCCTCGGGTGGGGTAATGGTTCATAAACTAGACTAGTAAACTGTCACGAGTGAGTTCGGGTCTCATTAGGAGCTCCATTCATATGGCCTTGAGCCAAATCTAAGCAAAAAGCTTAGTAAATTACTACAACTGATTAAACCGAATTAATTATTAAAGAAATATAATAAACCATAGGAAAAAATATTTCACTCATTTAAAATTTTTTTGACAATTTAGAGCCAGCTTTTTTTTCCTTCTTTTTCTTCTTCTTTTTTTTTACGGATTCATAAATGTCCTTCTTTCCTTCACCTGTAACACTTGTCAGTTGTCTGGTTAGTGAGAGTGGGCGTAACGACTTAGGAGAGTCGGGTATCGGGTGGTGAATGAATGAATCGGAATGCTAACGTGCTGTCGGCTTTCTTCACTTCTCTTTCTTCCGTCTTCCATCGATATGTAAATACAACTGGCTCCTTTTCTCGTAACATGCACCGCACATTTTCAGATGGGTCGGTGTTGGAAGAATAGGAGCGTTGAATCAAAGTCATAGCAGAAGAAGCGAACATGACACATAGTAGACTTAGCCGCTCCAGTAGGTCACAAATATCAAAACCAATGAAGGTGAAAAACACGATAATATCTGGGTTTATCCAGAGAGTCAAGAACAGGTGGTAGAATGTGAAGGTGGCAGTAATACCAATCAGAGTCGGGGAACTCGGAGTAAGCCACAGAACCTAGAAAACAGAACTAGGAGAACTAGTAATCCGAGGAAGAACTGGAACTGTCGAATCCTTTGCAGGGGAATATTTCATGTCGAATACTTCAGGGAGTTATGGAAAGATGAGGAGACTTGCTGTCACTCATCCTCCTGTTATTGTCAGTAAGAATAACTCGCAAGAGGAATAATAATAATAATAATAATAGGCTCGACCGGGAGTTGTGCATGAGATTAAAATTTGACAATGCTAACAAATAGTATACACAAACAAATATGTAATTATATACATGTACTTACATAAACACACTTGTATACCACGAATACTAGCAACATGATATCTCTTTGCTTGTGGCGAATCAAAAGTAACACTAAGTATAGTAGTCGTTTTGCTGATATTATCTGAGTCGGCAATTAGAGGCGAATGGTTAACACATGGTCTGATTTACCCACTGAAACCAGTAATGAGACTGAATTCAAAATGACTAAAGTATATATCACTCAAAATCGACTGAAAAACTTGCTGTCACTTTGAATCGAATGAAACATTGTCAGTTAAAATTGAATGAAAATCTTAATGTCACTAAGAATCGAACGAAAAATTCAATGTTACATAGAATCGAATGAAAAACTTGTTGTCACTTTGAATCGAATAGAAAGATGTTGTCACATAGAATCGAATGAAAACTTTATCGTCTGTTAGAATCGAATAAAAAGCTTATTGTCACTTTGAATCGAATAAAAAACTTGTCACTTAGAATCGAATAAAGAACCACAAAATAAAAATGCTGAGAAAAACTAACTCGTGCTTACTGATAAATTGTTTATACACAAACCAAAATCAATCCTAGAAATTAAAATCTTTAAATTATTTAGGATTTTGAAATGCAAATCTATCAGCTGATCCTGACCAGAAGATTAGACCTTGTAATAATATACAAGAATAAAAAAGAATTTGTCAGGCAGTTAATTTTGTTGTCCCAGCTGTTCAAACAAAACGAAAAAATAGACAAATACTGGGACCTGGCCAGAGAACTAAAAAGTTGGCAAACTTGAAGAGGACGGTGTTACTAATTGTGGTTTGTTTGTTGGGAAACTAACTGAAAGCATTGGAAATCAATGAAATAACCGAGACCAGCCTGATCATAGCATTATAAAAATCGACTAAGGTAGTCCGAAGAGACCTGAGAAAACCTGCCTTCTCTCAGACTCCTGTGAATAACCGCCAAATAAAACTGATGCGAAAAACTCGCTAGGAATGAAATAATGAAAAACTTTTTTGATTGGCCGGTGTAAAATACTTACGACCAAAAACAAAGGAAACAACAAGCACGAAAAACTACCGACCCATAACGTACGTTCTGTGACGGTTACTATATCTTTGTTCCGAGGTTACATTATCCTGCAACGTCAGGGAGAATCACTGACGACAGTACCGTACCACCCAAGCTCTAAATATTCTCTGTAACTAGTTATATTTTATTGATAGCTTTGAAAGCCCATATAACTAGCCAAGTATAAAGATTGCGTATAGGTTTAATTTTTCGAGATACGGACGAATGAGGATGTGTCAAAGGTCGAGAGGGCGACGTGATATAAATGAACACGTGAAGAATTCCGAACCGGACAAACCATATGACGCGTGGTTGTTTTTTTCTTTTCTTTATATATGAATCTTTCTTATATATTTTATTTCAAAGAATGTACAATTATAACAACAGAAAAACAAAAAGAAAAACAAATACAAAAAAAAAACATACAGAAATAAAGAGGACAAGTCACTTCCAATATTGTTTGACTATGTCCTACCAGAAACAAAGTTCTCCTTTTTTTTCAACTTGTCTTAAACTTGCACCCGTATCTTCTTGTTCCCTTTACAATTAAAGGGAGGGAATCTCCTCGTTCCCCTCTTCGTCTTTGAAGTGGATATACAATTTTGAACAAATATGTTTTCCGCCGAAACTGGTTGCTAATGAACAACTTCAAAAATGTCTCTTTGGATATTCTTGATACGGTCCTTCATTTAGGTTACGTATATTATTTGTAAGAAAATTTTTGACAAAACTTTTTCCTTTCCTCTCTTTTGTTGTTTTTTTTCTTTTTTATATTCGTTAATTTCTCATTAACGAGTCGCAAGGCACCATTTTTTTACGTTGAGCTTTAGTTTCTTGTTCAACGGAGTTGACGGCTTTCATTAGGCCATTCTGATACTAGAATTTCACCTTTCACCGGAACTCGTGAAAAGGCGACTTTCTCTTCCTTGCCGAAGCTCGGAACTGACTTTTGACTTTCGTTCTTTTTGGCGGTAAAACGTCCTCACTGCCTCGACCAATCGTATGTCTTATCCTTATCTGGGTCATGACCTTTGCCCCTTTTCAGTTGGTCCTTCGCTGTTGTTAGGGCGCGAAATCATCTGCCTCACTTCCGGTCCTCATTGTAGTCCTTGGTTTCCTACATATTAACCCTACCGCTGCCGCTGGGCCGTCACACTTCCTACAACATATAAAGAAATATCTTCGATTCTAAAAGCAAGAATTGTCAAATCCATTGAATGTCCGTGGTGTAATGGCTATTGTCGTCGGAAATGGACACGGTGACACGAGTTCAAATCCTGGAGAGACTGATTGCATTTCACATAGCACTAATACCCTTGGGAAAGGTATGAATCCAATTATTCTTCCTCCAGCTATGGGCGAATAGTAGGGGAAGACTAGGTTCTTCAGCCTTGGTGAGGCAACTAGTCTAGGAGAAGGAAAACTCTGAATTCAAACCTGTTAAACGCTCTTAAAAAATGACCTTGTTGCATACGCTGCCCGAGCGGAGGGGTTGGTAAATATGGGTAATGACATAATTCCTTTAGAACAAAATGGATACACTGTCCTGGATATGACATTAAACCATGTAATGGCGAGGCTCCAGTCTTCATTGTTCCCTGGTCCACTTTAGCTTGGAGTAATAGCACTTGATAGAATAATATCTATGGGTCAAATAGAACAGATTCTGATGTTAAATTGTGACTGTTATATAGCAATACTTGAAAGCATTTCACAATGTGCAAAAGAGCTCGGGCTTGTTTAAGTATGTTATCTACAAAATGTATTTACAAATCATAAATGTATTCAATATATATGCATAAATAAGATTTGGCATTAAATAACCTACAATGGTTGATATGCCATAAAAGCCAACCAAACCAAATCATACGTATTTGATATACGAGGTGCATACAATAAGTTTCCAGACTTTTTTCGTATGGGTACCTTTATTGAAAGTACACACTTGAAACTCTAGTCCCCTTCGAAGTAATCTTCCCCGGGTGAAATGCACTTGTTGAACCGTTCCAACAACTTCTGAAAGGCCTCATGGAAGTCCTCTTGTGTGAGTGTGTCAATGCCCTTCGTCACAGCCTCTTTCCTCTCCTCAATTGTCTCATAACGACAGCCTCTGAGCTTAGGGAATAACCAAAAGTCACAGGAAGCAAGGTCTGGACTATAGGGAGGGTGAAGAACTGTCTTGATGCCCATTTTGGTCAAATAGTCTGTGACAAGGATGGAGTTGTCGACTGGTGTATTGTCCTAGTAGAAATCCACAGAGCCGATTTGAAGAGTGCTGGCCTCTTTCGACAGAATCTCTTTCTGAACTCCCTTAAAACCTCAACATAGTAACCCTAATCCTAACCCTTTGGCCAATCAACTCTGGTGTATTGACTTCCTTACTCCTCCCACACCTCTCATCATCCCTCACAGACTCTCTGCCGTCCTTGAATCTTTTATGCCACTCAAAAATTGATGCTCGATTCATGCAAGATGGTAGAAAAGCAGTCTGAAGCCTTCCATAGGTTTCTGTGGCATTTTTTCCAAGTTTCAAACAGAACCTTATTGCATATCGTTCTTCTAAAGTGTCAGATTGCATTTTTGAAATTCACCAGCTGTGACAATCAAGCTTTAGTAGGGTGCATTCCAGTACTCTCATAAGATGTTAAGCAATAACATTTCAAGTGTCTACGACAATTTAAAAAACCCATACGTAAAAAGTCTGGAAACTTATCGTATGCACCTCCTATATGTATAAAGAGGATTTGGCATTAAATAACCTACAATGGTTGATATGCCATAAAACCCAACCAAATCAAATGGATCACAAAAAGAAGAACCATATAGTTGCAAAGATCAATTCCTCACCTATCTAAACAGAAAAATCTAACTTATGGGGATATATCCTACCATACCCCAAAGATGGGCTCGTCCAACCTAAACATATTTTCCGAGCTTAGCTCACTCGGGGAAAATAAATTCTCGTTCCCCACGAGACATTTGACAGACGGACTGCAAGCCAAGCACATCTAGTACTTCCTTTGGATGACTTCCTTTTTCTGCTAATACAATAACGTTTATCTATTTCCCGTTGTTTGAGTTGTTCAAGCAAATGGACACTAACAACTCGGTTAAAAATAAATTCACCTTAAAACTATGCACTTACAATATATATATATATATATATATATATATAAACAATATTAGGTCACATTAGGATAATGAATTTTTTTCTATCCTGTTAAAAGCATTGATATGAAACAAAGACACTAAAATAATTTTTATTTGTAATTTCATTTTTAGAATTTTTTAACAAGGTATATTTAAATTTTCGCAATTTGAATGATTTATTTGTCCTGACGGAATTTTTCCCGACTCCAGATTTACTGGATTGAAGAATACCTTATATATATAAAGAGAGACGGAGTTGGACTTCCTGATGATCCGTTAAGGTGAAACTTTAGTAGGAGATTTCCGACTCGCGATTTAAGTTAATTTTATAATTGGCTGCACTCATGTTGAGCACTCTTGTAATTGTAGCATTGCAGGATTCGCGGAAGGTTTTATTTTTCTTTTGACCAACTGACTGCATATCTCTTGATTTTTTAAAGGAGTGTGACGGGTTTGGCCTTTTCTTTCTTTTTGTCCTATAATACTTTTTCTTTTTCCCCCGGGCGGTGATTCGAGATATTTTTATCTCTTGTTCCTGGCGTTTTTTCTTCTTTTTTTCTGGTACCGTGAATACTGATAGATATTAGATTAGTAAATATATATATATATATATATATATATATATATAGGATTTGGCATTAATAAGCCACCAGGGTTAATATACCGTCAAACATCAACAAAGCATAGAATAAAATTTAGAAAGGTAGTATACTTATCTTAGATAGAATTAATGGAAGAAGTACACTCAGAACAAATAATATGAACGTATATGATGGAATATTCCAAAGGGACTCAATTTCTCCTCGTCTTGTTTTTATAGGAGTCTCATAACTTTCTCTATAGAACCTAAAAACACTGACCATGGATATAAAACTATGACTATAAAAGGTCACCAATTGTATTAGGACGATTTAGATACTATGCAAAAAATGATGACGATTCAGGTTTACTCAGCACTGTAAAAGGATTTCGTGACGACTTAGGAAAGCGACTTTGTCTGAACAAATGTACGAAAGTCACATAAGAAAATGTTCGATAGTAATGTCTACAAACATAACTCTTGATAAAAACACTGAAATGACATTTCGAGCTCAATAAAACCTAAAAATATTAAGGAATTGATTTATGGAATAGCATTAAACATTCTATGAATAAAGAAAAAATTAAAAAAAAAGAATTCTACTGGAGAATAAAAGCCATATCAAGAACAAATTTGAATGCGAAAAATAATGTTATAGCAATAAACACTCCAAAAATACCTGTTGTAGCATCCATTTTTAATATAATAATCTGGACCTGAACTGATATATGAAAAAGACGTAATTAAAATTAATAACCTGTTATAAAATGCATCAGCCAAGAGACGATATAGAACATCTCCACCTTAAGAGTAAAAAGTGACTAAATCCAACTTGAATTGACCTACAAAATGGATTAAAAAAATATTTAGACACTACAAGAGATTGGATGCTACAGTTGTTAAACGCAACTGAAAAGACAGAGGAGTTAATTATAGCAGCAAAGGACCAATGTCTACCAAGTAGAAGCTATCAGGCAAGCAAAAAAAAAAAAAGAAAACGGATTAAACCCAATTATTGTGTGAACAAAATATTAAATCAATTGATCATTTCATGTTCGGTAGCTCAATCCAAAGATTGAATATAGAGAAAGGCATAATAAACAGGACTTTATATTCATCGAAAAATATGCAAATACTGTGGAATATTGGAATCTGAAAAATGGTATAAACACCAACGAGAACCAATTACAGTATTCAAAGAAGTCACAATTCTCTTGAACTTTGCTATACAAACCGATAGAAAAATAATGATCATATAGACCAGATATTGAGGTTAAGGACTATAAAAGAAAAACAGAACTTCTAATTAATATGTCGTTGCCAACAGATAATAAGATACCAGACAAAGAGTATAAGTAAATACAAAGATCTGCAAATAGAAATCGAAAAAATATGGTACCTTAGAAGTTCCACGATACCATTGAGAGTGGCAGTCCTAGTGTTCTATAGTATACTGTGTCGTTATTAACAACGAGGAACACGTATGTATATAAAAAATATAAGATTATATTTTTATTTTTTGCGATGATACTTGTGTGGTGCAGAAAAGCAATCGAAGAGAGTTTGCGCACACGGAGGAGCTGTCGGGAGACGGAAGAGCCAGTGAACAACTGACTTTAGCCGAAATTCGGGAACTCACATAGTCTACAAATCTCACGTGACCTGCACCAATTCCTCTTTTTCGTTAACTATGTTTACGCCCACGTCTCACTTCTTTGCTTTCCATTGGTTATGTTGTCTGCTTCCCATTGGCTACTTGCCCAAGCTCGGTTCTGTGGGCGTACGCATTTGCCATTATCACCGATTTCGACCAAGCCCACAGTTCAGGTGATTTTCCGATATCTTCGACCGAATGCACCTGTTTTCAACATCCACCGTATTCACAGCACCTGTAGGCATGGTGACACTTCGGCAATCACCTTGTTGATATTATCCTTGAGCGGATGTAGCTGTCTCAACATCCTCTGATACACAGCACCTGTGGACATGATGACATCTCGGTGATCACACCGGTCTTATCAATCTATCAGTCAACAACATCTGCCGTATTCACACTCGTAGATCACGTTAATATATTACACTAGGTATGATCAAGAAAGGGGCAGACAAACTCGCGAATAAAATACTTGACATCCCAAGCCTATATGAAATAAAAAGAACTTCACTTTGCGGAACAGCTCATCTCCGAAGGATAATACTATAAATGTAATTGAAACAGTAAATCCCGAAAGTATTGAGAGAACATAAAATACGCATAACCCCAACTTTTACTCGGTGAAAGTTTTACGTAAAGCCCTAGTGAAGGATGAAAAGAGTTTGAAAACAAAGCTAAAAAAAGTTTGGGCTACCACTGAACTTGCCGAATAGTGGACTTTGCGATCCCGCCTAACAACAGAATAAAATTGAAAGAAAGCGAAAAGAAGGATAAGTACCAGGACCTTGTCAGGGAATTGAAAAAAAAAAACTTTGGAAAGTGGAAGAGACTGTGATACCAATTGTAATTGGTGCTCTTGGTACAGTCACTTAAGGATTGATACAAGGACTGGAGGACTTGGAAATTCAAAGACGAAGAGAGACCATCCAGTTTACAGCATTATTGAGATTGGCACGAATAATTAGGAAAGTTCTGGAGACTTGAGGAGACTTGCTGTCACTCAGACTCCAGTGAGAAACTATCAGCTAACGCTGGTAAGAAAAACTCTCTCTCGAGTAATAATAATAATAATAATAATAATCCAAAAGAAAGACAAATATTCAGACCTTGACAGAGAACTAAAAAAGGTCGAACCTAGGGTTGATCTAGTGTGAAAAACTCTTCCATGATTAAGTAAAGTTGTCTCCCTTTAGTCGAGGGCGACCCGAACGCTTCCTTTTCCTTAGCTACTACACTGAGGTGTAGGGGAGGGCGCTACTCCTTTCCCTGGATTGCTCCGATTTACCCTTGATACGTACCTTATAATGCTGAGTGTTAAGCAAGGAGGTATCAAGTACCATTTTCTAGGTCTATTGTATGACTCGACCTGGGATTGAATCCCGGTTTTTCGGACCATCTAGACCTAGCTAGAGAACTTTAAAAAATGGAATATGAAGCTGACGGTGATACCACTTGTAATCGGTACACTTGGAACAATCACCAGAGGATTAATAAAGGGACTAGAAGACTTAGAAAACAGAGGACAACAGCAGTCCATCCATACTACTGCATTAATAAGATCAGCTAGAATGCTGAGAAGATCCTGGACATGTGAAGAGACTTGCTGTCACTCAAACCCCAGAGAAGAACCAACAGGTAACACTGCTGTGAAAAACTATCAGAAGAGTGATAATGATAATAATAGATGGAACACATAAAATTCTCTGGGATTTTGAGATACAAATGCATCTCCCAATCCCGGCCAGAATATTAGACCAAGAAGTAATTAGAATTAATTTTTTATTTCTTACGGACTTTTTGTCCTCATCTTGGTAGTTTTTGTGTTGTTTCTTCTTTCACAACGTTGATCGCCTTGGCTGCATAAAAGAGTTCAAGAGAAGACATTTTGTCACTGAGAGATCAGTAAAATATAACTTGTTAGAGTTGGTGTGAAAATCTGGCAATGATTCTGCTGTGAGTTTTAAAACTTGATACTCACATCAGATCTTTATTCTTGATCAGAGAAAAATATTTTGCCCTTTGATCAAAATTCTTTACTGAGAGCCAATAATTGCAATAACTATCTTTTCTTGTCTTTCATGGGTTTACTCCTTTGAGAATGAAATTTACTAAAGACTTTATTTACAATTGATAAAATCATTTTCCTGATGGTTTTATTATTTTCTATGAAATCTATTTAAATCACTAACTTGTTCATCATTCATCTACATTCTTTCTTTCTTTCTTTCTTTCTTTCTTTCTTTCTTTCTTTCTTCATGTATTTCGTTCTTTGCTATTGAATTATATTCTTTCTTTCTTTCTTTCTTTCTTTCTTTCTTTCTTTCTTTCTTCATGTATTTCGTTCTTTGCTATTGAATTATATTCTTTCTTTCTTTCTTTCTTTCTTTCTATTACATTTTTTAGGTTTTCTCCTTATTCTAATTTTATCATTTTATTTCAATTCAAATAATTGCATTCCTCTTCATTTATCTACATTCTTTTTTTTTCTTGTTTGTTTTTTTTTTTCTTTCTTTCTTTCGTACAGTTTTTGCTGTATATTTCTTTGTATTGCTTTTCTATCATCTTCTTATTTTCATAGTTACTTCAATCTAACTTACAATTTCAATTCATCTGTTTCTAAAATCTCACTTATCTATCAACATATCAAGAACAGATGATCAATGAGCATTGGGAAAACCCATTTCAAGACACTCCCAATGTGTCTGAATAAATCACGATAAAATTAAAACTTCTTCTCTTCTAAGTTAAATGACATTTTCAAATACACTTGGATAAAAAATAGAGTTCTCATTAAAATATGGCCGAAAGTTATGCCTTCTATTGATATCCATTTAAACTACAACAGACACAGGGACCACAATAACATCATTGCGGAGAGTAAGTTTTCAGTTACAAAACTGTATATATTCAAGATTGTTTATTAACAAATCCCTGCTGGCGATGTTCGAAAGAGGGTCGCTTAGAAAATCATTCCTGCTATTATTCATGCTGTCATATTAACTAATTTTATCTGAGTTTATTATAAAGCAAGGCACTATTCCGACTGCTTCCTCTGTAGGAGGATAAAAACAGTACAAAAGGCGTATCCTAATTTGGTTAAAAATGATTACACTGTCACGTTAAAAATGTAACTCTTCAGGACTATGTTTAGACATTTACAAATAAATCAAATTTCGGCATTAAATAACCCATTATGAAATAATTTGCTGTCAAACAAATAAACAAAATAAAATAAAACCAATCAAATCAAATACCTAGCGTCCATTCTTAGCTTATTGACTCTTCCATGAAAATAAATAACATCCCGGAGGTGTCTAGTATTTACAATCTGTTAATGAATTAAGTGATACTGGGATTACCTCGGAATTTTAGGGGAAAAAGTTGATATTTTCTGTTTTTATCTCTTCTTTTAATCGTATAATATCCAGTTTGATTTCCGTAAATTACGTTGTCCTTCAATTATTACTGCGGGTTCGAACTTTAGTCGCGCTATTATGTTTACTTTCGGAATTGGGAAAGGTATGAATCCCCTTATCCTGTCCAGTTATGGGTTAAAGAATTCTACCATTGCTATTCTGCAGGGATGGATTTGACATTATATAACCCATAAAATTTGACAGGCCATTAAACAAAAAAGGCAAACCAAACACACTGAACCCAATTATGAGTTAATAGCACTACCATTGTTATTCTATAAGCATGGATTTGACATCGAATAACCCACGAAGATTGATAGGCCATTAAACAACAAAACCAAACCAAATCAAACCACTTAACACTGAGCACGTTAGACAAGAGCTACAGAAAATGATTGACTGATTTTAACATTAAGTCAAACTGTCGGGGTTATTTTATCTTATTTTATCTTAATATCGTGCTGATTGTATGTTCAAATTCACATTTTTTGAATAATTCTTTCTTATGTTTTTTTTAAAATTTTAATCGAATACGAATAATTTTAAAAGTAATCTGTAAGATGGGACCCAAAGAGGTACTCTACTCCCGGTCAGAGTGAACTTGGGAGTAATGGTAATGGTAATGAAGAGTTACTCTATGGGGTTTTAGGTTTTATCGTGGTTGTGGTGAATTGTTGGGAGATTCTATGCGTTGCAAATTGACTTTTTCTTCTTATTACTCTATTCACTAATTATCTTCTTTTTATCTATCGAAGCTGTAAGGGAATCAAAGACAGAAGGGAAAAACACGGATACCGTTAGATTCAAACTTTATTTTTTGAGTTTACAATTATTCTGTGGTGTGGAATATTTTCCTTAACCAGTAAAACTAGTCGCGTTTCTCTGACACAGCGTTTGAACAGCATGAGGGAATTGTCTTTTGAAAATTACAGGTTGAGATTCCGTAATGAATCTTACAGCAACTACCAGAAGACGAAACGTGCTGCTAAGCCCCGGGACATAGCGAGCTCGTGCAGACCCGATTAGCAGCCGAGAGAAAATGTCTGTCCAGTCGAGGCGATAAAAAGCTTCTTAGAGAGTTTCTCTTTGGTGTTATGAAGCCTCTCTTTTGTAGGCATGCACCGATTTCACTTCCAGGTCTCCTAGGAAACAATTACTTTTACATATTATGTATTTTACTTCTTATATTATTGTCTTTTTTTTCTTTTTAATCCTCTCAACACCACATTCACCTATATCGTCGGAACTGAAGCTTTACCATCAGAGGCAGTTTATACAAGCAGGACACCCTCTGTTTTTATAGGGGTCTTACCGAAAGTAGGAGACACAATGTGAGTGTATTCTAAAACCCGTCAACTTGGCAAATTGCAACAGAAATTGATATCATTACTACTATGTATGTAATAGGACAATAATAATTCTTAATGACACTATTATTGGCAATAATATTAATCATATACATTAATACTAAATAATTTACTTATTTGAAGACATGGTTGATGAAAATGGATTACTTAGTTGATTTGGTTTCTTTGTTTAATATCATTACAAACTTGGTGAGTTTTTAATCGCCAAAGCCATCTTTATAGAAGAATAGCAGTGATACACTTTAGCTATTAACTGGGGAGAGGGGATAAGGTTGTTCATACATTTCCCTTGGGTATTAGTCTGAAAGTGAACGTAATAGCGTAACTGGAGCTCGAAATCACTTAGTTCTAGGCCGCAGTCCAACATTGTAGCTATTATCCACTGATGATTACTCCTAAAAAATGGAATCTGGACGAGATTGTTTGCCTCTCCCTTTGTGTCAATACCCTCACGATACACATTTTTTTCCTTCATGTATCGGTAAATGGTTGGACACGCCGAGCTTTCCAAACCGGTCGAGGAGAAGAAAAAGCCCCTTAATTTAAAACCAATGCGCCCGGGGTTATTAGTTCCATCCCCAATGTGTCTTGGTTACATTGCTATGCTTAATAAATAGATAGATATACAAAATCAACATCTACATACAAGTGTATAGTGGGTGTCTCCGGGGGAAAAATTGGGGAGAAGGATATTCATGTTTCTATAAAAAGTGGAAAGAAATAGAGAAATACGAACAAAACGATTGTCTTCCAATCTTCTTCACCCTATTTTCAATCGTCATTAAGACTTTCTTTCCATATATTAATACTGCAGTATCTATCAACCTACCTATAGTGTAAGGTGGGCGTCATATGGAAAGGGTTGAATAATATTTATGTAACCATAAAAAGAAGAAAGAACGATAAGGAAAGAAAGTATCACAACCCATCAGCCTTCTGAGATTCATTATATATATAAAATATTATAAGAAGATGGAATATATATATATATATATATATATACCATCTTCTTATAATACTTTATTTTTCTATGTTAATAATGCTATTATGCGATACAAAGTTGGAATCCCGAAAGAAGGAAGCAAGTTTGCACCGAAGTGGAAAGTGGGACCACAAATACATACCAGATGCCAATATTCTCATTTTGAGGTACTTCTGAGTCGGTTAATAAGTCTATCAGTAATCCATTTACACAATGGGTTAGGTAATTTCTTGAGTGATTCGCCCTCACCCCCAAAACTGAGAAGATTTATTTTAGTACCTTAATTAGTACGAGTGCCGAACAAGGCTGCAAATGACAGTCGACTCGTTACCGAAAAGTAGACGCTCTTTAAGATCATCTTCATCTTCACAATATCCCAGAATCTTTGTTATATACTAACACATACACACATATATGCATACATCCATATACTCATAAATATACATAAATCCATTAATATATACATATATATATATATATATATATATATATATAGTATTATTCGGTCCAGTTAAACCAGAGTTGGGAGTAATTCCATCAGGACAAGGAAATCATTCAATAATGAACATCTAAATTTTCCCGGTAAAGAGCTCAATGGAACTGATATTACAGAGCAATAATTTTTTTAAGAAAAACCAAAACCGGTCACATTAGGATTATAAATTTATTTCCATCCTGTTACGTGTTTTTGATATAAACAAAAACACGAAAAAAATTTAGCGGGACTTCTTCGGATCTTATGGATAAAATAAATCCTTAATTTTATCCATAAGTTCCGAAGAAGCCCTGCTAAATTTTTTTCGTGTTTTTGGTTTATATCAAAAACACAAAACAAGATGGAATTATATATATATATATATATATATATATATATCAACACACATAATACACACTAGCACATATACATGTATTTATTCAACCTTTCCAAATTGGCAAGCTGCAACATCATGTCAACTCTTAAATAGAGTTTAGCTGGCTTGAATTCAGATGGTTCTGGTTTGGTTTCGGTTTGGTATACAAACCTTCATAGATTAATTAATATAAAACCGACCCAAAGGGTATTAGTCTGAATATTAACTGGAGTTCAAAGTCAGTTATTTCGAGGCCACAGTCCAGCATTTTAGCAATTATGCCACGAGGATTTCCTCTTAAATTAAGAATTGTATTTTTCCTAGACCAGTTGCCGTACCAAATTTAAAGAACCTGTTCGCCCTACTATTTACCTATAGGAAACGTGAGAATATTTGGGTTCATACATTTCCAACGGTGTTAATGCTATGTAAAATGCAATGATAACCATTAGACAAATACTGCCTCCACACACACACGCACACACACACACACATATATATATATATATATATATATATATATATATATATGTGTGTGTGTGTGTGTGTGTGTGTGTAATTGAAAAAGTCAACAAACCAACATTTGGCTATTATAAATCTATTTCAGCTGGCTACTTCATCTGAGAAACCAAGCTCTTCAGATAGCTATCACACAATGGAAAGAAAAAAGCGTTATTAAAAATCATAAAAATATTCTTTCAATGGATTTTTACTCATTTAAAAGAAAATAAAAAATAAAGAGAGTGAACAATATATATATATATATATATATATATATATATATATATATATATATATATATATATATATATATATATATATATATATATATATATATATATATATATATATATATATATATATATATATATATATATATATATGAAGTGTTTGTGGTGTAAAGAGTTATCGTCGTTGGAAATGGACACGATGACCCGAGTTCAAATTCTAGACGAGGCTGTTTGCATTTCACACAACGCTAAGGTATAAATACAACTTTTCGCTTCCAGCTATGACTAAATTGTAATGTTATTTTAACCTGTAATAAGGATTGAACCTGTAACCTGCAGGTTAAATCCTCTAGAGATGACATTGAATTATTAAACAGTTCTATTTGATCCATTGATAGGACCTTAACAGGTACTACCAATCTGGATCAGTGAGGACCTGAAAGTAATGACAATAAAGAGGCATTCCCCATTCCTCAAAGCACCAAGACTGGAGCCTCGCCATCTGATGCAGTTTAGTGTCAAACCCTGGAAACTCATTACGGGAGTTTTATGTATTCTACAGTCCCAGCCGGCAGTTGTCGGAGGCAGATTGTTTTGTCTAGGTGATTTCTGAAAATGCATTTAATATACCGTTGCACTACAATAACAGGGTTCCGAAGAATAATTAAAGATCTCTGTGTAACTTGTATTATAGCCAGTCTGTTTTACAGTGAAACACTTGACGTCGAAAGGTTTACTTCTAATTTTGAAGTGTGTCTCTTTAAGACTCTATCGTGAGTGTTATGTTTTTTACACGGTTGATATTTCACTTTGCACCTTTGGGAAAAGAATGAACCCATTTCTTCTCCCCCTACCTAAGTAATAGGGTAGTTTGGGTTCTTTAACTTTGGTAAAGTAGCCAATCTAGGAGAATGAAAACTCTGAATTTGAATAAGTTTGATTTTATGTCACATTCCGCTTGGGGTAGAGTGGCTGGGTAAATACATTCACATACCTTGTATGCTTGTTTTATACTTAATTGTCTGACTCATTTTCATGGCATGTCAACCAACCTGGAGTTATTTTATACCTACAGGTTAAGGAATTGCGTTCATTGTACTGTCATATTTACATTTTTTCCGTAGTTGATTCCTAAGAGTTTTTTTTTTTACACAAGGTCCAATCGAATACAATCAAATTTCAAACCGATCTATTTGACCGATTGATGAGACCCTGACTGGTGCAATTCCTCCGGGTCTGAGTGGGCCTGGGAATTATGGAAATGAAGGGTACATCACACTCAACCAGGTTTACTTAAGCCTCACCATCAGTTAGAGTTGAGTATCATACTTAAAACACCGGGGTGAGGGGTGGGGGGAGCGGAGTGTCTTATCCCCCCACCCTGTCTGTAAGGCGTGTTGCCAACGTATTCATTAGAATGATATGCTGATTTTAGCGTGATAGATGGTGCGGACAAAGAAACAAACAAATATGCATAAAAAGGCCGACAACACATTATTTTCCGTGATAATATTAATACCCTTTTTTTTTTTGGCAGAATGAGAGATTTAAAAACAACACAAAAATCGTGCTTCGACTATTCGCAGCTGCTTTGTAAAGGTTAACATCGCGAACTGCGGCTCATTTGTTGCTGTTTATTTTAGACACTGTTTAATTATTGATGCTTTTTTAAAAGTTTCGTCTATTAGTTATTATCAACTGAATTATTCATTAGTTTTGTTAGCAATATACGCCTGACTCTCGGAAAATAATGGTTCCTATTCATAACCCCGGAAGCTATAAGAGATGTAGAGAACATAATTTGACAGAGCAAGTTTTCTGCTACAAAACAACATTAACAGAGTAGTCTCAATGGTCATTGTATTCCACAACTTTTTATAGCAAAAAACGATATCGGTTCCTAGGAATTTAATTGTGTTTTAGACATACCGTGTATATTTCCTCAACAAACGACTTTTTAAGACCAGTTTTTTTTATTAAGAAACTAAGGGGTCGTTTATTTTTCGAGATATGTTTTGAACATGTCGTAGCTAACAATTGTTAACCACACACAATATATGATAAAAACATGTTTATGGCTAAAAAATAGTGTTTGCTTTGCATAACAGATGGGTGAGTTCTATTATTGACATGCAGTGTAGCATTCAAATTAGGTCCTGAGTCGTTTAACGCGTGGAAAAACACAATTAGTTAATTAATATGATTGACAGCCATTGAACTCGAGGTCAATCTGAGAACAGGGCTCTCATTGGATACTTTCAGTCAGGTTACCAAAACAGTTCTAGAGTTAGAAATAAATTAGCCAGTAAGTGCTTCCACGTGGCCATGTTGGTAATGTGCAGGCAGTAACATCGTAGTGAGTTCGAATTTCAGTCGCGCTTTTACATATAAAAGGGTATGAACCCTTTTATCCCTTAAACGATGGGTTAAATAACACTACTACTATTCTTCTACAAGGACAGCTTTAGCATTAAGTTTGGCTTGGTTTGGTTTTATGACATAGCAACCTTTGTAGGTTATTTAACGCCAAATCCATTTTTATGTAAATAATCAGTTCTATTTAAAACAGTTCAGTTTAGGATAAGTACACAGTTTAATTGTCAAAAACATTTCCATTTCCAACTATTCAAGCAGTTATATGTAATAATTCAGTTAAGTGTAAACACAGTTTTAATGTCGAAAAACAGTTCTATTTGAAATAATTCAGTTAAGCATGAGCACGCAGTTTAAGAGTAAGTACGGTTTAATTGTCAAAAACGTTTCTATTTCAAGCAATTCAGTTTACTCAATTCATTTTAGCATAAGTATGCTGTTAGTTCTATTCAACCCATAGATAGGGCTCTATCAGGTGCTACCACTCCGAGCCAGAGTGGACCTGGGAGCGATGGCAATGAAGGGGTACTCCGCATTCCCCAAAGCTCCAGCACTGCTGGAACCTCACCATCAGATTATATAGTGTCATATCGTTGAGAGATTGTGCTCCTCTGCAGAGGTGCTGTCAGTGTATTTTACAGCCCCAGCCGACTGGGCAATACACAGAGTTAAATGTAAAAACAGTTTTATTTCAGATAGTTCAATTTAGCATAAATACGCTGAAAAAAAACAGTAAACCCTCAAACCACGGATTAGTTCTATTTGACCTATAGACAGGACCCTATCAGGTGCTACCACTCCGGGCCAGAGTGGACCTGGGAGCGATGGCAATGAAGGGGTACTCCGCATTCCCCAAAGCTCCAGCATTGCTGGGACCTCACCATCAGATTGTTTAGCGTCATTTCCAGGACAATCGTTATGGGGGGGTCTTACCCCTCTGCAGAGGTGCAGTCAGTGTATTCTACAGCCCCAGCTGACTGCAAAGCTTCAGCATTAAATAACAACGAATGTTGATATGCCATTAAAAAAGAAACCAAACAATACATATATATTTATATATACGTATAAACATATCTTTAAAATATTATTATTATGATTATCATTATTGATGTTAAGTCACTCCAGCTTGCTGGGAACCTTCTTTGTATTCTTGGTGATCTCAATAATACTGTGATCAAGACGATCTCAAATAACAAGCGTAGAGGTGTGTATAGTTTCATTTCGTTGTTTCTGTCTTTCCTTGTATCAAGAAAAGATACAAGAATGTAGTTTTGGATTGAAAAATGTGCCATATAATAAATATAGCACATCTTTTAATCCAAAATTACATTTCTGTATCTTCCCAGAAAATTCTGATAGTTTGTATCGATAATTCTAAATCTTTTTCATCCTAAGTAAAAATTTAACGATCATCCACATCCATGAAGTGGTTTATCTTTTCTTGCAACTTTGTAAATCTCTAGCCTCTTTTGCATTTTCATTGTGGCATTATTGTTTTGGCAAATAGAGGAGGCTGAGTCTCCTGGAAGATTATTTTACTTCTTCTTGGGTTTTTCCTTCAGTTGCTTGCTTTATACTCATGTTTTCTGTAGCTCTCCTAATAAAGTTTACAACATGCAATGGGATTTTATATCTTTTTAGATATTTTATTATACACGTTTGTGGGATCACATCATATACCTCCTTTCGTTGATATATTTCAGTTACCTTGATAGTCGTGTCCTAAAGAGATGAACTGTTCCACAAAGTGTAATTATTATTATTATTATTATTATTATTATTATTATTATTATTATTATTTACTCATAACAGTTTTTCACATCAGCGTTAGCTGATGGTCTTTCACTGGAGTTTGAGCGATAGCAAATCTCCTCAAGTCTCCAGGACTCTTCTCAGTATTCTAGCTGTTCTCAGTAATGCTGTAGTTTGGATGGTCTCCACTCGTCCGCCACTTCCAAGTCCTCCAGTCCCTTTAATAATCCTTTTGCTACTGTACCAAAAGCATCAATCACAATTGGTATAATTGTCACCTTTATGTTCCATAGTTTTTTCAGTTCCTTAGCAACCCCCTTCCCACTTTATTAATCCTTTAAGGACCGTTCCAGTACGCTAATTCCAATGGTATCACGATTAATCATGTGTTTGGCCGTTTTTTTTTAGTTCTCAGGCACGGTCTTAGTACTTCTCTTTTTTTTTCATGTTGTTTGATTTTCATTCTGTGGTCCGCTGGAAAGGTAAAGTCCACTTAGTGGTAAGTTCTCTATTTTTTGTTGTTAGTTATCACTAAGTCTGGTCTTCTGGCAGGGATCAAGTGATCTATTTGGAGCTTAAAATCGCATAGAAGTTTATGCATCTCATACTCCTAGACAGATTCTTGATTGTACATATACCATTTGGTAGTATGGTCAAATTTCCATTTCTTGCAAAATTCCCTGTGGATCACTTTCCCCACCTAGATCTTAGCTACATTCACTTATTATTTTTATTTTTTACGCTGATGGTTTTTTACTGTAGTTAGTGACAGCAAGTCTCCTCAAGTCTCCAGGACTTTTCTCAGTATTCTGGCCGTTCACAATATGTAGTAGTTTGGAGGGTCTCCACTCGTCTGCCAACTTCCAAGTCCTCCCGTCCCTTTAGTAATTCTTTTGTTACGCACCAATTACAATTGGTATAATTGTCACCTGCATGTTCCATAGTTTTTTCAATTCCCGAGCAAGGTCGAGGTACTTATCCTTCTTTTCAGATTCTTTCAGTTTTATTCTGTGGTCAGCCGGACAACAAAGTCGACAATTTTGCAAGTTCCTTTTTTTGTTGATTAATATTAGGTCTGGTCTTCTGGCCGAGATTAGGTGATCCGTGTGTATGTCAAAGTCCCATAGGAGTTTAAGTGCGTTATTTTCTTGGACAGATGCTGGGTTGTGCATATACCATTTATTTGTATGGTCAAATTTAAATTTCTTGCACATCTCCCAATCGTGTCTAGTCTTATATTCCTTCTGCGCTAATTTGCTGTATTCGCTTATTATTTGATTTATGGTTTCATCTCAGTCACCGCATACTATACATTTGCTATTTTGTTGCATCTTATCTATTCTCGTTTTGATATGATTGGTTCTTATGGCATTGTTTTGTGCTGCTATTAGGAGAGCTTCTGTTTCTCTCTTAAAGGTTTCTTTTCTTAGCCATGTCCAAGTTTTGTCGTGTGAGATGTTGTTTATTAGTCGTTTAAAACGTCACGGAGTTGTTTTCCTTCCAATATTTCCTAGTTATTGTCATTCTGTTGTCCATCGTGTTATCAATATCGTTTCTGATGGCTGTAATCAGTCTGCATCGTGTTTTTGTATATAGTCTTCGAGTCGTTGTATCGATGCGTCAACGCTGTCTTCAATGCTGGCAAGTCCTCTTCCTCCTCTTTTCTTGAAACATATAGTCTGTCAACATCGTCTCTGGGATGTAATGCCTTATGTATTGTCATTAGTTTTCTTGTTCTTTGGTCCATTTGTTTAAGTTCGTCTCTGGTCCACTTGAGAAAGGGTCCAGAATGTCTAACGAGGGGTACAGCCCAGGTATTTATTCCTTTGATAAGGTTACTACTGGAGAGTTTTGTCTCGAGTAGTTTTCTTGTTGTCCAGAGTTATTCTTTTTGCATTTTGTCTATCATTTCCACTTGTTTGATGGTGTCAGCCTCCAAGATGTCCAAGTATTTGTAGGTTTCGTTTTCTGCGAGCGTTCTAATCTTGTCTTTATTTGGTAGTTCCTTTCCGTCAGTTAGACGTCTTTTGCCAGCGTTAGCTGATGGTTTTCCGCTGGAGTCTGAGTGATTTCAAGTCTCCTCAAGTCTCGAGGACTCTTAGGATTCTGGCCGATTTCAACAATGCTGTAGTTTGGAGAGTCTCCACTTGTCCTCTTATTTCCAAGTCCTCAAGTCCCAATTCTTTGATGACTGTACAAGCGCGTCATTTACAATTGGTATCACCGTCACTTTCATGTTTCATAGTTTTTTTTCAGTTCTCAAGCAAGGTCCAGGTATTTATGGCAATTTTCGCCTTCTTTCAGCTTTACCCTGTGGTCAGCTGGGATGACAAAGTCTAAGTCCAGAAGTCTTCTAAGTATTCTGGCCGATCTAACAATACTCCAGGAATCATATAGATATTCTAACTGATTTTAACATTGCTGTGGTTTAGAGGGTTTCGTTTCTTTCTCTGGTCTCTAATTCCTTAAGTCTTCTTTCCAATTCCTAGTGACGGTTCTAGGCACCCACACTACAATTGCTATCATTATGTTCCGCAACTTTTATTGCACTTTGGCAAGATCAATTATTTGTCTATCATTCACTTTAAATTTTTTTTCAATTTGTGCTTCACTGCTAAATTCTCTTGATGACTAATTTTTTTGGTTAATTAGCAGTAGGTCTGGGTTGTCTAGCCGAGATTTGCTGTGCCCTTTTGTCCCGTTGCAAAATATCTTAGCATATGTATCCCCTTTTCATTAACAAAGATAGGAGTTATGGAGTATTTATTTGAAGACGATTCATTAAAGGTCTTTGATTTATTTGAAAATAAAAACTGGGGTTCTGTTGTGTAGTCAGTGTGTCTCTTTCTCTCTATATATATCTTATGTGTGTATGTGTGCATTGTGTGTGTGTGTGTGTGTGTGTGAGAGAGATAGAGAGAGAGAGAGGGATGAGCAAAGGGGATAAGACGAATAGGAATATTTCTTTCTCGTTATTTTTATTGTTCCCAACTGAAAATAAAAATAGGGGTTCTGTTATTTAGTCAGTACCTCTCTTTCTTTGTCTTTCTCAATCTATCTATCTATCTATCTATCTACATGTGTTTGAGTGTGTGTTTGTATATATTGAGAGAGAGAGAGAGAGAGAGAGAGAGTGTGTGTGTGTGTGTGTGTGTGTATGAAAGCAACAGAGAGAGAGAGAGAGAGTGTGTGTGTGTGTGTGTGTGAAAGCAACAGAAAGAGAGAGAGAGAGAGTGTGTGTGTGTGTGAAAGCAACAGAGAGAGAGAGAGAGAGAGGGAGGGAGAGGGAGAGAGAGAGAAATATGATCTAACATGATAAGACTAACTGGAATATTTCTTTGTCGTTATTCTTTTTATTTTCTAAACTAGTTTTGAACTTGAGGCGTCATCAGAAGAATAAACTTTGTTAAGAAAAGTTTTTATTTAGAAAGTTTTTAAAAGTGTTGATAAACTACAAAAGAAGAGACGAAAAATGAATTGGTAACAATGCATATTTATTCGTGGTATGATTATATATATTTTGGTAACCATTGACCATCATATGATTTCTGCTAAGGCAAACACGAAGCACTAAGCTTGCTATTTGAAAGATATTTATTAAGTCTGGACAGGGTGCGTTTCAAATTTGCTGCAACTGTTTTTTTTAAATATTTAACTTGAATATTAGTTTATTTAGGTGTTTATGTGTCACCTGTATATGTTTATGTATCATATATGTATATATATATATATATATATATACACTCCAAATAGTTTTGACGGTAGATGCAATTTGTGCTTAGAAGAGAAAATACATATTTTAACACATAAATGGCCTGATAAGTTATTAAATAAGAGAAGTGAATCAATAGCTAGATGTAGACAAAAGACTAAATTTAAACTATAGACTAAATTTTTTTTAAAAACATAGAAATAAATAATGAAACGAGACAAAAAACGTATCCAATATACACACTAGGAAAAAACAGGTAGCTAAATAAATGGTATCGAAATTAATAAGAGCATTAATATTTCTCTTAAAAATTGATTATCGAACTTAACATGAAAATAGAATAAATTAAACAAATAAATAAAAAAGTTAAATTACCGTAATTATAACTGACGGAATAATTTTGAAAATAAAATAAATAGGTAAATAAAAAAACTGAAATTCAGTAAAACGAGGAGCTAACTCCTTAATCTCTTCTCCCTCCCCCTCCACCCCACGTGTCTATTCTGTTATTTATCCATTGGATCTGAAGAAGTCCTGTTATATTTTTCTTCGTGTTTTTGATTCATACCAGAAACTGAAAAACTGGATGGAAATAAATTTATAATCCTAAATTAACCGGTCTTTGGTTTTTTCTTTAAAGACATATATATATATATATATATATATATATATATATATATATATATATTGTCATCCCTAGACAGACCGTTTCGTGTGGCTTGACACGTCAGATGCTTCAAGCCGGGATCAAAAGCCGGCTGATTTTACGTCACTCGGATTTCCTAACCCAGAGCTGTCGTCATCTCGGCGTGAGTGAAGGAAGTTTTTAGTTGTCGGAAAAGCGTTTAAATGATTGAATCAAACACATTTCTATAAATTTAATATATTTTATTTCTATAACTAAGTGAAAAATTTGTTGAAAAGTAAAAGTGCAAGTGTCTTTTCTTTTAAGAAAAGATAATGGTAGTTCGAGCGTAAATATGCCCCAATATTTACACCACAAGAAAGAAAACTTCATGCATTCAGTGTTGCAGTTTGCATCGTTTTAAATGTATATAATATATTTTGCGTGTGTAAAAGCTCTTTGTGTGAGTATTGTGCGTTAGTCAAAAAAAATACGAGTTTTAGAATAGCTCAGACGAAATGAGAATGTTTTAATTTTAGAAAACAATTAAATAATGTTGAAATTAAATACAACTTGAAAGAACAGAATGTTAGATTTTCACTCGAGTGAAATAAAGACGAAAGTTTGAGTAGAAATAGAAATTAATTTATAATTTATTGATGGTTTTTCTCTTTCATCGTTTTATTTCTGAGACTGATTTAGGCTCCAAATCAAATATAAAAAAGTTGATTGATTTACCTATAATTCTAATCAAAATAATAGATATTATTCAATTTAAAAAGCATTCTTAACAATTTGGGAGGGGAAGTTTTCTAAAAGTAAATTGAGTATTAATACATCAAAATTTGCCAGGAAATTCAAATATTATTGTCTGACATCACAAAGGAATGAAAAGGCGACGTCTTAAATATTAGTCAATAAATCTTAAAATGCAGATATGAATATTACAATTTCTTTAACCTATTTTTGCACAAAAATGTAACTTTTTGAGGAAATCAATTGATTTTCCATATATATATATATATATATATATATATATATATATATATATATATATATATATATATATTCCTTTTACGTAAAAAGATCACTTATGTGGTGTCATTATAAATCTATTTCTGGTCATGGTGACCATCATTAGATATTGCACGAGAAAATAATTTGGATGTTCTTATATTGATTCTGGTGAGAATAGAATTTGAAAAAAATCATAAGTTTTTAGTTAAAATAATTTTTCAATCAAAATAATTTTTTTATATATCTTTTATCATATTTTATAATCGAGAAATATTTTTCTACAGTGGAGTATATATATATATATATATATATATATATATATATATATATATATATATATATATATATAAGGGTCTGCAGTAAAATTTGTCGGCTGATTAAAATATTTTCATGGAATGTGACCAAATAATAATAGTTATTTTCTTTACATAGTTCTCTTTGCAGTCTACACAATTTTTCCATCATTCGTGCAATGCCTTTTTCCCATTGGTCAAAGAAGTCACGAAGAGCAGCCATTGGTGTTATCATATGAACATTTCAGCCAATGAAATTTCAGCCTATTAATATTTCGGTCAGTGGAAATTTCTGCCTACCCTCCCATACGAGGATCATTAAATAAGTTTCCAGACTTTTTTCGTATGGGCATTTTTATTGATAGTACACACTTGAAACTCTAGTCCCCTTCGAAGTAATCTCCTCCGGCTGTAATGCACTTGTTGTACTGTTCCAACAACTTCTGGAAGGCCCCATGGAAGTCTTCTTTTGTGAGCGTGTCAATGACCTTCGTCACAGCCTCTTTCCTCTCCTCAATTGTCTCATAACGACGACAGCCTTTGAGCTTTGGGAATAAGCAAAAGTCATAGGAAGCAAGGTCTGGACTATAGGGAGGCTGAGAAACTGTGTTGATGCCCATCTTTGTCAAATAGTCTGTGACAAGGATGGATGTGTGGACTGGTGTATTGTCCTGCTGGAAATGCCACTGACCCAATTTGAAGAGTGCTGGCCTCTTCCGACGGAATCTCTTCCAGAACTCCCTTAAAACCTCAACGTGGTAACCCTAACCCTAACCCTTTGGCCAATCAACTCTGGTGTTCTGTCTTCCTTACTCCTCCCACACCTCTAATCATCCATCACAGACTCCCTGCCTTTCTTAAATTTCTTATGCCACTCAAAAACTGATGCTCAATTTGGCTCGGACAACAAAAAATAAAAGAGTGTATCATCCACAAATAAGTAAATCCAAATTTCTTTTTTTATAAAATCTGTTTTTAAAACCAAAGTTCTTTATTAATCATCATTACCATCATCAAATCATGGCAATAGAATGAAGACACTTGATTTTTTTTCTCTATCCATCCCAAACATTCTTCGTTTCTTGTAGGTCTTCTTGACTGCATTCAGTGTCCGTGCAGAACGGACATATATAAGTCTTTTCTCGTTGGCCAGCACTATTGTATCCATGGGTGGGAGTTCATAGAAGAATGTTGCTCATGAGTTCATCCGTAATACTCCAATTGTACCCACGATGTCTTGTTCGTCTTTCTTGGATGGTTTGAGAGATGGAAAACTAGAAGCAGAGGATATTCCCCAGAAACATATACAGAGGACTTAGCATTTCTCACAAATACACCTGCCCAATCCGAATCCCTGCTGCATAGCCTGGCGCAAGTAGCAAGAGGCATTTGACTTTACGTGAGCGTAGATAAGTTTTAAACAAGACGGGGCCATCTCCTCTTTCAGGGGAAAGCCACTGAAAATAGTAGACCAGTACACTCACATCAGCAGCAAGATCTCATTTACTAAAAACGATGTCAATATACACAGACGGAAGAGGCAGACTGCAATTGATTGGTTGTTGACCGTATGAAAATCTGATCTCAGTGATAAAATAAAACGGGATTTTTTACTAGCTGTAGCCGTGTAATCACTACTGTATATTTGCACCTCATGGACGCAAACGAAATCCTGAGAGAAAAGCTAGATGGGAACTACAAAAGTATACTACTGGCTTTTTTGAGCAAATAGTGGATGCAACATCCCACAAAACAGAATCTGTACAGCCACCAGCCTCATTATTTTTAGCGGAATATTATACCCTGAATACAGATATTATTATTTAATATTCATGACCAATTTCCACAGAATGAAAAAATAGCAACATGTAAACAAATGTAAAATAGTACAAATATATACCACGCAGAGAACTGAGAAAGCTGTGAAACATGTAGGTGATGGTGATATCAATTTTAATTCGTATACTCGGAATGGTTTCCCATGGATTGGTAAGGGGACTGGAAAAGTTGGAAATCGGAAGAGGAGCCGAAATCATCCAAACTAAAGATCGGCTAAAATATTGAGAAGAATCTTGGAGACCTGAAGAGACTTGCTGTCACTCTTAACAAAAGTTTCTTCCGATATTTTCAATCCAGGAAAATAAACAAAGGAACAAATCTGTGATAAAACTTATTTTATTTGATTGCCAAAGTTTCTGGTTTCATGGAATTATTTGTTCTTTTATCAAATGTTGAAACATCGAGATTATTATTTAAAATAAATAATTTTAGATAATTTGAGGTATGCTTCATGAAACCAGAAATTTTGGCTATTAAATACAATAAGTTTTGTGTCAGATTCTTTTTCTGGGTTAAAAACAATAGATTGAAAATAACGGCATAAAAGAGTGGAAAGTCCAGTGGTTTTATAAGACGTATAATTATTTGTGATGTATCGTGGAAAGGAAAAGATACACAGTGAAATAGAATTAATAGTTTATTAACTCAAGTGGTACAGTCTGACTAGTATTATAAGTCTCGCGCTGTTGGTGTTGCGTCCGAAGATGGTCTTACTGCTAACCAACGTCCTTTCAGAGCTGTCTCTCTGCTTCTCTTTCTGCTTCTGCTTTTGCTTCTGCTTCCTCGTGCTTCAGAAACACGGCGTCTTTATACTTCTGCGATATCAGAAGTCACCTGGTACGAGCACTTTACAACAATTGGTTATATAATAGATCGGTGAGATCTTCTGTGGGCATATAGAGTGGCATTCAAATCAACAACTGAACCGTTAAACGCATGGGAAAACACAGCTGTATGATTGACAGCTACCGAACTCAAGGTCAGTCTGAAACCACGGCTTTCATTGGATGGTTTTAAGGAGGTGCCCAAAACGACCCTAGAGTTAAAAATAGGTTAGTTAAGGATAAATTGTTAACTCGGGTGGCTGATTACTCCATTTTGCTCAATGATATCATGCAGGGTGCAGCGAGAGATGAACGGATAAGTCACAAAGAAATAAACGTAATATGTGCACGTGCAAATGGGGTCACGTTATTCGCCCCCCCCCCCAACAGAGAGGAACTTTGAACGATGGGAAATGATGACATAAGACAAAGAGCAAGACCAAATATGGCATCACCAGATCGATACCTGGCGACGGAAGAACGAAGTGAAAAGATTGATGCTAGACGAGCATCCGATATATATATATATACCCTTAAGCGATATGCAACTCTGTTGCATATTCATATATTCATTTACAGAAGTTGAGAATAAATTATATTTTATGATATCTTTTTTTTCTGTAATACTGTATGCGACAGAAATATCTTCATTTAAACTTAGGCGATGGTAGTGCTCTTAAGTTAATGTCTTATCATTTTTCTCAGATACGATCATTTACGATCATGGCTTTAAGCAGGTTGCCAAAAAGACCAAGAGTCACGTCTAACTTTTTGACGAATAGCTTTCTTTAATTCTTTCAGGTTGTTTTATTTTAATCCATAAACCTATGGTTCAATTGTTTTCAACCCATAGTAATACCATTTTTCTATCCAGAACAGCATCATTCCAACGAACCATGAAATGAGCGCGAAAAGTTCTTTGAGTCGCAATTACAGATTTACCAGTCTTAAAACGCGTTTCAACAGCAAAAGCACAGTATTCACCGGTTCGTGATATACTTTTACTGATCGTATCTGAAAAAAAAAAAAAAGCCCAAAGCTTTATGCAATAATCATTACAACCAATATAAGTACAATAGCACGACCCAGGTGATATGCTAAAATGTAGAAGGTTTTTCTGTCGCACCCTGCAGTCAATCAGAAACAATAAAATCCTATTATCTTTGGTTTCAAAGGAAATTTATATTTCATGAAAAATATTAGTAGATATGAACTCATTTATGGTTAATACTAATAAATAAATAGTCATATATGAACAGCCACTTACCTTCCATCTCAGAAACCATCCAAGTAAGATGAACAAAACATGCTGGGTATTTCTGGAGAAATAAGAACGAACTAAAATAGACTCCTACACATAGACACAACAGTGTTGGCCGATAAGTTAAAATTCAGATTTTTCAGTTCTTTGAAGACACCAGATGCCGTCTGACTTACAAAGAACAATGAACGATAGGGATGCAGGGCGTGAGAGGATCAAAGGAATCCATGCTTCGATGATGAGGATGATGATGAAGATTATGAAATGAGGATGATGTGATGCAAAAATCGTCTAGATCACGTGACTAGACGAAGCTTCTCACCGGGTCACGTCAGTGAACTTGAGTTCAGTCCACAGGCCAATGCAGAATGGGCAGAAAATTGTTCTGTTTTTATTAATGAGACTAGCAATATATTTACCGTTGCAATATTTTCTCGTTGTCTGTCCTATCTCGCTAGCAAACCAATATTTCTTTCCCTCCTTCATGCTGTAATTGTTTCCAAATGGAGATCTATCGGACACAGTGGTGTTGTTAAAATAGCATAAAGTTATCTTCTTCAAGAGGGAACCCGTGGCGAAGTGGCTAAAGTACTGAATTATGAGATCATAGAAAGCGAGTTCGAACTCCAGTCGCGCTATTACATTCGTTTTAAGACAGATACTCTTCGAAATTTTATGAACCCCCTGGTAGCTCAGCTATGGGTTAGATAATATCCCGACTGATATTTAAAAAATATTGATATGTCATTAAAAAAGAAACAAAACTAAAGCACTTATTTAAGGATGATTTTCCGATACTTATTAATATCCATTTTCATTATGTAATGTTCCATTAGAAATAGTAAAATCCTAGTATCTTTCTTTTAGAAGAAAATTATCTTTAAAAGTTTTAGATAAGTTGTACTTAATTATGGGCCATAATGAACGCCAAATGAAGTTAAGGTGACCGCTAAAGAAAGCAAATATTTTCTCACACACATCACATACAAATATACACAAACTTTATTCATGTCGGGAGGCGGGGCCTCGAGGCAAAAGTGCAGTGCTGCAACATTGTTGTGAGCGAGTTCGGACTCCAGTCAGTTATGTTCACTTTCGGAATAATACCCTTGGAAAAAATATGAACCCCCGTATCCCCACTAGCGATAGGTTAATCGTCTTGTCCTTCGACAGGGATATTTTCTGCATTAAATAACCCACGAAAGTTGATAGGCTGCTAAACAAAGAAATGAAGCAAACTTGTATTCGAACTTTTTCTTTGAGTATTATTCTACACGGGTATCCGTTCAAACTCACTGTATTTATCAAAAATCTTCGAATGGTACTTGATGCTTCCTTGCTTAACACTCAACATTATAAGGTACGGATCAAGGGTAAAGTGGAGAAATCCAGGGAAAAAAGTAGCGCCCTCCTCTACGCATTGGTGTAGTAGCTATTGAAAAGAGAGCCTTTGGGTCAGCCTCGACTGAGGTCGCCAACTTTACTTATATATATATATATATATATATATATATATATGTATATAACATATGAACGGGGTTTACTTTCACATTTTAATTCAATGTAGAATAATCACCCATAGTTCTATTTAACCCACAAATAGGACCCTATCAGGTGCTGTCACTCCAGGTCAATGTGGTCCTGGGAGCGATGGCAATAAAGGGTTACTCCGCATTCCACAAAGTTCTAACATTACTGGAGCCTCACCATCTGACTGTTTAGTGTCATAACCAGAACTTACCCCTCTACAGAGGTGCAGTCGGTGTATTCTGCATCCCCTGCCAACTTGGCTACAACCTGTCTGGTTATTTAGTCATTCAAATGCTAACTATTCCGGAAATGGGTTATTATTTTACATTGGATTATAATGTCAAAATGAACCCCCATTCCTATAAAATGAAAAATAATGGTTTATTTCTTTTTTACGAAAAAAATTTGTGGTGAGTTTGAGGGCGTAATTAGACTAAATCACAAAATAAATAAATAAAAAATATCAGTAGAAAATTCTTTATCTTGGTAAACTTGAACGGGTTATTGTGTAGAGTTTTACCTTCGCCCATTTAAAGGTTTAAAAAATAGGCAAATATTTAAGCTTTGAAGTCTTTCACTACCTGTGTTTCTCGCACACGCGACCACCCACATATGATTGTGCCCTGACACACACACACTCACATATTTAGACGCGTTCTATCCAGTCGGATCTGTGGTGCTTTTATGTATCGTTCTTATGGTAATGTTTTAAGTGTGTGAGAGAATCTGAGGCTGGTCGTCTATCATTTTTCTTCAAAGGGTAGCGGGGGTTCCCGATTATTTTTCGCTTATTGATCTGATTCTCTCGTTTCAGATTCAATGTAAAACATTTGTGTCTATACGTCCGGAAGAGATCGAGTTGACTTTCTCAAAGATATCTTCTTCAACCAATTGCTCTTTTCTGTCTGTCTGTCTGTCTGTCTGTCTCTGTGTGTATGCGTAAGGGAGAGATCTAATTCCCTCTCTTGATGATATCTCCTACCAACAATCGCTGTTTTCTGTCTGTGCGAGCTTTCTCTGTCTCTCTGAGTCTGTCTGTCTGTCTTTCTTTAGGTGTAAGGGAGAGATCAAATTCCCTACGGTATTTTCTTCCGCCTGTCCATCTCTCTCGATTTGTACGTGTACGGTAGAGATCTAGATGAATTCTTTAATATCTTCTTCCACCACTCTGTGTCTGTCTGTCTGTCTGTCTCTTTCTCTTTGTATGTGCACAGAGGAGGTCTAGTGGACTTTCACCAATATATCTCCGTCCACAAATCGTTGTTTTCCACCTTTGTGAGTTCTCTCTCTCTCTCTCTCTCTGAATTCGTAAGGGGGAGATCTCCCTTTCTCGAGGTTATCTTCTTCCATTAATCTGTGTCCTTGTCTATCTTACTATCACCTCCTCTCTCCCTGGATGTATGTGCTTTAAGTCTTGTTCAACATATCAATGATATCTCCTCCCACCAATCTCTCTCTGTCCCTCTGTTTCTATGTCTCTCTGTTTATGTGTAAGGGATAGATTTGATTTCCTTTCTTCATGATTTCTTCAACCAATATGTGTCTCTGTCTTTCTGTCTATCGCCCCGTCTTGTATATGTCATATTTACCCAACCCCTCCGCTCGGGCAGGATATGACACAAGGTTAATTTTTAAGCGGAGTTTAACAGGTTTAGATTCAGATTTTTCCTTCTCCTAGACTAGTTGCCTCACCAAGGCTGAAGAACCTAGTCTGCCCTACTATTTACCCATAGCTGGAGAGAGAATAATAGGACTCATACCTTTCCCAAGGGTATTAGTGCTATGTGCAATGCAATCAGTCTCGTCCATTTTTTGAACTCCTGTCAATTTCCTACGACGATAACCATTACACCACGGGCACCTCTCCTTGTATATATGTACTGTAAAAGTCTAAATCATTTTATCAATGATAGCTCCTTCGACCAATATCTGTTTGTTTCTCTATTTATTTATCTCTAACTCTTTTTCTATTTGTATGTCTTTTAGAGAGATCTAGTTGACTTTTTCAATGATATCTCTTTCCAACAATCGTTGTTTTCCCTCCCTCTCTCTCTCTAATCTCTCTCTCTCTCTGTATTCGTAAGGGAGAGACCTAATTCCCTTTCCTGATGTTATCTTCTTCCACCAATTTGTGTCACTGTCTGTCTATTACCCCCTTTTTCCTTGTATATGTGCGGTAGAATTCTAGTTCAATCTATCAATATATCCTTCCACCAAACTCTATCTGTCTGTCTGTTTGTCACCATTTCTGTCTGTCAATCGGTCAGTCTGTCTGTCTATCTCTCTATATACATTAGGAAGAGATTTAATTCCCTTTTTCGATGATATCTTCTTCCCCCAATCTATGTCTCTGTCTGTCTGTCTGTCTGTCTATCGCCCCCTTTTCCCTTGTATATATTCGGTAGAAGTCTAGTTCAATTTATCAAAGATATCTCCTTCCAATACTCTTTGTCATTCTTCTTGTCTCTATCACTGTCTGTCTGTCTCTCTCTCTTTCTCCGTATGTGTACAGGAGAGCTATTGTTTGCTTTATCATATTACTTCCTCCCATCTGCTCGCTATTGCTTGGAACTGGTTTGGTCATGGGATATACGCAACACTAACTAGCACATACCAAAATATGACAGAAGTATTGACTCACATTTCGTCAGTTTGAAGTTCTAAAAGTAATTTGAAATAAATAAAGTTCAATAAATATATCCTTTCATTTGCTTTATGTCTGAGTCAACGAATGGAATGGTGAGACTAAAAGTCAATAAGTGAATGAATTAATCCGTTAATAATTGTTATTCTGTGAATGAGTGGGTGATTTAAAGTTACCGTAAATACTCGTGTAATAAACGACTTTTTCACGCCAACTTTTCACCGTAAAAATAAAAAGGTGCTTTTGATATATGAGAAATTAGATATATATATAACGATGGTTGTAATGGGTCCAAAGAAAGAATAAGAATATATTTTAAAATAAGAAGGTTCACGAAGAGATTTGTATTCTATGAATTTATTTATTTTGTGCTTACATACGTGTTATATGTGCGTATGTTTCCAGCTTGTTGCTTTCGTCAGAGCACATATGTGGCACAAGACCTTGTTAATGGGGTACTCAATGAGACTTGAACTCACTCTTGTTTCCAGTCTGAATGACCTTTGGTTAATCAGGCGGGTTTATATAGGGGTTATTTTCCCTCTTTCTTTGAGTGCGTTTAGTTTGGTCTGCTTTTACTACTCTTTGATATTTAATATGTTTATAGTTGTGTGTGTGTGTGTGTGTGTGTGTGTGTGCACTGCTGTTGGAGTAGTTTTGGGTTTCACTAACAGTTTTTTCTTCTGTGTGTGTGTGTGTGTGTGTGTGTGTGTGTGTGTGTCTTAGGGAATTTTTGTGTGTGGGACTGTGTGGTTTTAAATTTACTGGTAGTTCTTAAACAATAGTGAGTTCAAGTCTCATTGAGTATCCAATTAACAAGGCCTTGTGCCACATATGTACTCTGACGAAAGCAACAAGCTGGAAGCATACACATATATAACACGTATGTGAGAAATTAGATATAAACTTGTAATAACTCCGATCTAGAGTGTACCCACATCGTCTATACCTAAACAAAGGCTGTGAGCTAAGATTATAAAGTTTTTACTTAACATTACCTACTGTTTATAACATCTGTGTATATAATATGTACGAATACTATAGGTTGAAAAGAATGTTACATTGAAACTTCTTTATCTTAACTTAAAGCTTTAGTTAGACTATGTGGAAATATTTTGGTTTAGACAAACGGGAAATGAGATCAAGACATAGATACATACGTATTTATTATATCATAAACGCTAATGTGTGTCAGTGGAGGGTTTTTGGTGTTTAGAATATCCAAGTCAACGCAGTTGGCTACACCAAGGTCTAGACTACATTGATTTTAATTGTATTTTAGTAGTTTTGAAAGTTGATGTTAGTGTTTTCACGTTTTCTCCCAATGCTTAGTCGGATGTTGTAGTAATATTTTCGTAGATTAGAATAGTTACGGGCTGTTCATTATAAAAGTAAAGTTGGCGACCGTAGTTAAGGGTGACCTGAAGGCTCCCTTTTCAATAGCTACTACACCTAGATGTAGGGGGGTTACCCCTTTCCCTGGATTGCTCCAATTTACCCTTGATTTTTACCTAAGGCTAGTGAATGTTAAGCAAGGTGGTATCAAGTACCATTTTTTAAGTCTTTGGTATGATTCGACCTGAAATTGAACCCCGGTCTCCCGTACCATTGGCAAACACCTTATTATAAGGTGTAGATAATAAAAACACCTTTTTATGGCTAAGAATTAGGAGTCGTTGATTACTCGAGTACATACGATTTCTGACGTATAAAGTAAGTAGAAAGGATTTTAAAAGATTGAATTTCGCTATGTAGCTGTGAAGTTGAATATCCTTGTCTAGTCGTGAAATTTTTCGTCTTGTCAGCAGAGGAAGAAAAGCAGGAGGGGAAGGAAGTGGAAGTGGAGGAAGAAGAGGAAGTGGAGAAGAAGGAAGAGAGGAAAGAGAAGCAGGGGAAAGAAGAGGAGGATAAAGAGGAGGAGAGGAGAAGGAAGAGGAGTAGACTTTTAAAAGATAATAAAAAAAGTAAAAAACGAAGAGAAAGCAGTTTACGGGTTATTGTGTTTGAGTAGTTTAAAGTTGCATGAGGTAAAAGAGGTCGAGACGCCAAAAAGATCCTGTAAAACTGTGTCAAATTCAAGAGTGTGTGAACATATCAGAAAATACCAAAATGTTTCAGCATAACTATTTCAAATATCTTATGGCGATTTTTTTATAATTCAGGGTTTTCAGACAATTGTCTCCATTTTTATTGTTATATTCACAATGTTTCACCCGATACGTCCTCCTTATGGAACCAACGCCTATAACCGTTACGCTATGTGTTCTACTGTATTGTTCACAGTGGATTTTTGGGATCTATAAACTTAATGCCCTTATATGACTATGATTACTATCATTATGTATGGTTTTTAACTGAGCACATATCACGATTTTTTTTATCAAAACTTATTGTTTTTTGTTTCCATATTCTATTCATCTCTATACTTGTAGCCGAACATATGTGCTTATTCTTTAAGGCGTCTAATTTGCTCAAGTTATTCTCTATCAATTATTTTAACTTCATCCCGTAAGGGCAGATGGTTTTCCTTTTCCTTTCATAGGTTATAGGCGTTGGTTCCCTAAGATTCTTAGAGACAATCATCTGGAGATTGCAGGTTCAATATTGACTGCAGGCGAGTAACAATGCAGGAATACTTAACACTTGTACCCAGTTATGGTTAACAGAATCAGAGCAAGCGACCCCGTGGATTAAATAAAGGACGTGATTCGAAGTTCCATGTAGGATCCCGAGTTCGACAAGAAACACTCAAAGAAGGTCGGAGGATATATCAGCCGAAACGTTGTGAACAATGAAGATGAAGACAATAGTCCGAAAACCCTGAATGATAAAAATCATCAAGCTTCATTTCAGAAATTCAGACAACTAATATCCTATGGTGTTATCAGCAAAGGAATCGGAAAAAGAAGCGTTTAACACTATACACAGTTATACCTCACCTTACGTCGGTATTTCGTTCCAGTAGAGGTGACTTAAGTCGTTTTTGGATTTATTATCACTAGGATAAAGTACAAATAACCATTCCCAGGGTATTCATATGCGCATGTGTACGTTCATATAGGAGGAATGTTTGCCTCTCCATATATACAGGTCAACCAGAAGACAGTCGGAAGAACAGGGTCAGTCAATTGTTGGAAGTAAGTAATGTAATATATCACCTTGACTTGCGATAAACCCAGCGGATGTTGGACAGCTATATCCGGCCGTAGGTAAAATCAACAAAATGATTCCAGAAACTAGCATTGCGTGGATGTAATGCGTGGCCAGTGAGGGGCAAGCGTTGAAGGAATGCATGGCTCAGCCCGTGAAAGGAAAGCATTGTGTGGGTGTGGGTCGTCACCAATGAGAGGCAAACATTTTGGCTGGTCTCGTAGGAGTTATAAGACTAAATAAGGTCGAGAATTTTGGGTTAAAGCAGATCCCACAAGCAATTCCGACTCCCTACGGCCTCTCCGTACGAGCGAACTCTTTCCTCGATCCCTCTACAACTCCACACAAGCGTCACCGTCGACGAATAGATATATTTGACTATATCTTATATATACGTGTTCCACATTGTTGTTAATACTTAGCGGATGTATACTACAGTTGGGGAGATTAATAGGGGTCGTTTGATCCGAAGTTTACTCGCTACGACCTTCATTCGTAGAGAAGATACATAGCGTGAAATAAGTCGATTGCTTTAGACAGAGAGAAAGAAACCGTCGTAGGACGTAGAGAGGTAGAAAAAAACCTTGATATCTTTCTTATTTTCTACTGTAGTTCTCGTAAGTGATTTTCGGAGTCCCGTCTTCACATCTTGGCGGCGCTCACACAAAAATGAATGCAGTAATTTTCAGCTCATCTTCAAATCTCCATGGCTTGTGCCCAACTCTCCCTTTTCCTATTTTCTATCCCACGTCTCATTAACGGCTCCTCTGTTTGAGCTTCTTCCAGCCAATCAGAAGTCGTTGCCGTTTTGCAGCTGATATATTTCTATTTTTAACCCTGGCATCCGCAGCTATTCCGACTTAGAATTCTTCACCTTCCCATTTGCTTCTCCCCTACAACCTCTTTCCTTCTCTCTCTCTCTCTCTCTCTCTCTCTCTCTCTCTCGCTGTGACGGTTTCGAACCTCTTTGTTATAAATGACCCTCCTTTTCCACAGTCCTGTGGTCTACCTCTAAATCTTGATAGAAAACAACTTACAAATAAAGACAATTAACCGGAGTCCTTAATTATATTACACTCTACATTCCTCCAAACCCCATGATTGAAGACTCATTATTCTATTGTCTTGTGCCTTATAAAAAAACACTCGTGCGGGAGGGGTCATATTCCTCTGTGGATATGCAGTCAGCGTATTCGGCAGCTCTAACCAACTGGGCTAGAGTGTGTATATATACAGATTTTATCAAGACGTACTGCCAGCATGGATTCATTTGACTCTCTGTCAACATCTACTGCAATCATCCATCCCTCTTAACAGTTCCTCTTGCCGGCATCCAGTGTCCGCACAGAGATGAAGAATATAGTGAATTGTGCATATATATTTATATATTTTTTCTTTATTAAGTTATTTTTTGCTCACAATTATTAAAATTATTTTTTGCTCAGAATTGTTAAAATTATTTTTTGCTCACAATTATTCAAATTATATTTTGCTCAAAATTATTCAAGTATTCCTGTTTGATACAAATAATCTTCACTCACTTATTTGGTTTTAAGTATTCCTCTCGGATATGAATGATTACATGCGGCCCAGTCAGCTAAGGCTGTAGAATTCACCGTCTTCCTCTCTGCAGAGGGGCTAGACCCCCCCCCGCCCGACTAACGAGTGTCCAGGATATGACACTAAACCATCTGTTGGTGAGGTTCCAGTAATTCCGAACCTTTCTAGAATGCATTGCTATCGCTCCCAGGTCCACTCTCGCTCGGAGTAATAACACTTGATAGGGTCCTATGTATGGGTTAAATGAAACTTTTTCACATTTAAACTGAGTCCAAATAAAGGACACGCTAAATCGAATTGTTAGAAATAAAACTGTTGGATCATTTAACTGTGTGTAAAGAATTGACAAATGTTTAAATGAATTCTTAGGGATACAAAGAATTACTTGGAACTATTTAATTGTCTACAAAAGTAAGAGCTTAGGTTCGTTTAAAAACGTTATTACTAAAATGTATTTACGAATCATATATATCTAATATATATGTATAAAGAGGATTTGGTATTAGATAACCTACAAATGTTGATATGCCATAAAACGAAACGAAACCAAATAATTGTGAGGTTTCAAAGTAATTATTTATATTTAATAGCAGTCATTCGTTTGCACAAAATTTTATAGTTTCAATCAACTATTAATCATCTTTAGTAAAAAAGAAGTTTCAATCCATACATAAATTTGTTCTCAGTAATTGTCTGCTATATGAAGAGTTTTAGGACTTAATACAAATATCCATGAAGAAAAAAAGTAAGTTAAATTTCGATGCAATGAGATTTTTTAATTTAGTCCAGCGGTCTAAATGGACCACTTTGAGAAGATCTGACCCAGATACTCAGTTTTACATCGACTGGTATCAAGTAATGCCTTGTGTTATATTAATAACAGGATTTCTTATTGTTTGACAGAAATGAAAAGTAAAGGAAACGTTAATTTTCTTCAAAATAGTCCCCTTGTCATTCGATACACTTATTCCATTGAGTTCCCTTTTGGTCGAAACACCCCTGAATCAATTCTTTGATATAGTCTGAAGTTGCGTCGTTGTACTTGAAAAGATAACCTGTACTTTTTCAATTATCAACCTCGAGTTGAATTTTCTGTTTAGGAAAAAATACAAATCGCAAAGAACTAGGGGAATATGGTGGGCAATGCACTTACACAATACGGTTTCGTCAAAATCTGCTGGTCAAAAATTATCATGAATGGGCACTGACCTCTCGAATTCGTGAGGGGGTGTCCTCGTGGTGTAATGGTTAAAGCGATGAACTGCGGAATCGTAGTACGCGAGTTCGTGCTCCAGTCGCGCTATTACGTTCACTTTCGGGCAAATACCCTTGGGAAAGGTATGAACCCCCTTATTCTCCCTCCAGCTATGGGTAAATAGTAGGACGGACTAGGTTCTTCAGCCTTGGTTAGGCAACTAGTCTAGGAGAAGGAAAACTCTGAATTCAAAACCTGTTAAACTCCGCTTAAAAATTGACCTTGTGTCATATCCTGCCCGAGCGGAGGGGTTGGTAAATAGTACCTCTCGAATTCGTGTCCAGACGTCTAGACTTTATCCTTTTATTATCTAAATTTTTGTTGTGCAAACGTCTTTTTTTGAGATTTTAGATTTTAAATGTTAATAAAGATTTAAAAATTTTTCTCTGCGAACGAGATTACCCGATTATCATCAAAAGTGCAAAGAAATTAAACAGAAAGCAGACATGTTGTTTTTCTTTCCTTCCTTTCTAACCACTTTTAATGAATACGAATGAATTCGCCGTGCGTGGTGAAACTTTACGCTGTACTCAGCAAAGGATTTGGTCGTTTTTCTACAGGCTCACTCTACTCAACCGCTTCGTGAAGGGCTCACTGTGTTCAACAAACATTCTTTAGAGCTTTATATATTACTTCTATTTTGCTTCCTTTAAGAGTTTTGATTTAAACGGAAGTGACTGTGTGGAAACTTCAGGAATATTGACGTCATTAACTTCAGCTAGATAAAGTTTAGTAAGGTAAATCTACAAAAATGTTCTCGTTCCTATGTACTTAGAGAGACAGACACCTGCTGACCAGTTGCAGCTTTAAAATGGAAGTACTTTCACCATAGTCTAGTTAATTACAAAAGGGGCCAAGTGTGGTATAACTATTAACCCTGTGGTACTTGTACATCCCACTGACCGGACGAGTGTGGCATGAGGCCTTTTTAAGGTCGGTCCGGGCGCTGGGCCGTAGCCCTGTCATACCTCGGGCCCGTCGGCATTCTAAAAAAATATCACCCTAGGCGCCATTCGATAAACCTAGCTCGTCCGGAGAGGGTTATAGCTTGGGAAGCCGGCCCAACTTAGGCTCGAGGAGAGCAGGTCTCAGTGCACGGGAAATGGATGGTGGCTTCCCGTTATCCATATTCGGCCGCCTTGACCAGCATAACGAGCCAAGCAACCAAGCTACACAAATCGATCCGCGCAGAGAGAAACACGGACGGCGTCTGGCTTGTTTAGCGAGGCTCGGATTCTGGTTGGTCAACATTTATCCATTCACAGTAGATGATTGGACGATTAAGAGAAAATACAAAAATCTTCCCTGGCTGAAGAAACGCTTTATATATAGATATAAATATGAATCTCACTTTGTCCAATGAAGTACATCTTTCAATTCATTTAGCAGCGACACACTACCTGTGTCGTACATCTTACTCTTCCTTTCCAAGTAATGTGCATCTTACTCTCCTATTTGCAGTGGCGTTCATCTTACTCTCCTATTTCCAATGATTTGGCGTCCGTGTTAATGGTTCTACTCACATTTCGAGAAAATTGAACAGCTCATTTGATCGCAGCGTTTAGATGCCATTATTTTTGGCCAGCTCCGAATACTTAGTTTCCATAGTTTCCTTCTAAGTATACAAATTAGATCCTAATGCAGCTTTTTTTCCTGGTTAAATTCATAGAAGGCTTTGGAAGTGTCACGTATATCTTTCTATCATATCATTTTTCAAATGTCTGTACACTTGTTGTTACTTCATAACGACTATAATTAACTTTACATCTATATTGATCTTAACTGTGGTTTATAGATCGAGTCTTTCTCTTCAATAAATATAACAACAATAAAATGACTTTTAATAATAATAATAATAATAATAATGATAACAACTACGTTAAAGCAAAAATACATTAGACGCTACAAGATAGCAAATGTAGGTTATATGGTGATAGAGATGAAACGATTAATCACATAATAAATGAATGCAGCAAATTAGTGCAAAAATAGTATAAGACTAGACATGACTGGATAGGAAAAGTGATCCACTAGGAATTGTGCAAAAAATTGAAATTGTATGAACCTCAAATATAACCCAAACCTATCAACACATAGACATACTCTCTCTCTCTCTCACACACACACGCACACACATACACACACATAAGTACATACACATACACATCTATGTATCTATTAGACCATGGGCAAAATGGTAAATGTTGATTATGTGGTGTACGAAACGAAACGATCAATCACATAATAAGCGAATGCAGCAAATTAGCGCAAAAAGAGTATAAGACTAGGTGCGGAAGGAGATCCACTGGGAATTGTGCAAGAAATTGAAATTTAACCACCAGTGGTATATGCACAACGCGGAATTTGTTCTGAAGGAAACCTTAAGAGAGAAACTAAATCTCTCCTAATTGCAGCACAAAACAACGGCATAAAAACAAATCATATCAAAATGAGAATAGATGAGACGCAACAAAAATAGCAAATGTAGATTATGTGGTGATAGAGACGAAACAATCAATCACATAATAAGCGAATGCAACAAATTAGTACAAAAAGAGTATAAGACTAGACACGACTGGGTAGGAAAAGTGATCCACAGGGAATTGTGCAAGAAATTAAATTTGTATGATCCTCAAATATAACCCCAGCCTATCAACATACATACATACATACATACATACATACATACATACATTCTCTCTCTCTCTCTATCTCTCTCTCTCTTTCTCTCTTACACACACATACACACATGAGTGCATGCATATACAAATCTATGTATCTATTAGACCCTGGGCAAAATAGTAAATGTAAATTATGTGGTTATGTTATGATAGAGACGAAACAATCAATCACATAATAAGCGAATGCAACAAATTAGTACAAAAAGAGTATAAGACTAGACACGACTGGGTAGGAAAAGTGATCCACAGGGAATTGTGCAAGAAATTAAATTTGTATGATCCTCAAATATAACCCCAGCCTATCAACATACATACATACATACATACATACATTCTCTCTCTCTCTCTCTCTCTCTCTCTCTCTCTCTCTCTCTCTCTCTCTTTCTCTCTTACACACACATACACACATGAGTGCATGCATATACAAATCTATGTATCTATTAGACCCTGGGCAAAATAGTAAATGTAAATTATGTGGTTATGTGATGATAGAGACGAAACAATCAATCACATAATAAGCGAATGCAACAAATTAGCGCAAAAAGAGTATAAGACTAGACACGACTAAATGGCAAAGATGATCCACTGAAAATGGTGAAAGAAATTCAAATTTGATCATGCACAAATGTAGTTTATACGCTTACCAAAATCCGTCCAGGAGGATGAGACGCACAAATTTCTATGGGATTTTGAGATACAAACAGATCCCCTAATCTCGACTAGACGACCAGACCTAGTGGTAGTGAACAATAAAAAAAAGAATTTACTGAATAGTTGACTTTGCCGTTTCGGCAGGCCACAGAGTAAAAATAAAAGAAAGGGAAAGTAGTGATAAGTACGTAGACCTTGCCAGAGAACTAAAAAGAAACTATGGAAAATGAGGGTGACAGAGATAGTAATTGCAATAGGTGGGTTCAGAACAATACCTAAAGGTTTGGTAAGGGGATTTGAAGACTTAGAAATCAGAGAACAAGTTAAGACTATTCAAAATACAGTATTTTTAAGATCGGTCAGAATACTGAGGGAAGTCCTGGTCACTTGAAGAGACTTCCTATCACTCAAACTTCAATGAAAGACCATCAGCTAAAATTGGTGTAAAAAACTCTCAAAGGTGTAAAATTAAAAACAATAATAATAAAACTGAAAGTATAGTCATAATCATAATGAAATTTACAAATGAAACTTTGGCTTTAAATAACCCATAAGGATTACGTCGTAAAATAAAATAAATGCAGTGAAATAAGATAAACCAAACTAAACATATTTGTGGGTTCCGATTTGAGGGTATTGACAAAATTATGCCATAATTCAATTTTTGATAAAGGAAACTGTTGGGATAGTAGGACTGGGTCAATGCAACTTTTTCCTGACATGAAATCCAGTCACGAATGTGTTGTTTTCTCAAAAGTAAAGAAGACATCGTCATCCATTAAGATGAATAGCAAGTTGGTGACATGTGATTGTTTATGGTATGTGAAGGAACATTAACAAGAGCCTTTGCAA
>OY757939.1:65077302-65254802 GCA_963585895.1 Sepioteuthis lessoniana | reverse complement strand
TGACTGAACCTTTTAATCCTGGGCGACGTCTTGCCAGGGTATTCTTCTTTGTTGAAAGACTCATTTTAAGTATTCTTATCAAATACAAAAGATCTAATCACAATTAAAGTATTTTAAGTCACTATTTCTATTTAATAATACCCATTTGCTTGCAAAGAGTTATATGAGTTCAAGTATTCTGATCTAACACCAATAATTTTCGAGCAATTACTTTGTTTCTTGTAAATAATCCCTAGTAACCGATTATATTTTCAAGTAAATTAATTCAAATAATGTAAAACAAATGGTTTTAAGTATTCCTCTCTGTAGTTTGAAAGTCGACTTCAATAACGTCACTGACACAGACAATCCTCTTGCACGCGTCTGTCCACCCAACACGCCTTCTTTCCACTTATGCCCGTTCCCTCGAGGGCTCTTTTTATAACATCTTTTTATAACATTTGCATGGGAGAGCCGAGAGTCTGCGTTACTTCACGTGAGATAAGCAAATACAAAAGCGACTGTGCGTGGCCATTTTAACCTTTTTTTTTCTTGTTATGCGACTGAAACGTACGAACGCAGCCACACGCTAGTCCGGTAAGTCATGATTTTTCAAACATTAGTAATATCAAACATTAATAATTCTATTTACTGATTATTATTTATGTAATATTACGGACGGACGCTGTTGTTGATTTGCGGTGGCCTCAAGGTTGGGTACATGGGTCTGATGATCAAAAATGTCACGAACCTCGCTTGTGCAGGCAGAATGACCTCTCACGTGCTACACTATTGTTTTCACTGGTGATCATCGAGATTTCTGGAACCTTCGAATTGATCCATCAAATCGCTATATAAGAAATCAAGTAACGAGATTTTAGGAGTTCAAGGCGGGTTTCTAAACATGTTCAACAGAGGTCCATGACACTCCGACCCATGCCATACCCAGCCTGTCAGCGATACGACTGATATGTAAGTATCAACAAGCCAGCTATAATGCCGCCGTCGTCATCGCCAAGAAGAGGAGGGATGAAAAACGCTTTTGAACAAACTTTTTTTAACTATAGCCCACTGTAGTTCCCATGAATACAAGCGACTACTATTTTCTTCCTTAAAATTTAAGTTTTGAGTGTTTCTTTTCTGGGAACTCCTTTCTTTCAGACACAACGTATTTTGGTCCTATGCTATATTTGTTTGTATTGTTATGGTCTTGCATATTTCCATACTAATAATTTCAATATTAATAATTTTAATACTAATACTTTTCAAATTGATCTATTTTAACCAATGTTTCCTCACACACCATAAACAGTCACATATCACTGACTTGCAACTCATCCTAATGGAGGATTATATCTTCTATCCTTAAAAAAAAGACGCACGTGTGACTGAAATTAATGTCAATAAAGAGTTGTATTGATCGGATCTCACGATCCCGACAGTCTATCGTGTATTGTAAATAAAAATCAGTGCCTATACTTGCCCATACACTGAAACACGCATACCAACCCCCCTTAAGGGTTATTTAAAATTAAAATTTGTTTTATTTGTAGATTTGATTATAATCATGACTATATCTTTAACGATCCATTGCAATCAACATTTTAATCACACTTCCTTTGATTATCATAATATTTTGTTTGCACAGGTATATCTGCTCGGAAATTCCTATCTAATGCAAATAATTTGTCACGGTTATGGTTTACATTAACTATTTCTATCTAATAGTAATCAATTGTTTGCATATAGTTATATAATTTCAAGCATTTTTATCTAATATCTATAACTTTCAAACGTCTACTTGACCCAGCGATGGTGCTACAGATCCTGGTTAAAGAGGACCTAGAAGTAAGAGCAGTGAAAAGTTGCTTTACACTTCCCAGAGATCCAGAAAAAGAGCTTCACATCCCCCAGATACAGTTTATTGTTATACCCAACACAACCTTTTCATTTTGAGGGGAAATACTCATCTGTAGATGAAACGGTAATCGTATTCCAAGATCCGCTGGATAGAGAGAGAGAGAGAGAGAGAGTAAAAGATTTAAATGAAGAATGCTTCAAGGAATTTCCCATGGTATAATGGCTACCATGTTGAACTGTGATATCGAAATAAGTGAGTTCGAACTCCAGACACAGTACTAATGGTTAAAGCGATGGACTGCGGAATCGTAGTACGCGAGTTCGTACTCCAGTCGCGCTATTACGTTCACTTTCGGGCAAATACCCTTGGGAAAGGTATGAACCCCCTTATCCTCCCAGCTATGGGTTAAATAGTACCACTACTGTTCTTCTAGGAGAATGGCTTTGGCATTAAATAACCTAAAAAGAGTTGATATGCCATTAAACAAAGAAACCAAACCAGACACAGTACTGTATTCACTTTTGGACTAATGCCCATGGCGAAGATATGAAATATTTTATCCTCCCCCGATCTATTAAATAATACCGCTATTGGCCTACTATAAAGATTATCATTGGCATTTCTCGGCATATCAACCCTTTGGGATTATTATCCACTAAAGTTAATATGCTAACAATGTTTCCTATTTGACGACATATAAAGCGCGCTATTCTTTTTCCAAAAATTTCTTTTAAAGTTCCCCTGTGTCTTCTACGCCATATGTAGGTTTAAAATTCATGATAGTCGGCCGAATTAAGCTACCTGGTAACTCCTATTAGCTTAGACCTCAGAGTAACTTTCATATACCTATTGTCATTATTTAAAAGGCTATTATGCAGATTAAAAGTGTTATCATTAATTTCATCACGTTTAAGATTAGTACTTTGTTGTTTTTTTTTTTCTTGATTTGCCTAGATGAAATTAGAGGGCATCTTATACACCTGTGCATCTTATATACCGTTGAATACGGTAACTAAACCAATACTTATGGTTTTCAAACAGATTTATTCATCCAATAGATTGGAGCCTAACAAGCACTATATACCCGGGTAAGAGTGGGCCTAGGAGTAATGATAATCAACAGGTACTACACTCTTCCCAGAACTCCAGAACATGAGTCTTGTCATGAGATGAACTTTAGTGTCATATCAAGAATGCCAATTTTTTGGTGGTAGGGATTACTTCTCAACAAGGGCGTATATCTGATTTTTTGGTGGTAGGGATTACTTCTATACAAGGGCGTATATCTGATTTTTTGGTGGTAGGGATTACTTCTATACAAGGGCGTATATTTGATTTTGATACAAGTTTGCGCTGTTGAGAAGAAATGCAAAACTACTTTGGCTTCCTTTATGCTTTGCTACTTTCATGTTAATTAATTTCTGATTCTTTGTCAAGTCTTGTCAGCCAAAATTAAGTAAAATATTGAAAACTAAAGGCAAAATGTGTCTGCTCAGATATCATCTAACCGTTTCCCGGTTTAATCTGTCAAAATCATTTCATATTGACAAAGCGGTTTTTCATTTTCTTTAATTACTGGCAAAGCAACAGTGCACAATAATAAGCACTTGAACAACGTATTACATCGGCGAATCAAAAGTTTTGTAATATTTCCGTAACGTGAGAAAGAATTCGCCACTCCAGTCGTGAAGGTAACCAACCACACTGGACTGAGAGATACCAAGCTCACCTCATACTCTCCTGGTTCTACTGACCAAATTTGTCGTGGTCATGAAGGTGACCAACCACACTGGACTGAGAGATACCAAGCTCACCTCATACTCTCCTGGTTCTACTGACCAAATTTGCCGTGGTCATGAAGGTGACCAACCACACTGGACTGAGAGATACCAAGCTCACCTCATACTCTCCTGGTTCTACTGACCAAATTTGCCGTGGTCATGAAGGTGACCAACCACACTGGACTGAGAGATACCAAGCTCACCTCATACTCTCCTGGTTCTACTGACCAAATTTGCCGTGGTCATGAAGGTGACCAACGACACTGGACTGAGAGATACCAAACTCACCTCATACTCTCCTGGTTCTACTGACCAAATTTGCCGTGGTCATGAAGGTGACCAACCACACTGGACTGAGAGTTACCAAGGTCACCTCATACTCTCCTGGTTCTACTGACCAAATTTGCCGGGGTTGTGAAGGTGACCAACCACACTGGACTGAGAGATACCAAGCTCACCTCATACTCTCCTGGTTCTACTGACCAAATTTGTCGTGGTCATGAAGGTGACCAACCACACTGGACTGAGAGATACCAAGCTCACCTCATACTCTCCTGGTTCTACTGACCAAATTTGCCGTGGTCATGAAGGTGACCAACCACACTGGACTGAGAGATACCAAGCTCACCTCATACTCTCCTGGTTCTACTGACCAAATTTGCCGTGGTCATGAAGGTGACCAACCACACTGGACTGAGAGATACCAAGCTCACCTCATACTCTCCTGGTTCTACTGACCAAATTTGCCGTGGTCATGAAGGTGACCAACGACACTGGACTGAGAGATACCAAACTCACCTCATACTCTCCTGGTTCTACTGACCAAATTTGCCGTGGTCATGAAGGTGACCAACCACACTGGACTGAGAGATACCAAGCTCACCTCATACTCTCCTGGTTCTACTGACCAAATTTGTCGTGGTCATGAAGGTGACCAACCACACTGGACTGAGAGATACCAAGCTCACCTCATACTCTCCTGGTTCTACTGACCAAATTTGCCGTGGTCATGAAGGTGACCAACCACACTGGACTGAGAGATACCAAGCTCACCTCATACTCTCCTGGTTCTACTGACCAAATTTGCCGTGGTCATGTAGGTGACCAACCACACTGGACTGAGAGATACCAAGCTCACCTCATACTCTCCTGGTTCTACTGACAAATTTGCCGTGGTCATGAAGGTGACCAACCACACTGGACTGAGAGATACCAAGCTCACCTCATACTATCCTGGTTCTACTGACCAAATTTGCCGTGGTCATGAAGGTGACCAACCACACTGGACTGAGAGATACCAAGCTCACCTCATACTCTCCTGGTTCTACTGACCAAATTTGCCGTGGTCATGAAGGTGACCAACCACACTGGACTGAGAGATACCAAGCTCACCTCATACACTCCTGGTTCTACTGACCAAATTTGCCGTGGTCATGAAGGTGACCAACCACACTGGACTGAGAGATACCAAGCTCACCTCATACTCTCCTGGTTCTACTGACAAATTTGCCGTGTTCATGAAGGTGACCAACCACACTGGACTGAGAGATACCAAGCTCACCTCATACTATCCTGGTTCTACTGACCAAAGTTGCCGTGGTCATGAAGGTGACCAACCACACTGGACTGAGAAATACCAAGCTCACCTCATACTCTCCTGGTTCTACTGACCAAATTTGCCGTGGTCATGAAGGTGACCAACCACACTGGACTGAGAGATACCAAGCTCACCTCATACTCTCCTTGTTCTACTGACCAAATTTGCCGTGGTCATGAAGGTGACCAACCACACTGGACTGAGAGATACCAAGCTCACCTCATACTCTCCTGGTTCTTCTGACCAAATTGGCCGTGGTCATGAAGGTGACCAACCACACTGGACTGAGAGATACCAAGCTCACCTCATACTCTCCTGGTTCTACTGACCAAATTTGCCGTGGTCATGAAGGTGACCAACCACACTGGACTGAGAGATACCAAGCTCACCTCATACTCTCCTGGTTCTACTGACCAAATTTGCCGTGGTCATGAAGGTGACCAACCACACTGGACTGAGAGATGCCAAGCTCACCTCATACTCTCCTGGTTCTACTGACCAAATTTGCCGTGTTCATGAAGGTGACCAACCACACTGGACTGAGAGATACCAAGCTCACCTCATACTATCCTGGTTCTACTGACCAAATTTGCCGTGGTCATGAAGGTGACCAACCACACTGGACTGAGAGATACCAAGCTTACCTCATACTCTCCTGGTTCTACTGACAAATTTGCCGTGGTCATGAAGGTGACCAACCACACTGGACTGAGAGATACCAAGCTCACCTCATACTCTCCTGGTTCTACTGACCAAATTTGCCGTGGTCATGTAGGTGACCAACCACACTGGACTGAGAGATACCAAGCTCACCTCATACTCTCCTGGTTCTACTGACCAAATTTGCCGTGGTCATGAAGGTGACCAACCACACTGGACTGAGAGATACCAAGCTCACCTCATACTCTCCTGGTTCTACTGACCAAATTTGCCGTGGTCATGTAGGTGACCAACCACACTGGACTGAGAGATACCAAGCTCACCTCATACACTCCTGGTTCTACTGACCAAATTTGCCGTGGTCATGAAGGTGACCAACCACACTGGACTGAGAGATACCAAGCTCACCTCATACACTCCTGGTTCTACTGACCAAATTTGCCGTGGTCATGAAGGTGACCAACCACACTGGACTGAGAGATACCAAGCTCACCTCATACACTCCTGGTTCTACTGACCAAATTTGCCATGGTCATGAAGGTGACCAACCACACTGGACTGAGAGATACCAAGCTCACCTCATACTCTCCTGGTTCTACTGACCAAATTTGCCGGGGTCGTGAAGGTGACCAACCACACTGGACTGAGAGATACCAAGCTTACCTCATACTCTCCTGGTTCTACTGACCAAATTTGCCGTGGTCATGAAGGTGACCAACCGCAATAGGCTGTGGAATGCCGAGCTCGCCTGATACTCTCCGAGGGCTACTCACCAGATTTACTTCTATGGCTTAGAGTATGACTTCGAGTTCCACAATTTATTGGCTGACTGACATTGCCTGACCATCAATCTTCTTGCATCTCGAGTGAAATATCATCAGCTATTTTGTTACGTTGCTGTGATTTACTGCACTTTTATATTTCGTATGATAAATGTTTTTGGTGACTTCCAAGTTCTAATAGCTCAGTTTGAACCCGTAAAGCTTAAGTTTCAGTATAATCATCTTACGAGTTTAAATGTGCGGCTTTCAAATTACACACAGAGTAAAGCAATGCACAACCTGTCAGCGCATCAGCTACCACGATACTACCACAACCACAGTAGGTACCTATCATGGCTTGAATTACTTCGGCCACGTGATATACCCGCCGCAAACTAGCACGTACGAAAATATTGCAAATGTTTGGATTCTTGTAATACCCCATGTTTTGCAGACATTGAATTAAGAAGGAGTGTACGACTATTAACTATGGGGTAAAAACTGTATGGCGGACTAGGTTTTCTTACTTTTGTCGGGTAGAACTTACAACCCTAAATTCAAATCTCCTATTTATACATCGTGGAACAGTGCAGCAGAGCAAGGCTTATTAGTACCCAAATCTCACAGAACCTGTGGGGAGTCTGTTGAAGGTGACGAATAAACTACTCGCGTCTAATATTGCCAAATCAATAAAAAGAGACTGTCACAGAAAGCAATAGTTTGCTCTACCGATGGTAACATCGTGTTGGAATTTATTCGTAATGCTCGTTAGCTGTGAATAAATACTCGTTGGCGTAAAAAGCAATGCTACGACTTGAGGCGAGATTATATGGAAATTGGGACATTCCATTGCTTTCAAGTGGCTAAATCCATACTCCGGGAAGTGTTTGGTTGCTGGCCCAGTGAATTGGTATATTAGTGTGTGTATACACTGGCTTGCTTAAGATGTTACAGGCTCGATATTTTTTACCGCTGTTTTTATTTTTTGTCTGCCAGCTGGACGCTAGGTGGGGCTGTTGAACCGGTAAGTGATGTTTATTCTGCACGATAGAGTAGTGACTTCTACACATCGTTGGTGGTTTAGTTAGGTATTATGGCATATCAACCTACATAGGTTATTTAATACCAAATCCTGTTTATATATATATATATATATATATATATGTATGTAAATTACCTAAGATTTCTGAACGAATACTTTGCAGAAAACGTTTTAGATAAGCAGGATCTCATTTGTTTGCACACGATTAGATGATTTCATTTCATCATATTTTTGTACAACTCTGGCTCTTGCAATAACATCATCATTTTGACGTTCTCGAAAAGATCGCTGAAACGATTCACCTTAAAAAAATCGCTTTCTTGTGAGAGCGAAAACTCTATTTTCGATGAGAACGTGTTTAACAGTGCAAGGCGTTTGACATGGCGAACTCTGTGGTTGTTTTTCTTGTTTCAGAATGAAAGAGTGAGTAAGTTTTGTGTGACCAATGCGCAATCGGGATATAATGACTTGCTTTCATCTTGATTTTCTGAAAGCTGGTCTCCATTCTTCAAAAGTGGGCTGGATCTGGAAGAGTTTATTGTCGATGTTATTATTCCAGCGTTGTTGCCATTTTGCGAGATGGAATTTGTTGCTCCTTTTGACATTGTTGCAGGAGTCTTGCAAGTTGTTACTTTTGGATTATATCTGTATATAATCAGTCTAGATGATGTCCTACGAACGTCTATAGATCTACTATAAGAAAAATGGTTTCACATATAAGAAGATGAGAAGCAGAAAATATTCCTCAGAAACTAGTATGGATGGAGAATTCTCTGACAATCTCACGCTTCTTGTAGATTCACTGGTCCGAGCTGAATCCTTGCCGCACTGCCGGGAGCCAGCAACAAATACGTGCCACATACAACTTCAACTAGAAAGAAGTTAAAACAGAGTTCATCTGTTTTAAACAAGATGGAGCCATTTCCACTTTAAACAGCAAGCCACTGAAATTAATTGACCAGTTCATATACTTCGTCAGCAGTATCTTATTTACTGAAACCGATGTCAACATACGCAAAAGAAAGGCAAGGATTTTTATTGACAGGTTGTCGATTATACAGAAAATCTGATTTCTCGCATAAAATAAAACGAAATTTCTTCCAAGTTGTGCCGTGTCGGTACTACTATATCGTTCCTACACTTGGATTCTGCTGTAAGGCGTTCTTCGGGATACAATAAAGAACAACCGTACGCCGTTGAATATCTCTCTTCATTACTCAACTCCGAGCTGTGACAAGCTGGATCTCTCAGTATTTGTTTAGAATCTCACCATGCTAAAGTGTGGCACAAACCTTTTTAACGTGGAGAGCCGAGCGTAGGGCCATAGCCCAGAAACGCCCGGCAGCTCGAAAAATGCCTTGGGCTCTATCGCTATTTCCCTAAAAAGAGTGCCTCAGGCACCAGGCGATAAAACAAGCCCTGCCGAAGCAGGTTAGCCCCGCCCCACGAGGCCCAAGGAGTGTCGGTCTTAGCCGCGAGACACGAATGCTGGGATTTCCCGGCACCCATGTCAGGCGATCTTGAACAACGAACCAGAGACACCCATGAACCGAACTGAACCGTGCTGGCCAGAACAACACGGTTGGCAAATATGTGTAAAGCTGGTTCTCTCTCTCTAGGACGAAAGGGGTAACTTTCCTCTTTATACTGAGTGTGGACTTGTCTGCTTCAACAAACTCTAACAAAACTCTTGTGGAAAAAGTTTGATGATAGCTGAACAAGCACATTACCAGCTGTTTTAAACAAATCCTGGAAGCTCACCCCACAAAACAACTGCTGGACAGCCACTTAGCTCCCATCACATAAACCGTCCAAGTAAGACGAACAAGATATACTAGACACTGCTGGAGAAGTGATGACGAACTCATATGTAAAAAGGAACATTATAGCACAACTGGGGACCGAACTTGATAACCGTGGTATCGCAGACTCATACGTAATCCACTACGATTGACAACTCTCCCATTCAATAAATTCGAAGACCTCTAAAAAAAAACAAATATTCATATATTTATGATTTGGTTTCTTTTTTTAATGGCATATCAACCTTCGTTGGTTACTTAATGCCAAAGCCATCTTTGTAAAAGAACAGCTGTGTTACTTCTAAATGGGAATAAGGGTTCGGTTTTGGTTTCTTTTTTTAATGGCATATCAACCTTCGTTGGTTACTTAATGCCAAAGCCATCTTTGTAAAAGAACAGCTGTGTTACTTCTAAATGGGAATAAGGGTTCGGTTCTGGTTGATGTTTATATTCTCCCGATCACCAGAGGATGACCTCATCGCTTTATGACCTCCCCCCACTCACCAAGGTGATACAGGTCCGGATACCGATGTATTCAAGAGTTGGTGTTTGTATGTTTAGGGTAATCCGTATTTCCTGGAAAAAAAAACAAACTTTTTTCAAATATATATACCACATCGGCCATACAATAAGTATATGCATCCTTAGCAAACGCGAAATGAAACACAAGTAAACTTATCCAGGGTTTGAACTCGGGTCGACAACTTTACTTTGTACGATGGTAACCATTTCGCTAATAAACTGTGTAGTTCATTTGGTGAAACTCCACTTAGTTAATGACCTCCATTTGATGAACGGATAAACATCCATATATATATATATATATATATATATATATATATATATATTACCAGCGGTAACTGATTCTATGTATATCCCAGGGTGAAGTGAATTGTATCGTTTCGAATTTGGATGCATGTGTCATTTCTGAGATGCCAATATGACATATTGTCAAATTGTAACAGTAGGTTATTTTCTTTTCTTATCATCTCTCCATCACTTCAATGCACCATTGACTGTCTTCGCTACGACTGGGAAGATATAAGATATATCAATACTTTCCTATCAAGCTTTTTACACGAGTGAAATGCTCTTGAGAATGAAGACTTCCGAAAGTCATTTCACAACATTTTTTAGATGAAGCTCTGCTTTGATTTTTTTCAGTCTTACTATTTAATGCCCTTCATAGTTTAAAAGTAAGCTTTTCTTTTTTAACCACATTTTTATATTTGTAGTAAATTTCAAACACAACTGACAAGCAATGGCCAGCGTTTTTCTATAAACTCTGCAGTGGATTTCCTTCTTGATCCAGTCTTCCTATCGTTTCAATTGTTTGTTATTTTAAATTTGTTTGTTTGTTATTCTAATTTCCTTTCGATTCGGTTTGGCTTAGTTTCTTTGTTTAATGGCATATAAATCTTTGTGGATTATTTAATACCAAAGCTATTCCTGTGGAAGAAATATTGGTTGTACTGTGTAACCTATAGCTGTAAGGATAAGGTTGTTCATGCCTTTCCAAAGAATATTTGCCACAAAGTGAACGTAATAGCGCGACTAGAGCTTGAACTCGCTTACTACGAGGTCGCATTCCAGCACGTTAGCCATTACGCCACGATTATCTTCCAGTTCCAATTAGTAATGCCCAACCGCTTGTTGATGTTGACAAGAACTTTCTTTTAACTGTAGTCAGATTTTCATATTTAGGATTCTGCTGTTTGTTTATTTATTTTATTTTATTTTATTTTTTTGGTGGGGAGAAATTCAAATTGCTAGATCATTCTATAATTTTTTCTTCAACATCTGGTTATTTCTTAATAATTTCCTGTGTACTGCTTGGAAATAATTATGCCATCATTTGATCTAGTTTGTTTAAGTTATATCTTACGAATCCAGAATGTTCAAGTATTAAAGAAAACATGTTTTGATTAATCTTAGATCGTTTATCATATTTACGCAACCCCTCCGCACGGGCAGGATATGACACAAGGTTAATTTTTAAGCGGAGTTTAACAGGTTTGAATTCAGAGTTTTCCTTCTCCAAGACTAGTAGCCTCACCAAGGCTGCAGAACCTAGTATGCCCTACTATTTAACCATAGCTGGAGGGAGAATAATTGGATTCATACCTTTCCCAAGGGTATTAGTGCTATGTGAAATGCAATCAGTCTCATCCAGGATTTGAACTCCATTTCCAACGACGATAAACATTACACCACAGCACTTGACCGTTTATTTGCTGCTCAATGAAATAACAAAGTTCAACATTCTCTAACTGTGCCAACTCCATAATTTTTGATAGGAATAGTTGTGTGTACAACAATAATAACAGATACAGCGCAGCTCAGTTGGAGACAATATTATTGAGTGAATTTCTTGATGTTCTTGAGAATTCTGTGATAACAGTCATGTCCACTGGACTGAATTGGAGGTAGAGAGGAAAGTGGGTTCGAATCTTACCGAGAGCTTATTCTTTGTTTGGTTTCTGGTACGGGTTTTTCCTTACTGTGACAAGTAACAACTCGAGTGAGTTAAGACCAAAAGCAAATTGATTTAAGAAAATAAAGGATAATACTTTGTCAAAATTATTGAAAATAATAATTTGCAAAACAAGTAGAATGAAGAAGATGAAGGATAATACTAAGTGAAAATAATCAATAACAATGGTTGGCAAAACAAGTACATTTCGGAAGATGAAGGAAAATACTAAGCAAGATTATTAAAAATTATAATTTACAAAGCAAAAGTAATTAGGAAGATGAACGATAATAATAGAGAAAGTAAATAATAACAATGATTGACAAAATAAACAAAATTCGGAAGATGAAAGGAAATCATCATCATCATCATCATCTTGTCGTGCCATCAGCACGGATATCCCTGACCCTTTCTCGCCACCTCTCCCTATCGTTCATCGCTTTTGGCTACACCCCGTATCCTCACAGAGCTGCTGTATGTAGGTTTGAGCTGGTCGTCCCGCTTCTTGCCCGGCCATGTGAAGGGGTCCATAGGATTACATCACTTATGAGCTCGTCCTTACTTCTTCAGCAGTGTCCTGCATGTCTGGTTCGTCTAATTTGGATAGTTTCCGTGATGGGTGGTAAGTGGCCGTACAGCTGCTGCTTTGTTGGGTGCTGCCTCCAGGACTTGTTCAATATTGCTCGCAGCATTCTTGTGTAGTTGCGGTCAAGCTTTTTCTTCAACCTGCTACAATGTCGAATATCCAGAGAACGCATTTTCACTTTGGTGTTTTCATAGAGAATCATTATGGCTGCGACGGTTTCTTTTGTTAGACCGTATGCGAGTAGAATTTGTTCCATCTTCTCTCTGTGTATGGAATGAAAGGCCTTTGTAAAGTATTCAAATAATAATGTTGCCTGTAGGTTTTTTTTTGCCCGTACACCTTCTAGAATTCTACGGATAGTCAATATTTGTGAGGTCGTGGATCTATTTCACCGGAAGCCATTTTGGTTCTTCCTAATTGTCAATCTTGGGTTTTATGCGGTTTCGTAGTGGGGCATTGTATATTTTGGCTGCTATGGATGTAAGTGTTATACCTCGGTTGTTCTAGGCTAATCTGAGGTCTCCCTTTTTAGGGAAAGGGAGGATGCATCCCGTCATCCATCTGTCTATCGGATTTTGATTATAAACTCGACCTGGGATTGCACCCAGGAATCCCGGACTATTGGCGAACACTCTACCTACTAGGCCAATGAGTCGGCACTACTTAAAATTATCAATGATTGATTAAGAATGTAAAATTTGAAAGATAAAGATAATACTAGTCAAAATGATTAATAAGGATTATTACCATGTCAATTTTCCCTTAACGTTGTTATAGTCCGTGTATTTTTCTCTTCGTTGCTTGAAAAAATTATACAATTATTCTGAATATTTGAATCATTCATAATATAAGTGTATGTCATTGAATTTTGATATTTGCATCATCTTCGGTGAAATATATCAGTGTCTATCAAAAAGTCCAAAATCTTACCCAGATTTTAAACTTGTAGCATACTTCTCACCTCTCTATAAACCTCATCAATACAGAAATTAAGACAGAAATCGGAATAAGTTTTTTTAGTTTTATAAGTAGAAGTGTGTTGCTACAACGAAACTATTTAGCTATGACTTTTCTTTCAGTGTGAGGCTTCGAACGTTTAGAATGAACCTCGTACCATTGATTTAATTAATTTAATCTTCTTTCTTTAGGGCATACTTAATGAAGCCAAAATGTCCAGCTATTAAGGAAACATGTTTTCTGTCTTATCACAAATTAGTTTATTTACTATTTGCTAAAAAAAAAACCATAATGAATATCGTCTGGGTGTTTTAATTCAATAACTTATACCAGGTGTTGTGTGTTTAATTTTTAATTTTCAAATGGAACGCTGTAAGATATGAAAATGAATAAATTTGACTTTATCCATCATCATTCTGATTATAATTGCTTTTCATTACGTGTGTCTCGGATCGTCTCTTCTCGTTTTAATGAACGAAACCTTTCTGGAAAATTCAGCAAGATTCATTGGTTTCATTATAAAAGTAACGCAGAAAGTATAGCTGTTACACTGTTTGGTTTTTATGGCCTATCAACTATTGTAGGTTATTTAAAGTTAAATCCAAATCCATTTTATACATATAAACAGTTCGATTAAAAAAAAAATGTTTAGCATCAGTACACTGTTAATTCTATTTTAACCGATAGATATGACCCACTCAAGTGCTACCACTCAGGGCATGAGTGGACTTGGATGTGCTTGCCATGAAGGGGTCAACCGTAATTTCCAAAGCTCGAGCCTTACAGAAGCCTCATCATATCATTGTTTAGTGTGATATCTAGGCCACTCGTTAGGGGAGTCTGACCTCACTGCAGAGATGCAGTTGGTGTATTCTATAGCCCCATCTAATGGGGCTCAAATGGCATAACCCAAGGGATGTTGATATGTGATTGCAGTGCTGGTCTCGAAAGGCCCTTGTTTATAGTTGTTTACTCGTGTTTTCTAAGATAAGCAAATAAAATTTAATTATAAATAATGTTCAGAATTAATACTAATTATGGTTAAAAATGTATCAATGAACAAACTGATTATTATTGAAGAAGAGATAGATACGCAGATAGATAGAAAGATAGATATATACAGTAATAAATAAATAGACAGTGAATAGACTGAGATCGATAGATATGAACACCAATAGAGATGTAAATATATTGATTAATATATACAGAAAAATAGATAGTGGACAGATTGGGATAGGTTCCAGTTTCTTCGTTTAAAGGCACATCAACCTTTGAAGGTTATTTAATGCCAAAGCCATACTTGTAGAAGAACAGCCAGGAGATTATTAAATCCATAATTGGCTCATTAAGGAGTTCATAAATTTCCCAAGGACATTAGTCCTAAAGTGAACGTACTAGCGCGACTAGTTTTCGAACCCACTTAATTCTAGGCCACAGTCTAGCACTTTAGCCATTTTCATCACGAGGACTTTCCATTAAGATGGATAGATTGATGTTAATATATATATATATATATATATATATATATATATATATATATATATATATATATAACTTGAATAAGAAAATATATGAATGTCAGTTCCTGACTTTTGCTATGAGTATACACTGGCCTTTTTGTACTATTCTATTTGTTATGTTCTGTGTATTTTTCTTTTTTGTTCTTTGTTTTTGATTTTTGATTTGTTCTTTTTCGTTTTTTATCTATTCACGACGTTCTACTCTGAGGTTATTAACTGGTCAGACAAAAACACTTTTGCCTTTCTTTTAACGACATACTTATATGACTTTTCCAGAATGAATAAGTGCCTTATCCTGCTAAAACATGATCTATCACCTTTGAATCAGTTTCTCCTAAATTCAGCTTTCTTAGTATATTTATATATCCTGTTACTTTCATTCATATAAGGAAGCGTGGTAAGCGTAACGGTTATTGTCGTAGAAAAATGAACTTCAAATCTTGGACAAACTATATGCGATTTACTTTGTGCTAATGCCCTTGGGAAAGGCATATATCCATTTATCTCCCTCCAAAAAAACAAGAAATAGTGGAGACTACTGGGTTCTCTAGATTTATTCAGGCAACCAGTTCAGATGGAGGAAATCACTGAATTCAAAACAGCTTTTGCCTGGTAAAAATTGATGTTGTATCACAACCTGTATACGTTAGGGATTTGGGTAAGTACATACATCAAGTCATCAATAACTAAACACGAGGTTCATTGAACACAAATTGTGGCTTTGTGTCCCATAACTTCTACGTTGATGATGATAATGATAGACATCTATTCTTCTAAGGTAAACACAACAAATAAAACTTTCCTCAGCTTCCATTGTTTATCCTCTTAACTTTGTTCATTTACAGAGGCTATGGATAAACGCTGAAACGGTTAACAGTCACTGGCTGTTCAATAGGAGAATTGCGAGTATTTCTATTTTTACTGGACGAACTAATTCTTAGATCTTAGAGGTTCTTTTTCTTTCAGTGTTCACTACGGTTTGTCTTGTTCCTGTGTCCAAGCACAAAAGAGACGATGCTGGAAAAACCAGAGATTCCTTTTTCTTGAAACAGCTAACCCTAGACTTCTTGGGATGGTTCGATTGGCTAACAAGACACCCATATGATATACTACAGTTATATTATTTTATAATACAAATAAAAGTAAAGCTGGTGACTGTAGTCGAGGGTGACCCGAAAGTTCCTTTTTTGATAGCTACTACACCAAGATGTAGGGGTGGGCGCTACTTCTTTCCTAGGATTGACCCACTTTACTCATGATCCGTACCCTATTATGCTGAATGTTAAGCAAGGAGGCATCAAGTCCCATTTTTTGAGTCTTTGTTATGACTCGATCTGAGATTGAACCCAGGTCTCCCAGGCCATTGGCAAACACTCGAACCATTCAACCAATGTAAAATCATATGATTTCGAGTGCCATCTAAAACTGGTAATTTTCAAAAAGATCTAATTGGCTCATAAACTGGATCCAAAAGGTACCATCACTCTGGATCAAAGTTTACCCGGAAGTAATGTCAACAAATTCGAATTAAATACTAACAATTTCCATACAGTTGTATGGTTTAAAATAACTAATTTCAATCATTAGTAAACGATCATAACATTAAGTATCTCTTCTTAATACAAATAATTTACATGCAGTTATAAGACATTATTTATTCCTGTATGATACGGATAATTTTGAAACAGATCTATGTGACCTATAAATATGACCCTAAATGAACTACCACTCCAAGTCCGAGTGCACCTTGCAATAAAGGAGTAACTACACTCCCTACAGCTTCAGAACTGGAGCATCACCATCCCGTAGTTTAGTGTTTTACCAAGGAAACACTTTTTAAAGGAGTTCTTAGCTAACTTTTTTGGGCGGTATGTTTGTTCCGCTCTCGCCACCACTTAGAGTTCAGGCAGTATGTTGAGATTTCGGCAAAGCTACGCGAAAAGCCGCTTTTATGCTAAGGTGTCAGATATAGTGTTCTTTATTGCACTGAGCCCTCTGATTTTACTGTAACGTCGTCAACTCATCTCTCGTCATTTCTTATCTATTCGAACTCCAGGGCCGTCCCACTTTATCACTCGTTTACGATATTAAATCGTAAAGATCTTTTTTCGACAAAATTCCTTGAGAATCTTATACAAATCAATATCCATAGTACATTCCCCCCCCACAAACGCCTTTTCTGAAAGTGTCTTCTGTAATTTACTATTGAAATGGGAAACGGATATTCTTAAGTTGAAATGTTCTATTGATTTTCTGGTTGGCGGGGTCATTTTTAAAGGCAAAAACTCAATAAAAAAGGGTGGCGTTTTCTCAGGGTAAGTTAACAGTTATTACGTTCTCCACTCAGGAGATTGGAAAGCGGTGGCCGGAAGAAAAATTCCAACTTAAAAATCACACACACACACACACACACACACACACACACACACATATATATATATATATGATTTTTATATAGATAGTTTGCAGGTAACTTTATTTTTGAGTTCTTAGAGCTCGTTTGCTTGCAATATTTAAATAGTTTCAAGTATTATCATTTATCACAAATAACTCTATTAAATCTAATTATTTGTTTGCACTCAGTTAAATGATTTCAAGCATTGATATTAAACATTAGTAATTATATTTATCAAGTATTTTTATCGAATATAAGTTGCATGGTTTTAAATAACTAGGGATAATAATAATCTTTCATCAATGATTGAACAGTTCTATTTGATAATTAGATTCGACCCTAAAAGTTACAAAGAATTCGAATTAAATTAGACCTGGAGCCTCGATATCAGAGGCAGTTTAGTGCCAAACCCAGGACCAGGTGGGGTTTGGCTTTTACCCATTTTCCGTGTTGCAGGGGGGTATTTTACAGACCCAGCTGAAAGGATGTCATGAAGATTGATAACATTTAATTCATCGACTTCAGCAGCAGCATTAAAAACAAACTGTATCTCTTCCGTCTTATGAATCACTGGACCAAAATGACTAAAACTATCCAACCTCTCATTAATACAGAGATTTTTCAACATCAAGAATAAAATCACCCCCAAAATTTAGCAAAAAAGACAAACAGAGACAATGCCGCTCGCAAGGACCAACCAAAATCTTAAGTCGATAGTGTCGAGTAGAAAAAAAGGAAAAATTGATAACAAGGTAATCCAAGTAGAGAGATATATTAAGAAGCAAACTTGACGCTATAGCGTTTCGGTTCTAATGAATCATCATCAGAACTGGGAGGGGATGATATTAGTGATGTTAAATCAACGATGGATGTTTATAATACAAAAGTACAAAAACAAAGGGAAAATCTGTATATCAAGAAAGAGTTGGCAGTTTAATCAGTAAATCTGTGACACTATGAGTTGGATATATGCACATACATGTATACACGTGTGTGTGTGTGCACCCATACATGTGTGCATGTGTATATATATATATATATATACGCCCACGCACATGTGTGTGCACACACACACACCTACATACACATGCACACACATACACACATATATATGTGGCAAGATGAGTTAGATTCGGCCTGGGTATCAAATTTCAAATGTTAGGAAAACCCATTAACAAGATTAAGGAAATCTAGATAAGAAAATGTTTATACATATGGCCACAGACGTGGGTAAGGGTTAAGTACTTTTCGGGTACTGGTCAAAAAACTTAAAAGGGTCTGAATTTAATGTCCCTGTATCGGAGACAGCCAGTCTAGGGAATAATTTTATGTCCAGTTTTTTTAAAGAGAGAAATGGCTCCCCAAAAAGTTATGGGTTTATTCGTGGGTGTCCCATTAGCCGGAAATAATAATGAAACATTCTGTATATACACAGGTGCATTTTGGGTCCAATCAGTCAGACTTAGTTTGGGTTCAAGGAAAGTTGATTAGGCTTGGACAAAGAAACAACGAACAGCGACATTACCAGCCGGACCCAGTTAGTTAAGATAATCTTTTGCCAGCCGAAACTCAAACTAGAATTAATTAACCACAAAGTGTTACACGCTCCCCATCCACCCTTGACGTTTTAACCATAAGTTGTTGTGTTTTTGTTCTTTTCTCTGTGAAACTGCTTCTCGCTTTGATCCGGCCCACAAAAGTTCTCGACGGGGACTTAGTAACTTATGCAACGAGCTGCAAAAGCGGGTATTATCACAAATCCCTGTTTGTTTCTAAATTACATTATTTGACTTTTTAGGAAAATTGTATAGAGTTTATGTTCCGTTTGTTTATCGAGAAAGATTTCGAATCAAAATGAGGAAGAAAAAGAAAAAAAAAGAGAAAAAAAAAAAGAAAAAAGAGAAAGTGTAAAATTATGATATGAGTGGAATATATTGTAGCTTTTTAAAATGGATTGACTCAAGTACGGAGAAATATTATACAAGGGTAGAAAGTATAAATATTTAAACTGACAACAGGCCGTAAATTTGCAGTATACAAGTTGATACTGCATATGAGTCAACCTCAAGATTTTTTGTTCAAAATTCTTGATTAGACCTTTACTTGCTGAATCTGAGAGTATGAAAATGTATAGAAATAAACAAGCACCAGGTCTTCAGTGGATCAATTTATTTGTTGAAATATTTTCCAATGTTCAACGTTTGGGTTTTTGGACCTTCATCAGGGAGTGTAAATAATTAAATGAAACGAAAAGAAGTGAAAGTTTTTTTTAACGTTTCACGTCAGCAAATATTTCTACAAATAAAATCTTCCTCTGAAGACGTTGTGTTTTTTCATCACTGCACATTTTCATACATAAATATATATGTGTGTGTGTCTGTGTGTGTATTTGTGTCTCTGTGTGTGTGTGTGTGTGTGTGTGTGTGTGTGTGTGTGTGTGTGTGTGTGTGTGTGTGTGTGTGTGTGTGTGTTAAAAACAACATTTAGCATTAAATAACCTGCAATCGTAGGTGTGTCATTAAACACCAACCAACCATCCAAACAAGCGGCCAACCCGTCCAAAGGATGTCAGAATTTAGACTATTAAGCAGCCCCCACCCCCGAAAATGGCCTATATCTACCATATCGACCCACTGATAAGAAATCTCTAACGAATTTACAAAAAAATGATTGACTAACAGACTGATTTTAACGGCATTTCAAACAATTTGTGGTTGTTTCATGCCTAGAGGCGTACGATGTATTTCACATTGACATTTTTCGTGTACATTCTTAAGTTTTGTGGACGATTATATTGTGTCAAGTATTTCTATCCAATACGTATAATTGCCTGTAAAAAAGGGTGATTTTGGCGCTTTTTTTTACTGCACTAGATTCTTCCAATTTGAAAAGAATCATGAATTTAAAACGTTTATAAGATCTGTCAATTACATCATAATCATTACAAACTTTATAAATACTTTTCAAATTAAGAATATAATTCCAGGCATAATATATATATATATATATATATATATATATATATATATATATATATGAAAATGAATAGGTCCCCTTAGAGATTTATATCTTTTAAGAATTATTTATTCCGTTCTTACATCAGGGTATATTTACAGCTTGTTGCTTTCGTCAGAGAACATTTAATGTTTTTCAGATTTTGTATCAATTTATACAGAGGTCACTCTTTTCTGTTCGATTTCTTGTAGGGGTTTGTTCTTTCTCTTCTTTTTTTCTATCTCAGATTGTGTCTTCTGTTCTCCCTTAAGGGTACAATTTTATTTCACCAATTAGACTTTGATATTTGATGTGCTATAATTTTTTCGTTGTTTTACTATGGGTCGTGTGTATGTGTGTGTGTTCGTGTGTGTGTGTGTGTGTGTGTGTAGTTGATTCGTTATAAAGTTTATTAGTCTTATTTTTTAGTGGTTTTGAGTTCAACTAACAGTTATTTTGGGCTTTTTCCTCTTTAATGTGTATTCGCATATTATTTTCTATCTTTGAACCAAGAAAAAAATGAACATTTTTTTTACACACACACACACACACACACACACACACACACACACACACACACACACACACACACACTTATATATATATATATATATATATATATACAGATGTACGTAAACAATAGTAATTATGATTCATAACCGTTTAAAATTTCTTTCGCTGCTACTAGCTTCTCATAGCTGAAGGGTTAGAAGCTTGGATTGGCATTTGCGTCAACCGGGTTTCGATCCTAGCTACGGGAAGCTAATATGTCTAGCCACACTGATGAGTTCTGATTGAACGAAACAGGTCTGTCAGTGCATGACTATATATTCCTTGAATAAGCCAGTTTTTTTTTCTTATTCATGCAGTTGATTTAATTTTCAAGTAATTCATATCAAGCCTCAAAAAGGCATTTATGTATAATATGTAGATTCTTATAGTTCATAAAAGTGTTTCTAGTTCTTTTATATTTTTGCCAGATATCCTTATATAATCCATACGCCTAAGGTGGTTTATCTTTTCATGTGTTTTGTAAATCTGTTGCCTCCAGAGCATTTCTTTTGCCTATAACTGATTGGCATCATTACTATAACAAATGATTGCGGTGAGAGTGAGTCTTTTTGGATAATACCTTTCGAATTTTGATTTCTGCTCGGATTTATTCTTCTTCTTCCAGTTTTCCATGGATTTTGTATTAAGTTTATTGTCAGATATCTTTTACTGACATTTTGTAAATCAATTTTACGGGACCATATCATATTATTATTAATTACTCCTTGAGAGTTTTTCCCATTAGCGTTAGCTGTTGGTCTTTCACTGCAGTTTGAGTGACAGCAAGTCAACTCAAGTCTCTAGGACTCTTCTCAGTATTCTGAAATGAGCAAGAGAAAAGAAAACTAATGACCATGCATAAGGCTTTACATCCCAGAGATGACGATGACAGACTATATGTCAAGAAAAGAAGGCGGAAGAGGATTTGCCAGCATTGAAGACAGCGTTGATGCATTGATATAACAACTTGAAGACTACATAGAAAAGCTTGGAGAAAGACTAATTACAGCCACCTAAAACAATACTAACAACACGAGAACCAAGAAAACGATAATAACCAGAAAACAAAAATGGGAAGAAAAACAACTCTCTGGACGTTTTAAGCGAATAATAAACAACATCACACACGAAAAAATGTGGATGTGGCAAAGAAAGTGAAACCTTAAGAGAGAAACTGAATCTCCCCTAATAATAACAACAAAAAAACAAAAAACGCCATAACAACCAAGCAAGAATAGATAAGATTCAACAAAATAGCAAATATAGGTTATGTGGTGATAGAAACGATATTTTCCACATCATAAGTAGGCACATTATGGGTCTGTAGTTGTTTGGGGGCGGTTCCGTTGAGAGGGTCCTCATGGATCAATGAAGTTTTTCGTTTGGTCATACATTTCGGTAGGTGTGCTTTTTGTAGACTTCTGTTCATTTCGAGTGCTAGTCTGTCATGAATATTGGTGAATTTCTTCAAACGGAATCCATGTATTCCATCAGGGCCCTTCACTTTCCGATTTGATATTTTTTTTAAAAATTTTTCTGAGTAAATCAATGTGTATTTCCATTTTCGCTCCTTCTTCGAATCCTTTTAGATCTTTTTATCCATTTGGCGTTTTTGTTATGTTCTCTTGGTTTTCATATTTTACAACAAAATTATTCAACTTCTATTGTATCCAGTTATTAGTATGTTTTCGTGTCGTTTCCTCCTATTTGTTGCTTGAATTATTATTATTATTATTATTATTATTATTATTATTATTGCTGCTGTTGTTGTTGTTGATGTCGTTGGAGTTGTTTTATCAATTATATATATATATATATATATATATATATATATATATATATATATATACATATATTATATGAACGATGTTCGTGATAAATTATTGAAAGAAAAGCTAAGCTGTTGCCAGAACAAAAATGTTCAGACATGGCTTTTCTTTCTTGATGAGCTTGAACGACCATCTTATACATATATATATATATATATATATATATATATATATATGTGTGTGTGTGTGTGTGTGTGTAGGGGGTTGTACGTATGTATGTGTGAGTGTATTTTTGCTTTGAAAACATGCATGTTTATTCAGATAATATATATGTGTATGTGAGTGTGTGTGTGTTTGCGGAGAAAACATAGGCGTTTATATAGATACTTTGTATATGTGCATATATATGAGCGTGTGTGTGTTTGTTTGTTTGTTTGTTTGTTTGGGTTTATGGCATATTAACCTTTGTAGGTTACTTAATGTCAAATCTATTTGATACAAATAAACAGTTTTATTTCATATAATTCAGTTTTCACAAGTACAGAGTTTAATTGTCAAAAACATTTCTGTTTCAAGCTATTAAGTTTAGTTAACAGTTCTAAATAAAACGATTCAGTTTAGTGTAAGTATAGTTTTTGTTTACATTCAGTTAAATGTCAAAACACTTCCATTTCAAACAATTCAGTTTAGCGTAAGTACAGTTTCAAAGTAAAAAAATAATTCTATTTTAAACAATCCAATTTAGCATACAAAAAAAATTCAATTTCAAACAATTCAGTTTAGCATAAGTTCCCAGTTTAAATATCAAAACAGTTCTGTTTCAAGCAATTCAGTTTATCATAAGTACGCAGTTTCAATGTCAAAACAGTCCTATTTTCCGCAATTCAGTTTAGCACAAGTACATAGTTTACTTCCATTTAACCCATAGATAGAACCCTGTCAGGTGCTACCACTCTGGGCCAGTTGAGCCTGGGAGCGATGGTGATGAAGGGGTACTCCGCATTCTGTAAAACTCCAGCATTACTAGTGTCATGTCAAGGACACCCGTTGGGGAGGTACTCTTTTGCAGATATGCATTCGGTATATTCTACAACCCCAGCCGACTGGGCAAGTGTGTGTGTGTGTGTGTGTGTGTGTGTGTGTGTGTTGTATCATTGTTCCAAGTTAGTCATGTGTACGTTTACACGTCTTTTGGCGTAATCTGCTTCACACACTTTCTAAATAAGCTACTGATTTATCTCTTTCAATTCATAAAGGATTTGTGATATTGTAGAGTCTAAATATTGATATTTTTTTTAGCCCGCTTGTTCAAGGATGCTATTCTCCTGGATTCAACTTTTATTTCTTCTTTAATTTCTTCTGTTTTTTTTTTCCCCCTCTTGAAATGTTCATGACATTTGTTTTTCTTGTTTTATCTTGTAGTTTTACGTCAAAAAGCTAAGTAAATAATTTCTTGCTATCACGATTTATTCATTCTTAATTGTATGTTGTGAATTCGTCCTTCGCAGCCGACTAAACACCGGCATTTATACAGTTGAAATCAATTCAACCATTTTTCTTCCCATAGAAAATTTACCGGCATTATCTCTGTGCTAAAAAGAATATTTATATCCAGTCCCTATTTTTTTTTAGTCTACGATTCCAATCATTTCTGCCAGGAATTTTCCCTGGATTTTCTTTGGCAATTCTTTGATAATTTTCTTCATTCACATTGGACCGACAAGAATTTTCGCTTTCATAGAGAAAGTAAGTGAGAAATTAACATAACGTCAATATTAACCTATTCAATGCTTTCAGAACCGATCTTAAATATTTGTTTTTTTTTTCTTCTTCTAAACAAGTTGTCCAGGCAAGCCAAACTATCTTTGTCTGTCCTTCTATTTTACCCATGGAAGAGGTGGATGAATGCGTTTTAGAAGGAAAAATAGCACACATGGAAAATATAATAGCTTTAGTTAAAGATCCTTTTTAATGAAATTTGAATAATTCTGTTTTCAAACAATTTTCATAGTTTTAGATCTGGTAGAAAATGTATTTGTTATTTAACTCTCATTTTTAAAATTATTATATAGAGTGGTTATTAACGTAATAATATGAAGGTTTGAATGAAGTCAAAAGTGACAAACTCCTGTGGACCCCCTCACATGGACGAGCAAAGACAGGACGACCAGCTAGAACCTACATACAACAGTTCCCTGCCGATACAGGATGTAGCCTTGCAGACCTACCGGAAGTGATGGACGATGGAGAAGTGTGGCGGGAGAGGGTCAGGGGGATCCATGATGATGATGATGATGATGAAATTCAAACAGTTTGGATAAATGATTAATCATAATAAACAAAGAACCTGCTGAAAAATTTGTGTGAGAAAGCAATACTTAAAACCTTTCCGTGTCCTAAGAATGATATTAAACTGCATCCACGGTGAGACTCCAGTCAAGGGATTTAGGGGAAGGAGAGTATATCTTCCTTGCTATTACTCTCATGTCCACTAGCCCAGTCGGCTGGGGCTGTAGAATGCACCGACTGCCTTTATATGGAGGATTAACAACCCTCCTCAATGAGTGTCCTGGATACGACACAAAACAATGTGAGATACCAGTAATGCTAGTGCTTTGGGGAATTTGGAGTACTCCCTCATTGCCATTGCTTCCCGGTTCATTCTGGCCCCGAAGTGGTAGCACCGGGGAGAGTCCTATCTATTGGTCAAATAGAACTAAGCTGTGTACTTACGCTAAACTGAATAGTTTGAAATAGAATTGTTTTGACATTCAAACTGTGTGCTTTTACCAAACTGAACTGTTTGAAATAGAACTGTTTATTTGTATAAAAATGGATTTGGCATTAAATAACCTACAAAGATTGATATGTCATAAATCCCAAACAAACAAACAAACAAATCCACACTGACCTGAAGTTGTTTTACCCGTTAGGATCCCATCTATGGGTCAAATAAGATTACTTCGTCTTTTTTTAGGGATCTTTTTTGATATCAGATAAAATTATAAGTGTTAAATTGAAATACTTGAAACCATTTTATTGTGTGCAAGTTGAAGTATAAGCGTTAGATTGCAATATTTGAAACTATTTAACAGAGGGAAAATAGAACTATTTGTGTTAGATTGCTATACTACAGGGTGAAACGATAAAATTGTCGTCCTAAAGAAAACAACACCACAGATTTATTTTAAAACTTTTATTAAAAAAATCAATTCATGTAACTTGATTATGTAGTAGAGCTGACATCTATTCAATGTAGCCGCCTTCAGCCTCAATCACCGCCTCGATACGGATCCGGAACTGGGAGCATGCCTTTTCAACGGCGGGATGGCGGTGATCATGCTGGCTTTGGTGTTGTGGGAGGTCATGTTAGTGATGTTCTCGACGTATGACCAAACGAAGTAGTCCAGCGGGTTCAGGTCGAGGGAGGAGCGGGGCCTGACGGACTTGATTAGCCTGAGGTTCTTTATCTTCTCAGTCAAGATCTAGTTTGTCTGGCGCCTGTAGGACCTACACTTCAAGTCCTCCTTAACACATGCATTCACAGTTGTGTGTGAGACGCCTAAATCTCTGGCACTCTGCCGAATAGGCCGCTGGGGAGTTTCATCAATGATTGCCAGGACCTTTTTGATGAACTCTTTGGTCCGGGTCTTCCTAGCGGTGTCCTTCAGCCCCACCACCTCCAAAGGGTCGTCCGATGCGTTGAGCTGTGACCTCAAGCGTTGAACCGTCCGGATTTGCATTTTGAGGGTGCTGGCAATGGTCATGTTGTCATAACTTGGATCGGTAAAGAGCGTGAGTTGTACAGCGGCGCATCTCCGATCTCGCTCTTTGAACATTGTGTCACTTTCCGACATGATAGAAGGCTCCTATCGCTCTTGGGATTTGTACACAACTGGCCAACTAGTAGATGGTCTGCAACAAAAAGAGAAAACCGGTTTTCATTAAACGGAAATGGAATCATGTCGTCTTTTCTCGGGCGACAATTTTATCGTTCCATTCTGTAGAAACTACTTAACTATTAGTATTAAATAGCAATACCTGAAATCATTTAACTCTGTGCAAACAATAAATAGCAATATTTGAAACTATTTAACTATGCAAACAAATGAGCTATTGTTTGTCTAAAAATAAAGTTAACCACAAACTATTCACATAAAATATCACACATGCACCCCCATATATATATATATATATATGTATTCAAGATTTGGTATTAAATAACTCACAAGAGTTGATATGCCATAAAACCCCTACCAACTGATGATGCAAGCATATCGTTAAAATTAGTTATAAAACGTATAAATAGAGACGTACAACCTACATTATTCCCTAACTTCCAGGCATAGAATAACCCCGGATGGGTTGACATCCCGTTAAAATCAGCCAGCCAATCAACTACCAAGAGTTATCTCATAAATAGCATTATTTGATGTTAATATATTTAATTAATACTGTCATTACATTTTTTGTTTTTCTATTGTTGAGAAAATCATTCAAATCTGAAAGTCTCTAATAATGTTTTGTTTTAGTGCATGAAAATCTGACATCCATTGTGCCCTGAGTTAAATCCTATGGTATCATTTTTATATATTCTATTCTTGTGATTAAGTCCGTCGTATCTCGTATATCGGACTTCATTTGCTTTGCAAATGGTTGAATGAAGGGGTCTACATTTAAGGATTGTTTGGTGGAGCGGAAATTAAATGAAGAAAAGACTATTTTTCCAGAGCGTTTTTTAAATAAAACGGTAATTCAATAAATAAGGAGATTTTTTTGAAAAAACAAAACCAGTTTTTTTTTTTTCAGATTATTTTTCCATAGATGTAAACTCTGTCTTGTTTTGCAATTGGTTAAAAGTAAGAATCAATTTTGATGTCACAAAAATATTTGTTTTGATATTATTCAGAATGGCAGCAAATCAAAGAGATTGCTCAAGGCTTAAACAGAGGTCTGCCATCAAATATTTGGTGGCTGAGAAGTGCAAACCATGTGAAATTTAGAGAAGAATCTGTGATGTACACAGAGAAGCATGTTTTCGACAAAAATGTTTACAAATGAGCCAAAGATGGGTTTTCCCCTACGAACCTATGTCTAAAATACAAACCATGAAGTGGAAAAACACTGACTCTCCAATTAAGAAAAAACTCCGGGCGTAGCAATCAGTAAATAAGGGGATACTGAGAGTATCCTCGGAAATGAAAGGGACCATCACTATTAATTTCATTTAAAAATGTGCAACAGTAAACAGCGCCCTTTATTGCCAATTTCGGGGGCACGTTTCCCCTTATTTTGTGAATAAGCTTCTAGTTAATAGTTTTTGTCTCAGGGCTAAAACTCCAGAATCTGCTAAAATGTAAAATAAAAAAGTTGTTTAATATGTTTATAAAAGATATATAGAATACACAGGAATTTGGAACGTTTTGTCTATTCAAGTAAGCAACACAAATTTATCGAATAGTTAAAAATTAAGTGAAATCTTCCTTCTATGAGAAGACAGCAACGGCTTATTTTTAAAAATAGTGTCTTCTTTTGACTTCATTCACTTGGCAAAGTCACACCACGATTTTTCTTTCGGGAGCGGTCAGAGAGAGAGAGAGAGAGAGAGAGAGAGAGAGTTATGTAACATCTCGAAATAAACGTGAGTGGTATTGTGACCCATGTGTCTGTCGTTTCCTTCCAACATCCGGGTCAAGTAGCAACACCGACACGAAAATAACAATTATTCTATCAGGTCATCATTTCATTTTATTTGTTATCATAATTTTCTATGAATTCCCTGTGTGCTTTCAAGAAGTCAACAACGTCGTGACATTAACCGGAAGTCTAAAATAATGACCATGGGATATTTCTCTCTTTTTCTGGCGCCATCAATGCTGCTTTAATGAAATATAATGTAAATCAAATCCACGAAAAGGAGGCGAGAAGAAATGATTATTTTCCAAAATGGCTATTGTTGTTTTGAAAAGTTAGGTTGGGTTATTCCTAATCCATAAAGATCTTGGACATTTGACGAAAAAAAATGAGCAAAGGAAAAAAATATATAAACAAATGAAAAATAACTTGTAATATCTTAATGTATCGATTTCATCAGAAAAGTGTGTTTGAAAATTTGTTTACAAAGGTTGAACTCAAATGCTTTCTTATAGATCTTACAATATTTTCGGGTGTTGCTTTGGAAAAACACGGAGGAGCAAACATTATCTGCAGAGGGATTACCAAGAACATAAAAAATGTAGATTTTTCCTCTAGAGGTATGCATTGGAGATGATTTTAGGAGAGGAATGCATTGGAGATGATTTTAGTAGAGGAATGCATTGGAGATGATTTTAGTAGAGGAATGCATTGGAGATGATTTTAGTAGAGGAATGCATTGGAGATGATTTTAGGAGAGGAATTCATTGGAGATGATTTTAGTAGAGGAATTCATTGGAGATGATTTTAGGAGAGGAATGCATTGGGGATGATTTTAGTAGAGGAATGCATTGGAGATGATTTGAGGAAAGGAATGCATTGGAGATGATTTTATTAGAGGAATTCATTGGAGATGATCTTAGGAGAGGAATTCATTGGAGATGATTTTATTAGAGGAATTAATTGGAGATGATTTTAGTAGAGGAATACATTGGAGATGATGTTAGGAGAGAAATTAATTGGGGATTATTTTAGTAGAGGAATTCATTGGAGATGGATTTAGTAGAGGAATTCATTGGAGATAATTTTAGTAGAGGAATTCATTGGAGATGATTTTAATAGAGGAATTCATTGGAGATGATTTTAGTAGAGGAATTCATTGGAGATGATTTTAGGAGAGGAATGCATTAGAGATGATTTTATTAGAGGAATTAATTGGAGATGATTTTAGTAGAGGAATACATTGGAGATGATGTTAGGAGAGAAATTAATTGGGGATTATTTCAGTAGAGGAATTCATTGGAGATGATTTTAGTAGAGGAATGCATTGGTGATGATTTTAGTAGAGGAATGCATTGGAGATGATTTGAGGAAAGGAATGCATTGGAGATGATTTTATTAGAGGAATTCATTGGAGATGATCTTAGGAGAGGAATTCATTGGAGATGATTTTATTAGAGGAATTAATTGGAGATGATTTTAGTAGAGGAATACATTGGAGATGATGTTAGGAGAGAAATTAATTGGGGATTATTTTAGTAGAGGAATTCATTGGAGATGATTTTAGTAGAGGAATTCATTGGAGATAATTTTAGTAGAGGAATTCATTGGAGTGGATTTTAGTAGAGGAATTCATTGGAGATGATTTTAGGAGAGGAATGCATTAGAGATGATTTTATTAGAGGAATTAATTGGAGATGATTTTAGTAGAGGAATACATTGGAGATGATGTTAGGAGAGAAATTAATTGGGGATTATTTTAGTAGAGGAATTCATTGGAGATGATTTTAGTAGAGGAATTCATTGGAGATGATTTTAATAGAGGAATTCATTGGAGATGATTTTAGTAGAGGAATTCATTGGAGATTATTTTAGTAGAGGAATTCATTGGAGATGATTTTAAAAGAGGAATTCATTGGAGATGATTTTAGGAGAGGAATTCATTGGAGATGATTTTAGTAGAGGAATGCATTGGAGATGATTTTAGTAGAGGAATTCATTGGAGATGATTTTAGTAGAGGAATTCATTGGAGATGATTTCAGTAGAGGAATTCATTGGAGATGATTTTAGTAGAGGAATTCATTGGAGATGATTTTAATAGAGGAATTCATTGGAGATGATTTTAGTAGAGGAATTCATTGGAGATTATTTTAGTAGAGGAATTCATTGGAGATGATTTTAAAAGAGGAATTCATTGGAGATAATTTTAGGAGAGGAATTCATTGGAGATGATTTTAGTAGAGGAATGCATTGGAGATGATTTTAGTAGAGGAATTCATTGGAGATGATTTCAGTAGAGGAATTCATTGGAGATGATTTGAGGAAAGGAATGCATTGGAGATGATTTTAGTAGAGGAATTCATTGGAGATGATTTTAGTAGAGGAATGCATTGGAGATGATTTTAGTAGAGGAATGCATTGGAGATGATTTTATTAGAGGAATTCATTGGAGATGATTTTAGGAGAGGAATGCATTAGAGATGATCTTATTAGAGGAATTCATTGGAGATGATTTTAGTAGAGGAATACATTGGAGATGATGTTAGGAGAGAAATTAATTGGGGATTATTTTAGTAGAGGAATTCATTGGAGATGATTTTAGTAGAGGAATGCATTGGAGATGATTTTAGTAGAGGAATACATTGGAGATGATGTTAGGAGAGAAATTCATTGGGGATTATTTTAGTAGAGGAATTCATTGGAGATGATTTTAGTAGAGGAATTCATTGGAGATGATTTTATTAGAGGAATTAATTGGAGATGATTTTAGTAGAGGAATACATTGGAGATGATGTTAGGAGAGAAATTAATTGGGGATTATTTTAGTAGAGGAATTCATTGGAGATGATTTTAGTAGAGGAATTCATTGGAGATAATTTTAGTAGAGGAATTCATTGGAGATGATTTTATTAGAGGAATTAATTGGAGATGATTTTAGTAGAGGAATTCATTGGAGATGATTTTAGTAGAGGAATTCATTGGAGATTATTTTAGTAGAGGAATTCATTGGAGATTATTTTAGTAGAGGAATTCATTGGAGATGATTTTAAAAGAGGAATTCATTGGAGATGATTTTAAAAGAGGAATTCATTGGAGATGATTTTAGGAGAGGAATGCATTGGAGATAATATTAGGAGAGGAATTCATTGAAGATGATTTTAGTAGAGGAATGCATTGGAGATGATTTTATTAGAGGAATTCATTGGAGATGATTTCAGTAGAGGAATTCATTGGAGATGATTTGAGGAAAGGAATGCATTGGAGATGATTTTAGTAGAGGAATTCATTGGAGATGATTTTAGTAGAGGAATGCATTGGAGATGATTTTAGTAGAGGAATGCATTGGAGATGATTTTATTAGAGGAATTCATTGGAGATGATTTTAGGAGAGGAATGCATTGGAGATGATCTTATTAGAGGAATTCATTGGAGATGATTTTAGTAGAGGAATACATTGGAGATGATGTTAGGAGAGAAATTAATTGGGGATTATTTTAGTAGAGGAATTCATTGGAGATGATTTTAGTAGAGGAATTCATGGGAGATGATTTTAGTAGAGGAATACATTGGAGATGATGTTAGGAGAGAAATTCATTGGGGATTATTTTAGTAGAGGAATTCATTGGAGATGATTTTAGTAGAGGAATTCATTGGAGATGATTTTATTAGAGGAATTAATTGGAGATGATTTTAGTAGAGGAATACATTGGAGATGATGTTAGGAGAGAAATTAATTGGGGATTATTTTAGTAGAGGAATTCATTGGAGATGATTTTAGTAGAGGAATTCATTGGAGATAATTTTAGTAGAGGAATTCATTGGAGATGATTTTATTAGAGGAATTAATTGGAGATGATTTTAGTAGAGGAATTCATTGGAGATGATTTTATTAGAGGAATTAATTGGAGATGATTTTAGGAGAGGAATTCATTGGAGATGATTTTATTAGAGGAATTAATTGGAGATGTTTTTAGTAGAGGAATACATTGGAGATGATGTTAGGAGAGAAATTAATTGGGGATTATTTTAGTAGAGGAATTCATTGCAGATGATTTTTGTAGAGGAATTCATTGGAGATAATTTTAGTAGAGGAATTCATTGGAGATGATTCTAATAGAGGAATTCATTGGAGATGATTTTAGTAGAGGAATTCATTGGAGATGGTTTCAGGAGAGGAATGCATTAGAGATGATTTTATTAGAGGAATTAATTGGAGATGATTTTAGTAGAGGAATACATTGGAGATGATGTTAGGAGAGAAATTAATTGGGGATTATTTTAGTAGAGGAATTCATTGGAGATGATTTTAGTAGAGGAATTCATTGGAGATAATTTTAGTAGAGGAATTCATTGGAGATGATTTTAATAGAGGAATTCATTGGAGAAGATTTTAGGAGAGGAATGCATTGGAGATGATTTTAGTAAAGGAATGCATTGGAGATGATTTTAGTAGAGGAATGCGTTGGAGATGATTTTAGTAGAGGAATTCATTGGAGATGATTTTAGTAGAGGAATTCATTGGAGATTATTTTAGTAGAGGAATTCATTGGAGATAATTTTAGTAGAGGAATTCATTGGAGATGATTTTAATAGAGGAATTCATTGGAGATGATTTTAGTAGAGGAATTCATTGGAGATTATTTTAGTAGAGGAATTCATTGGAGATGATTTTAAAAGAGGAATTCATTGGAGATGATTTTAGGAGAGGAATGCATTGGAGATAATTTTAGGAGAGGAATTCATTGGAGATGATTTTAGTAGAGGAATGCATTGGAGATGATTTTAGTAGAGGAATTAATTGGAGATGATTTTAGTAGAGGAATTCATTGGAGATGATTTTAGGAGAGGAATGCATTGGAGATGATTTTAGTAGAGGAATTCATTGGAGATGATTTTAGTAGAGGAATTCATTAGAGATGATTTTAGGAGAGGAATGCATTGGAGATGATTTTAGTAGAGGAATGCACTGGAGATGATTTTTGTAGAGGAATTCATTGGAGATGATTTTAGGAGAGGAATGCATTGGAGATGATTTTAGTAGAGGAATGCATTGGAGATGATTTTAGTAGAGGAATGCGTTGGAGATGATTTTAGTAGAGGAATTCATTGGAGATGATTTTTGTAGAGGAATTCATTGGAGATGATTTTAGTAGAGGAATTCATTGGAGATAATTTTAGTAGAGGAATTCATTGGAGATGATTTTAATAGAGGAATTCATTGGAGATGATTTTAGTAGAGGAATGCATTGGAGATGATTTTAGTAGAGGAATTCATTGGAGATGATTTTAGTAGAGGAATGCATTGGAGATGATTTTAGGAGAGGAATGCATTGGAGATCATTTTAATAGAGGAATGCATTGGAGATGATTTTAGTAGAGGAATTCTTTGGAGATGATTTTAGTAGAGGAATTCATTGGAGATGATTTTAATAGAGGAATTCATTGGAGATGATTTTAGTAGAGGAATTCATTGGAGATGATTTTAGGAGAGGAATGCATTAGAGATGATTTTAAAAGAGGAATTCATTGGAGATGATTTTAGGAGAGGAATGCATTGGAGATAATTTTAGGAGAGGAATTCATTGGAGATGATTTTAGTAGAGGAATGCATTGGAGATGATTTTAGTAGAGGAATTAATTGGAGATGATTTTAGTAGAGGAATTCATTGGAGATGATTTGAGGAAAGGAATGCATTGGAGATGATTTTAGTAGAAGAATTCATTGGAGATGATTTTAGTAGAGGAATGCATTGGAGATGATTTTAGTAGAGGAATTAATTGGAGATGATTTTATTAGAGGAATTCATTGGAGATGATTTTAGGAGAGGAATGCATTAGAGATGATTTTATTAGAGGAATTCATTGGAGATGATTTTAGTAGAGGAATACATTGGAGATGATTTTAGTAGAGGAATTTATTGGAGATAATTTTAGTAGAGGAATTCATTGGAGATGATTTTAATAGAGGAATTCATTGGAGATGATTTTAGTAGAGGAATTCATTGGAGATGATTTTATTAGAGGAATTCATTGGAGATGATTTTAGTAGAGGAATTCATTGGAGATGATTTTAATAGAGGAATTCATTGGAGATGATTTTAGTAGAGGAATTCATTGGAGATGATTTTAGTAGAGGAATTCATTATGGATGATTTTAATAGAGGAATTCATTGGAGATGATTTTAGGAGAGGAATGCATTGGAGATAATGTTAGGAGGGGAATTAATGGACATGATTTTAGTAGAGGAATGCATTGGAGATGATTTTAATAGAGGAATTCATTGGAGATGATTTTAGTAGAGGAATTCATTGGAGATGATTTTAGGAGAGGCATGCATTGGAGATGATTTTAGGAGAGGAATGCATTGGAGATGATTTTATTAGAGGAATTCATTGGAGATGATTTTAGTAGAGGAATTCATTGGAGAGGATTTTAGTAGAAGAATGCATTGGAGATTATTTTAGTAGAGGAATTCATTGGAGATGATTTTAGTAGAGGAATTCATTGGAGATGATTTTAGTAGAGGAATGCATTGGAGATGATTTTAGGAGAGGAATGCATTGGAGATGATTTTATTAGAGGAATTCATTGGAGATTATTTTAGTAGAGGAATTCATTGGAGATTATTTTAGTAGAGGAATTCATTGGAGATGATTTAATAGAGGAATTCATTGGAGATGATTTTAGTAGAGGAATGCAATGGAGATGATTTTAGTAGAGGAATGCATTGGAGATGATTTTAGGAGAGAAATTCATTGGAGATGATTTTAGGAGAGGAATTCATTGGAGATGATTTTAGGAGAGGAATGCATTGGAGAAGATTTTAGGAGAAGAATTCATTGGAGATGATTTTAGTAGAGGAATGCATTGGAGATGATTTTAGTAGAGGAATGCATTGGAGATGATTTTAGGAGAGAAATTCATTGGAGATGATTTTAGGAGAGGAATTCATTGGAGATGATTTTAGGAGAGAAATTCATTGGAGATGATTTTAGGAGAAGAATTCATTGGAGATGATTTTAGTAGAGGAATGCATTGGAGATGATTTTAGTAGAGGAATGCATTGGAGATGATTTTAGTAGAGGAATGCACTGGAGATGATTTTAGTAGAGGAATGCACTGGAGATGATTTTATTAGAGGAATTCATTGGAGATGATTTTAGGAGAGGAATTCATTCGAGATGATTTTAGTAGAGGAATGCATTGGAGATGATTTTAGTAGAGGAATGCATTGGAGATGATGTTAGGAGAGAAATTCATTGGAGATGATTTTAGGAGAGGAATTCATTGGATATTATTTTAGGAGAGGAATTCATTGGAGATGATTTTAGGAGAAGAATTCATTGGAGATGATTTTAGTAGAGGAATGCATTGGAGATGATTTTAGTAGAGGAATTCATTGGAGATGATTTTAGTAGAGGAATGCATTGGAGATGATTTTAGTAGAGAAATTCAGTGGAGATGATTTTAGTAGAGGAATACATTGGAGATGATTTTAGTAGAGGAATGCATTGGAGATGATTTTAGTAGAGGAATACATTGGAGATGATTTTAGGAGAGGAATGCATTGGAGATGATTTTAGGAGAGGAATGCATTGGAGATGATTTTAGGAGAGGAATGCATTGGAGATGATTTTAGGAGAGGAATTCATTGGAGATGATTTTAGGAGAGGAATTCATTGGAGATGATTTTAGGAGAAGAATTCATTGGAGATGATTTTAGTAGAGGAATTCTTTGGAGATGATTTTAGTAGAGGAATACATTGGAGATGATTTTAGTAGAGGAATGCATTGGAGATGATTTTAGTAGAGGAATACATTGGAGATGATTTTAGGAGAGGAATGCATTGGAGATGATTTTAGTAGAGGAATGCATTGGAGATGATTTTAATATAGGAATTCATTGGAGATGATTTTAGTAGAGGAATACATTGGAGATGAGGTTAGGAGAGAAATTCATTGGAGATGATTTTAGGAGAGGAATGCATTGGAGATGATTTTAGGAGAGGAATTCATTGGAGATGATTTTAGTAGAGGAATGCATTGGAGATGATTTTATTAGAGGAATTCATTGGAGATGATTTTAGGAGAGGAATGCATTAGAGATGATTTTATTAGAGGAATTCATTGGAGATGATTTTAGTAGAGGAATTCATTGGAGATGATTTTAATAGAGGAATACATTGGAGATGATTTTAGTAGAGGAATTCATTGGAGATGATTTTAGTAGAGGAATGCATTGGAGATGATTTTAGGAGAGGAATGCATTGGAGATGATTTAGTAGAGGCATTCATTGGAGATGATTTTAGGAGAGGAATGCATTGGAGATGATTTTAGTAGAGGAATGCATTGGAGATGATTTTAGTAGAGGAATGTATTAGAGATTATTTTAGTAGAGGAATGCATTGGAGATGATTTTAGTAGAGGAATTCATTGGAGATGATTTTAGGAGAGGAATGCATTGAAGGTGATTTTAATAGAGGAATTCATTGGGGATGATTTTAGTAGAGGAATGCATTGGAGATGATTTTAGTAGAGGAATTCATTGGAGATGATTTTAGGAGAGGAATGCATTGGAGAGGATTTTAGTAGAGGAATTCATTGGAGATGATTTTAGTAGAGGAATGCATTGGAGACGATTTTAGGAGAGGAATGCATTGGAGATGATTTTAGTAGAGGAATTCATTGGAGATGATTTTAGTAGAGGAATGCATTGGTGATGATTTTAGGAGAGGAATGCATTGGTGAATATTTTAGGAGAGGAATGCATTGGAGATGATTTTAGGAGAGGAATGCATTGGAGATGATTTTAGTAGAGGAATTAATTGGAAATGTTTTTAGTAGAGGAATTCATTGGAGATGATTTTAGTAGAGGAATTCATTGGAGATGATTTTAGTAGAGGAATTCATTGGAGATGATTTTAGTAGAGGAATTCATTGGAGATGATTTTAGTAGAGGAATTCATTGGTGATGATTTTAGTAGAGGAATTAATTGGAGATGATTTTAGTAGAGGAATTCATTGGAGATGATTTTAGTAGAGGAATTCATTGTAGATGATTTTAGTAGAGGAATGCATTGGAGATGATTTTAGTAGAGGAATTCATTGTAGATGATTTTAGTAGAGGAATTGATTGGTGATGATTTTAGTAGAGGAATTCATTGGAGATGATTTTAGGAGAGGAATTCATTGGAGATGATTTTAGGAGAGGAATTCATTTGAGATGATTTTAGGAGAGGAATTCATTGGAGATGATTTAGGAGAGGAATTCATTGGAGATGATTTTAGGAGAGGAATGCTTTGGAGATGATTTTAGTAGAGGAATGCATCGGAGATGATTTTAGTTGAGGAATTCATTGGAGATGATTTTAGTAGAGGAATGCATTGGAGATGATTTTAGGAGAGGAATTCATTGGAGATGATTTTAGTAGAGGAATGCATTGGAGATGATTTTAGTTGAGGAATTCATTGGAGATGATTTTAGTAGAGGAATGCTTTGGAGATGATTTTAGTAGAGGAATTCATTGGAGATGATTTAGGAGAGGAATTCATTGGAGATGATTTTAGGAGAGGAATTCATTGCAGATGATTTTAGTAGAGGAATTCATTGGTGATGATTTTAGTAGAGGAATGCATTGGAGATGATTTTAGTAGAGGAATTCATTGGAGATGATTTTAGGAGAGGAATTCATTGGAGATGATTTTAGGAGAGGAATTCATTGCAGATGATTTTAGTAGAGGAAATCATTGGTGATGATTTTAGTAGAGGAATGCATTGGAGATGAGTTTAGTAGAGGAAGGCATTGGAGATGATTTTAGTAGAGGGATGCATTGGAGATGATTTTAGTAGAGGAATTCATTGGAGATTATTTTGGGAGAAGAATTCATTGGAGATGATTTTGTAGAGGAATGCGTTGGAGATGATTTTAGTAGAGGAATGCATTGTAGATGATTTTAGGAGAGGAATGCATTGGAGAGGACTTTAGTAGAGGAATTCATTGGAGATGATTTTAGTAGAGGAATTCATTGGAGATGATTTTAGTAGTGGAATTCATAGGAGAGGATTTGAGTAGAGGAATGCATTGGAGATGACTTTAGTAGAAGAATGCATTGGAGATGATTTTAGTAGAGGAATGCATTGGAGATGATTTTAGTAGAGGAATTCATTCGAGATGATTTTAGTAGAGGAATGCATTGGAGATGATTTTAGTAGAGGAAAGCATTGGAGGTGATTTTAGTAGAGGAATTCATTGGAGATGATTTTAGTAGCGGAATTCATTGGTGATGATATTAGGAGAGGAATTCATTGGAGATGATTTTAGGAGAGGAATGCATTGGAGATGATTTTAGTTGAGGAATTCATTGGAGATGATTTTAGTAGGGGAATTCATTGGAGACGATTTTAGTAGAGGAATGCATTTGAGATGATTTTAGGAGAGGAATGCATTGGAGATGACTTTAGTAGAGGAATTCATTAGAGATATTTTAGTAGAGGATAGCATTGGAGATGAGTTTAGGAGAGGAATGCATTGGAGATGATTTTAGTAGAGGAATTCATTGGAGATGATTTTAGTAGAGGAATTCATTGGAGATGATTTTAGTAGAGGAATGCATTGGAGATGATTTTAGTATAGGAGTTCATTGGAGATGATTTTAGTAGCGGAATTCATTGGTGATGATATTAGGAGAGGAATTCATTGGAGATGATTTTAGTAGAGGAATTCATTGGAGATGATTTTAGTAGAGGAATTCATTGGAGATGATTTTAGGAGAGGAATGCATTGGAGATGACTTTAGTAGAGGAATTCATTGGAGATGATTTTAGTAGAGGATTGCATTGGAGATGATTTTAGTAGAGGAATGCATTGGAGATGATTTTATTAGAGGATTTCATTGGAGATGATTTTAGTAGAGGAATTCATTGGAGATGATTTTAGTAGAGGAATGCATTGGAGATGATTTTAGTAGAGGAATTCATTGGAGATGATTTTAGTAGAGGAATGCATTGGAGATAATTTGAGTAGAGGAATTCATTGGAGATGATTTTAGTAGGGGAATGCTTTGGAGATGATTTTAGGAGAGGAATGCATTGGAGATTATTTTAGGAGAGGAATGCATTGGAGATGATTTTAGTAGAGGAATTCATTGGAGATTATTTTAGTAGAGGAATTCATTGGAGATGATTTTAGGAGAGGAATTCATTGGAGATGATTTTAGGAGAGGAATGCATTGGAGATGATTTTAGTAGAGGAATTCATTGGAGATGATTTTAGGAGAGGAATTCATTGGAGATGATTTTAGGAGAGGAATGCATTGGAGATGATTTTAGTAGAGGAATTCATTGGAGATGATTTTGGTAGAGGAATTCATTGGAGATTATTTTAGTAGAGGAATGCATTGGAGATGATTTTAGGAGAGGAATGCATTGGAGATGATTTTAGTAGAGGAATTTATTGGAGATGATTTTAGGAGAAGAATTCATTGGAGATGATTTTGTAGAGGAATTCATTGGAGATGATTTTAGTAGAGGATTGCATTGGAGATGATTTTAGGAGAGGAATGCATTGGAGATGACTTTAGTAGAGGAATTCATTGGAGATGATTTTAGTAGAGGATTGCATTGGAGATGATTTTAGTAGAGGAATGCATTGGAGATGATTTTATTAGAGGATTTCATTGGAGATGATTTTAGTAGAGGAATTCATTGGAGATGATTTTAGTAGAGGAATGCATTGGAGATGATTTTAGTAGAGGAATTCATTGGAGATGATTTTAGTAGAGGAATTCATTGGAGATGATTTTAGGAGAGGAATTCATTGGAGATGATTTTAGGAGAGGAATGCATTGGAGATGATTTTAGTAGAGGAATTCATTGGAGATGATTTTAGGAGAGGAATTCATTGGAGATGATTTTAGGAGAGGAATGCATTGGAGATGATTTTAGTAGAGGAATTCATTGGAGATGATTTTGGTAGAGGAATTCATTGGAGATTATTTTAGTAGAGGAATGCATTGGAGATGATTTTAGTAGAAGAATGCATTGGAGATGATTTTAGTAGAGGAATTCATTGGAGATGATTTTAGTAGAGGAATTCATTGGAGATTATTTTAGTAGAGGAATGCATTGGAGATGATTTTAGTAGAAGAATGCATTGGAGATGATTTTAGTAGAGGAATTCATTGGAGATGATTTTAGTAGAAGAATGCATTGGAGATTATTTTAGGAGAGGAATGCATTGGAGATGACTTTAGTAGAGGAATTCATTGGAGATGATTTTTGTAGAGGATTGCATTGGAGATGATTTTAGGAGAGGAATGCATTGGAGATGATTTTAGTTGAGGAATTCTTTGGAGATGATTTTAGTAGAGGAATTCATTGGACATTATTTTAGTAGAGGAATGCATTGGAGATGATTTTAGGAGAGGAATGCATTGGAGATGATTTTTGTAGAGGAATGCAATGGACATGATTTTAACAGAGGAATTCATTGGAGATGATTTTAGTAGAGGAATTCATTGGTGATGATTTTAGTAGAGGAATGCATTGGAGATAATTTTAGTAGAGGAATGCATTTGAGATGATTTTAGGAGAGGAATGCATTGGAGATGACTTTAGTAGAGGAATTCATTGGAGATGATTTTAGTAGAGGATTGCCTATGAGACTATTTTAGTAGAGGAATGCATTGGAGATGATTTTAGTACAGGAATGCATTGGAGATGATTTTAGGAGAGGAATGCATTGGTGATGATTTTAGTAGAGGAATGCATTGGAGATGATTTTAGTAGAGGACTTCATTGGAGATGATTTTAGTAGAGAAATTCATTGGAGATTATTTTAGTAGAGGAATTCATTGGAGATGATTTTAGTAGAGGAATTAATTGGAGAGGATTTTAGTAGAGGAATGCATTGGAGATGATTTTAGTAGAGGAATGCATTGGAGATGATTTTAGTAGAGGAATTCATTGGAGATGATTTTAGGAGAGGAATGCATTGAAGAGGACTTTAGTAGAGGAATGCATTGGAGATGATTTTAATAGACGAACACATTGGAGATGATTTTAGGAGATGAATTCATTAGAGATTATTTTAGTAGAGGAATGCATTGGAGATGATTTTAGTAGAGGAATGCATTGGAGATGATATTAATAGAGGAATTCATTGGAGATGATTTTAGTAGCTGAATTCATTGGTGATGATATTAGGAGAGGAATTCATTGGAGATGATTTTAGTAGAGGAATGAATGGGAGATGATTTTAGTAGAGGAATGCATTGGAGATGATTTTAGTAGAGGAATGAATGGGAGATGATTTTAGTAGAGGAATGCATTGGAGATGATTTTTGTAGAGGAATTCATTGGATATGATTTTAGGAGAGGAATGCATTGGAGATGATTTTTGTAGAGGAATTCATTGGAGATGATTTTAGTAGAGGAATACATTGGAGATGATTTTAGTAGAGGAATACATTGGAGATGATTTTAATAGAGGAATTCATTGGAGATGATTTTAGTAGAGGAATACATTGGAGATGATTTTAATAGATGAATTCAGTGGAGATGATTTTAGTACAGGAATTAATTGGAGAGGATTTTAGTAGAGGAATTCATTGGAGATGATTTTAATTGAGGAATTCATTGGAGATGATTTTAGTAGAGGAATTCATTGGATATGATTTTAGTAGAGGAATGCATTGGAGATGATTTTAGTAGAGGAATTCATTGGAGATGATTTTAAGAGAGGAATTCATTGGAGATGATTTTAGGAGAGGAATTCATTGCAGATGATTTTAGTAGAGGAATGCATTGGAGATGATTTTAGGAGAGGAATGCATTGGAGATGATTTTAATAGAGGAATTCATTGGAGATGATTTTAGTAGAGGAATTCATTGGTGATGATTTTAAGAGAGGAATGCATTGGAGATGATTTTAGGAGAGGAATTCATTGGAGATGATTTTAAGAGAGGAATGCATTGGAGATGATTTTAGGAGAGGAATTCATTGGATATGATTTTAGTAGAGGAATGCATTGGAGATGATTTTAGTAGAGGAATTCATTGGAGATGATTTTAAGAGAGGAATTCATTGGAGATGATTTTAGGAGAGGAATTCATTGCAGATGATTTTAGTAGAGGAATGCATTGGAGATGATTTTAGGAGAGGAATGCATTGGAGATGATTTTAATAGAGGAATTCATTGGAGATGATTTTAGTAGAGGAATTCATTGGTGATGATTTTAATAGAGGAATGCATTGCAGATGATTTTAGGAGAAGAATCCATTGGAGATGATTTTAGTAGATGAATGCATTGGAGATGATTTTAGTAGAGGAATGCATTGGAGATGATTTTAGGAGAGGAATGCATTGGAGATGACTTTAGTAGAGGAATTCATTGGAGATGATTTTAGTAGAGGATTGCATTAGAGATGATTTTAGGAGAGGAATGCATTGGAGATGATTTTAGTAGAGGAATTCATTGGAGATGATTTTAGTAGAGGAATTCTTTGGAGATGATTTTAGTAGAGGAATTCATTGGAGATGATTTTAGGAGAGGAATTCATTGGAGATGATTTTAGGAGAGGAATTCATTGGAGATGATTTTAGGAGAGGAATTCATTGGAGATGATTTAGGAGAGGAATTCATTGGAGATGATTTTAGGAGAGGAATGCTTTGGAGATGATTGTAGTAGAGGAATGCATCGGAGATGATTTTAGTTGAGGAATTCATTGGAGATGATTTTAGTAGAGGAATGCATTGGAGATGATTTTAGGAGAGGAATTCATTGGAGATGATTTTAGTAGAGGAATGCATTGGAGATGATTTTAGTTGAGGAATTCATTGGAGATGATTTTAGTAGAGGAATGCTTTGGAGATGATTTTAGTAGAGGAATTCATTGGAGATGATTTAGGAGAGGAATTCATTGGAGATGATTTTAGGAGAGGAATTCATTGCAGATGATTTTAGTAGAGGAATTCATTGGTGATGATTTTAGTAGAGGAATGCATTGGAGATGATTTTAGTAGAGGAATTCATTGGAGATGATTTTAGGAGAGGAATTCATTGGAGATGATTTTAATAGAGGAATGCATTGGAGATGATTTTAGTAGAGGAATTCATTGGATATGATTTTAGTAGAGGAATGCATTGGAGATGATTTTAGTAGAGGAATTCATTGGAGATGATTTTAAGAGAGGAATTCATTGGAGATGATTTTAGGAGAGGAATTCATTGCAGATGATTTTAGTAGAGGAATGCATTGGAGATGATTTTAGGAGAGGAATGCATTGGAGATGATTTTAATAGAGGAATTCATTGGAGATGATTTTAGTAGAGGAATTCATTGGTGATGATTTTAATAGAGGAATGCATTGCAGATGATTTTAGGAGAAGAATCCATTGGAGATGATTTTAGTAGATGAATGCATTGGAGATGATTTTAGTAGAGGAATGCATTGGAGATGATTTTAGGAGAGGAATTCATTGGAGATGATTTTAGTAGAGGAATGCATTGGAGATGATTTTAGTAGAGGAATTCATTGGAGATGATTTTAGTAGAGGAATGCTTTGGAGATGATTTTAGTAGAGGAATTCATTGGAGATGATTTAGGAGAGGAATTCATTGGAGATGATTTTAAGAGAGGAATTCATTGGAGATGATTTTAGGAGAGGAATTCATTGCAGATGATTTTAGTAGAGGAATGCATTGGAGATGATTTTAGGAGAGGAATGCATTGGAGATGATTTTAATAGAGGAATTCATTGGAGATGATTTTAGTAGAGGAATTCATTGGTGATGATTTTAATAGAGGAATGCATTGCAGATGATTTTAGGAGAAGAATCCATTGGAGATGATTTTAGTAGATGAATGCATTGGAGATGATTTTAGTAGAGGAATGCATTGGAGATGATTTTAGGAGAGGAATGCATTGGAGATGACTTTAGTAGAGGAATTCATTGGAGATGATTTTAGTAGAGGATTGCATTAGAGATGATTTTAGGAGAGGAATGCATTGGAGATGATTTTAGTAGAGGAATTCATTGGAGATGATTTTAGTAGAGGAATTCTTTGGAGATGATTTTAGTAGAGGAATTCATTGGAGATGATTTTAGTAGAGGAATTCATTGGAGATGATTTTAGGAGAGGAATTAATTGGAGATGATTTTAGGAGAGGAATTCATTGGAGATGATTTAGGAGAGGAATTCATTGGAGATGATTTTAGGAGAGGAATGCTTTGGAGATGATTTTAGTAGAGGAATGCATCGGAGATGATTTTAGTTGAGGAATTCATTGGAGATGATTTTAGTAGAGGAATGCATTGGAGATGATTTTAGGAGAGGAATTCATTGGAGATGATTTTAGTAGAGGAATGCATTGGAGATGATTTTAGTTGAGGAATTCATTGGAGATGATTTTAGTAGAGGAATGCTTTGGAGATGATTTTAGTAGAGGAATTCATTGGAGATGATTTAGGAGAGGAATTCATTGGAGATGATTTTAGTAGAGGAATTCATTGGAGATTTTTTTGGGAGAAGAATTCATTGGAGATGATTTTGTAGAGGAATGCGTTGGAGATGATTTTAGTAGAGGAATGCATTGTAGATGATTTTAGGAGAGGAATGCATTGGAGAGGACTTTAGTAGAGGAATTCATTGGAGATGATTTTAGTAGAGGAATTCATTGGAGATGATTTTAGTAGTGGAATTCATAGGAGAGGATTTGAGTAGAGGAATGCATTGGAGATGACTTTAGTAGAAGAATGCATTGGAGATGATTTTAGTAGAGGAATGCATTGGAGATGATTTTAGTAGAGGAATTCATTCTAGATGATTTTAGTAGAGGAATGCATTGGAGATGATTTTAGTAGAGGAAAGCATTGGAGGTGATTTTAGTAGAGGAATTCATTGGAGATGATTTTAGTAGCGGAATTCATTGGTGATGATATTAGGAGAGGAATTCATTGGAGATGATTTTAGGAGAGGAATGCATTGGAGATGATTTTAGTTGAGGAATTCATTGGAGATGATTTTAGTAGGGGAATTCATTGGAGACGATTTTAGTAGAGGAATGCATTTGAGATGATTTTAGGAGAGGAATGCATTGGAGATGACTTTAGTAGAGGAATTCATTAGAGATATTTTAGTAGAGGATAGCATTGGAGATGAGTTTAGGAGAGGAATGCATTGGAGATGATTTTAGTAGAGGAATTCATTGGAGATGATTTTAGTAGAGGAATTCATTGGAGATGATTTTAGTAGAGGAATGCATTGGAGATGATTTTAGTAGAGGAGTTCATCGGAGATGATTTTAGTAGCGGAATTCATTGGTGATGATATTAGGAGAGGAATTCATTGGAGATGATTTTAGTAGAGGAATTCATTGGAGATGATTTTAGTAGAGGAATTCATTGGAGATGATTTTAGGAGAGGAATGCATTGGAGATGACTTTAGTAGAGGAATTCATTGGAGATGATTTTAGTAGAGGATTGCATTGGAGATGATTTTAGTAGAGGAATGCATTGGAGATGATTTTATTAGAGGATTTCATTGGAGATGATTTTAGTAGAGGAATTCATTGGAGATGATTTTAGTAGAGGAATGCATTGGAGATGATTTTAGTAGAGGAATTCATTGGAGATGATTTTAGTAGAGGAATGCATTGGAGATAATTTGAGTAGAGGAATTCATTGGAGATGATTTTAGTAGGGGAATGCTTTGGAGATGATTTTAGGAGAGGAATGCATTGGAGATGATTTTAGTAGAGGAATTCATTGGTGATGATTTTAGTAGAGGATTGCATTGGAGATGATTTTAGGAGAGGAATACATTGGAGATTATATTAGTTGAGGAATTCATTGGAGATGATTTTAGTAGAGGAATGCATTGGAGATGATTTTAGTAGAGGAATGCATTGGAGATAATTTGAGTAGAGGAATGCATTGGAGATGATTTTAGTAGAGGAATGCATTGGAGATGATTTGAGTAGAGGAATGCATTGGAGATGACTTTAGTAGAGGAATGCATTGGAGATGATTTTAGTAGAGGAATGCATTGGAGATGATTTTAGTAGAGGAATTCATTCGAGATGATTTTAGTAGAGGAATGCATTGGAGATGATTTTAGTAGAGGAAAGCATTGGAGATGATTTTAGTAGAGGAATTCATTGGAGATGATTTTAGTAGCGGAATTCATTGGTGATGATATTAGGAGAGGAATTCATTGGAGATGATTTTAGGAGAGGAATGCATTGGAGATGATTTTAGTTGAGGAATTCATTGGAGATGATTTTAGTAGGGGAATTCATTGGAGAGGATTTTAGTAGAGGAATGCATTTGAGATGATTTTAGGAGAGGAATGCATTGAAGATGACTTTAGTAGAGGAATTCATTAGAGATGATTTTAGTAGAGGATAGCATTGGAGATGATTTTAGGAGAGGAATGCATTGGAGATGATTTTAGTAGAGGAATTCATTGGAGATGATTTTAGTAGAGGAATTCATTGGAGGTGATTTTAGTAGAGGAATGCATTGGAGATAATTTTAGTAGAGGAATTCATTGGAGATGATTTTAGTTGCGGAATTCATTGGTGATGATATTAGGAGAGGAATTCATTGGAGATGATTTTAGTAGAGGAATTCATTGGAGATGATTTTAGTAGAGGATTGCATTGGAGATGATTATAGTAGAGGAATGCATCGGAGATGATTTTATTAGAGGATTTCATTGGAGATGATTTTAGTAGAGGAATTCATTGGAGATGATTTTAGTAGAGGAATGCATTGGTGATGATTTTAGTAGAGGAATGCATTTGAGATGATTTTAGTAGAGGAATACATTGGAGATGATTTTAGGAGAGGAATGCATTGGAGATGATTTTAGTAGAGGAATTCATTGGAGATGATTTTAGTAGAGGAATTCATCGGAGATTATTTTAGTAGAGGAATGCATTGGTGATGATTGTAGTAGAGGAATGAATTGGAGATGATTTTAGTAGAGGAATGCATTGGAGATGATTTTAGGAGAGGAATGCATTGGAGATGATTTTAGTAGAGGAATTCATTGGAGATGATTTTAGTAGAGGAATGCATTGGTCATGATTTTAGTAGAGGAATGCATTGGAGATGATTTTAGTAGAGGAATTCATTGGAGATGATTTTAGTAGAGGAATTCATTGGAGAGGATTTTAGTAGAGGAATTCATTGGAGAGGATTTTAGTAGAGGAATTCATTGGAGAGGATTTTAGTAGAGGAATGCATTGGAGATGATTTTAGTAGAGGAATGCATTGGAGATGATTTTAGTAGAGGAATTCATTGGAGATGATTTTAGTAGAGGAATTCATTGGAGATGATTTTAGTAGAGGAATGCATTGGAGATGATTTTAGTAGAGGAATTCATTGGAGATGATTTTAGTAGAGGAATTCATTGGAGATGATTTTAGTAGAGGAATTCATTGGAGATGATTTTAGTAGAGGAATGCATTGGAGATGATTTTAGTAGAGGAATGCATTGGAGATGATTTTAGTAGAGGAATTCATTGGAGATGATTTTAGTAGAGGAATTCATTGGAGATGATTTTAGTAGAGGAATTCATTTGAGATTATTTTAGTAGAGGAATGCATTGGAGATGATTTTAGTAGAGGAAAGCATTGGAGATGATTTTAGTAGAGGAATTATTGGAGATGATTTTAGTAGCGGAATTCATTGGTGATGATATTAGGAGAGGAATTCATTGGAGATGATTTTAGGAGAGGAATGCATTGGAGATGATTTTAGTTGAGGAATTCATTGGAGATGATTTTAGTAGGGGAATTCATTGGAGAGGATTTTAGTAGAGGAATGCATTTGAGATGATTTTAGGAGAGGAATGCATTGGAGATGACTTTAGTAGAGGAATTCATTAGAGATGATTTTAGTAGAGGATAGCATTGGAGATGATTTTAGGAGAGGAATGCATTGGAGATGATTTTAGTAGAGGAATTCATTGGAGATGATTTTAGTAGAGGAATTCATTGGAGATAATTTTAGTAGAGGAATGCATTGGAGATCATTTTAGTAGAGGAATTCATTGGAGATGATTTTAGTAGCGGAATTCATTGGTGATGATATTAGGAGAGGAATTCATTGGAGATGATTTTAGTAGAGGAATTCATTGGAGATGATTTTAGTAGAGGAATGCATTTGAGATGATTTTAGGAGAGGAATGCATTGGAGATGACTTTAGTAGAGGAATTCATTGGAGATGATTTTAGTAGAGGATTGCATTGGAGATGATTTTAGTAGAGGAATGCATTGGAGATGATTTTATTAGAGGATTTCATTGGAGATGATTTTAGTAGAGGAATTCATTGGAGATGATTTTAGTAGAGGAATGCATTGGTGATGATTTTAGTAGAGGAATGCATTGGAGATGATTTTAGTAGAGGAATACATTGGAGATGATTTTAGGAGAGGAATGCATTGGAGATGATTTTAAGAGAGGAATTCATTGGAGATGATTTTAGTAGAGGAATTCATCGGAGATTATTTTAGTAGAGGAATGCATTGGTGATGATTTTAGTAGAGGAATGAATTGGAGATGATTTTAGTAGAGGAATGCATTGGAGATGATTTTAGGAGAGGAATTCATTGGAGATGATTTTAGTAGAGGAATGCATTGGTCATGATTTTAGTAGAGGAATGCATTGGAGATGATTTTAGTAGAGGAATGCATTGGAGATGATTTTAGTAGAGGAATTCATTGGAGATGATTTTAGTAGAGGAATGCATTGGTCATGATTTTAGTAGAGGAATGCATTGGAGATGATTTTAGTAGAGGAATTCATTGGAGATGATTTTAGTAGAGGAATTCATTGGAGAGGATTTTAGTAGAGGAATTCATTGGAGAGGATTTTAGTAGAGGAATTCATTGGAGAGGATTTTAGTAGAGGAATGCATTGGAGACGATTTTAGTAGAGGAATGCATTGGAGATGATTTTAGTAGAGGAATTCATTGGAGATGATTTTAGTAGAGGAATGCATTTGAGATGATTTTAGGAGAGGAATGCATTGGAGATGACTTTAGTAGAGGAATTCATTGGAGATGATTTTAGTAGAGGATTGCATTGGAGATGATTTTAGTAGAGGAATGCATAGGAGATGATTTTATTAGAGGATTTCATTGGAGATGATTTTAGTAGAGAAATTCATTGGAGATGATTTTAGTAGAGGAATGCATTGGTGATGATTTTAGTAGAGGAATGCATTGGAGATGATTTTAGTAGAGGAATACATTGGAGATGATTTTAGTAGAGGAATGCATTGGAGATGATTTTAGTAGAGGAATTCATTGGAGATGATTTTAGTAGAGGAATTCATTGGAGAGGATTTTAGTAGAGGAATTCATTGGAGAGGATTTTAGTAGAGGAATTCATTGGAGAGGATTTTAGTAGAGGAATGTATTGGAGATGATTTTAGTAGAGGAATGCTTTGGAGATGATTTTAGTAGAGGAATTCATTGGAGATGATTTTAGTAGAGGAATTCATTGGAGATGATTTTAGTAGAGGAATGCATTGGAGATGATTTTAGTCGAGGAATTCATTGGAGATGTTTTTAGGAGAGGAATGCATTGGACATCATCATAGTAGAGGAATGCATTGGAGATGATTAAAATAAAGGAATTCATTGGAGGTGATTTTAGTAGAGGAATTCATTGGAGACGATTTTAGTAGAGGAATTCATTGCAGACGATTTTAGTAGAGGAATGCATTGGAGATGATTTTAGTAGAGGAATGCATTGGAGATGATTATAGTAGAGGAATGCATTGGAGATGATTTTAGAAGAGGAATTCATTGGAGATGATTAAAATAGAGGAATGCATTGGATATGATTTTAGCAGAGGAATGCATTGGAGATGATTTTAGTAGAGGAATTCATTGGAGATGATTAAAATAGAGGAATGCATTGGAGATGATTTTAGTAGAGGAATTCATAGGAGACGATTTTAGTAGAGGAATTCTTTGGAGATGATTTTAGTAGAGGAATGCATAGGAGATGATTTTAATAAAGGAATGCATTGGAGAGAATTTTTGTAGAGGAATTCTTTGGAGATGATTTTAGTAGAGGAATTCATTGGAGATGATTTTAGTAGAGGAATGCATTGGAGATGATTTTAGTAGAAGAATTCATTGGAGATGATTTTAGGAGAAGGATTCATTGGAGATGATTTTAGTAGAGGAATTCATTGGGAATGATTTTAGGAGATAAATGCATTGGAGATGATTTTAGTAGAGGAATGCATTGGAGATGATTTTAGTAGAGGAATTCATTGGAGATGATTTTAGGCGAAGAATTCATTGGAGATGATTTTAGTAGAGGAATTCATTGGGGATGATTTTAGGAGAGGAATGCATTGGAGATGAGTTTAGTTGAGGAATGCATTCGAGATGATTTTAGGAGAGGAATGCATTGAAGATGAATTTAGTAGAGTAATGCATTGGAGATCATTTTAGTAGAGGAATTCATTGGAGATGATTTTAGTAGCGGAATTCATTGGTGATGATATTAGGAGAGGAATTCATTGGAGATGATTTTAGAAGAGGAATTCATTGGAGATGATTTTAGTAGAGGAATGCATTTGAGATGATTTTAGGAGAGGAATGCATTGGAGATGACTTTAGTAGAGGAATTCATTGGAGATGATTTTAGTAGAGGATTGCATTGGAGAGGATTTTAGTAGAGGAATGCATTGGAGATGATTTTATTAGAGGATTTCATTGGAGATGATTTTAGTAGAGGAATTAATTGGAGATGATTTTAGTAGAGGAATGAATTGGTGATGATTTTAGTAGAGGAATGCATTGGAGATGATTTTAGTAGAGGAATACATTGGAGATGATTTTAGGAGAGGAATGCGTTGGAGATGATTTTAGTAGAGGAATTCATTGGAGATGATTTTAGTAGAGGAATTCATCGGAGATTATTTTAGTAGAGGAATGCATTGGTGATGATTTTAGTAGAGGAATGAATTGGAGATGATTTTAGTAGAGGAATGCATTGGAGAGGATTTTAGGAGAGGAATGCATTGGAGATGATTTTAGTAGAGGAATTCATTGGAGATGATTTTAGTAGAGGAATGCATTGGTCATGATTTTAGTAGAGGAATGCATTGGAGATGATTTTAGTAGAGGAATTCATTGGAGATGATTTTAGTAGAGGAATTCATTGGAGAGGATTTTAGTAGAGGAATTCATTGGAGAGGATTTTAGTAGAGGAATTCATTGGAGAGGATTTTAGTAGAGGAATGCATTGGAGATGATTTTAGTAGAGGAATGCATTGGAGATGATTTTAGTAGAGGAATTCATTGGAGATGATTTTAGTAGAGGAATTCATTGGAGATGATTTTAGTAGAGGAATGCATTGGAGATGATCTTAGTGGAGGAATTCATTGGAGATGTTTTTAGGAGAGGAATGCATTGGACATCATCATAGTAGAGGAATGCATTGGAGATGATTAAAATAGAGGAATTCATTGGAGGTGATTTTAGTAGAGGAATTCATTGGAGACGATTTTAGTAGAGGAATTCATTGCAGACGATTTTAGTAGAGGAATGCATTGGAGATGATTTTAGTAGAGGAATGCATTGGAGATGATTATAGTAGAGGAATGCATTGGAGATGATTTTAGTAGAGGAATTCATTGGAGATGATTAAAATAGAGGAATGCATTGGATATGATTTTAGCAGAGGAATGCATTGGAGATGATTTTAGTAAAGGAATTCATTGGAGATGATTAAAATAGAGGAATGCATTGGAGATGATTTTAGTAGAGGAATTCATAGGAGACGATTTTAGTAGAGGAATGCATTGGAGATGATTTTAGTAGAGGAATGCGTAGGAGATGATTTTAATAAAGGAATGCATTGGAGATTATTTTTGTAGAGGAATTCTTTGGAGATGATTTTAGTAGAGGAATTCATTGGAGATGATTTTAGTAGAGGAATGCATTTGAGATGATTTTAGTAGAATAATTCATTGGAGATGATTTTAGGAGAAGGATTCATTGGAGATGATTTTAGTAGAGGAATTCATTGGGAATGATTTTAGGAGATAAATGCATTGGAGATGATTTTAGTAGAGGAATGCATTGGAGATGATTTTAGTAGAGGAATGCATTGGATATGATTTTAGGAGAGGAATGCATTGGAGATGATTTTAGTAGAGGAATTCATTCGAGATGATTTATTAGAGGAATGCATTGGAGATGATTTTAGTAGAGGAATTCATTGGAGATGACTTTAGTAGCGGAATTCATTGGTGATGATATTAGGAGAGGAATTCATTGGAGATTATTTTAGGAGAGGAATGCATTGGAGATGATTTTTGTAGAGGAATTCATTGGAGATGATTTTAGTAGAAGATTCCATTGGAGATGATTTTAGGAGAAGAATTCATTGGAGATTATTTTCGTAGAGGAATTCATTGAAGATGATTTTAGTAGAGGAATTCATTGGAGATGATTTTAGGAGAGGAATGCATTGGAGATGATTTTAGTAGAGGAATTCATTCGAGATGATTTTAGTAGAGGAATGCATTGGAGATGATTTTAGTAGAGGAATGCATTGGAGATGATTTTAGTAGAGGAATTCATTGGAGATGATTTTAGTAGAGGAATGTATTGGAGATGATTTTAGTAGAGGAATGCATTGGAGTTGATTTTAGTAGAGGAATTCATTGGAGATGATTTTAGTAGAGGAATGTATTGGAGATGATTTTAGTAGAGGAATTCATTGGAGATGATTTTAGTAGAGGAATGTATTGGAGATGATTTTAGTAGAGGAATTCATTGGAGATGATTTTAGGAGAGGAATTCATTGGAGATGATTTTAGTAGAGGAATTCATTGGAGATGATTTAATAGAGGAATGCATTGGAGATGATTTTACTAGAGGAAATCATTTGAGATTATTATAGTAGAGGAATGCATTGGAGATGATTTTAGTAGAGGAATTCATTGGTGATGATTTTAGTAGAGGAATTCATTGGAGATGATTTTAGAAGAGGAATGCATTGGAGATGATTTTTGTAGAGGAATGCATTGGAGATGACTTTAGTAGAGGAATTCATTGGAGATGATTTTAGTAGAGGAATTCATTGGAGATGATTTTAGTAGAGGAATGCACTGGAGATGATTTTAGTAGAGTAATTCATTGGAGATGATTTTAGTAGAGGATTGCATTGGAGATGATTTTAGTAGAGGAATGCACTGGAGATGATTTTAGTAGAGGATTGCATTGGAGATGATTTTAGTAGAGGAATGCATTGGAGATGATTTTAGTAGAGGAATTCATTGGAGATGATTTTAGTAGAGGAATGCATTGGAGATGATTTTAGTAGAGGAATGCATTGGAGATGACTTTAGTAGAGGAATTCATTGGAGATGATTTATTAGAGGATAGCATTGGAGATGATTTTAGTAGTGGAATTCATTGGTGATGATATTAGGAGAGGAATTCATTGGAGATGATTTTAGGAGAGGAATGCATTGGAGATGATTTTAGTAGAGGAATTCATTGGAGATGGTTTTAGTAGAGGAATTCATTGGAGATGATTTAGTAGAGGAATGCATTGGAGATGATTTTAGTAGAGGAATTCATTGGAGATGATTTTAGTAGAGGATTCCATTGGAGATGATTTTAGGAGTGGAATGCATTGGAGATGATTTTAGTAGAGGAATTCATTCGAGATGATTTTAGTAGAGGAATGCATTGGAGATGATTTTAGTAGAGGAATGCATTGGAGATGATTTTAGCAGAGGAATGCATTGGAGATGATTTTAGTAGAGGAATGCATTGGAGATGATTTTAGTAGAGGAATGCATTGGAGATGATTTTAGTAGAGGAATGCATTGGAGACGATTTTAGTAGAGGAATGTGTTGGAGATGATTTTAGTAGAGGAATGCATAGGAGATGATTTTAATAAAGGAATGCATTGGAGATGATTTTAGTAGAGGAATTCATTGGAGATGATTTTAGTAGAGGAATTCATTGCAGATGATTTTAGTAGACAAATGCATTGGAGATGATTTTAGTAGAGGAATGCATTGGAGATGATTTTAGTAGAGGAATGCATTGGAGATGATTTTAGTAGAGGAATGCATTGGAGATGATTTTAGTAGAGGAATGCATTGGAGATGATTTTAGTAGAGGAATGCATTGGAGATGATTTTAGTAGAGGAATTCATTGGAGATTATTTTAGTAGAGGAATGCATTGGAGATGATTTTAGTGGAGGAATTCATTGGAGATGATTTCAGTAGAGGAATTCATTGGAGATGATTTTATTAGAGGAATGCATTGGAAATGATTTTAGTAGAGGAATTAATTGGAGAGGATTTTAGTAGAAGAATGCATTGGAGATGATTTTAGTAGAGGAATTCATTGGAGATGATTTCAGTAGAGGAATTCATTGGAGATGATTTTAGTAGAGGAATGCATTGGAGATGATTTTAGGAGAGGATTGCATTGGAGATGATTTTAGTAGAGGAATTCATTGGAGATGATTTTAGTAGAGGAATGCACTGGAGATGATTTTAGTAGAGGAATTCATTGGAGATGATTTTAGGAGAGGAATGCATTGGAGATGATTTTGTAGAGGAATGCATTGGAGATGAATTTAGTAGAGGAATGCATTGGAGAAGATTTTAGGAGAGGAATTCATTGGAGATGATTTTAGGAGAGGAATTCATTGGAGATGATTTTAGTAGAGGAATTCATTGGAGATGATTTTAGTAGAGGAATGCATTGGAGATGATTTTAGGAGAGGATTGCATTGGAGATGATTTTAGTAGAGGAATGCACTGGAGATGATTTTAGTAGAGGAATTCATTGGAGATGATTTTAGGAGAGGAATGCATTGGAGATGATTTTAGTAGAGGAATGCATTGGAGATGATTTTTAGGAGAGGAATTCATTGGAGATGATTTTAGGAGAGGAATTCATTGGAGATGATTTTAGGAGAGGAATTCATTGGAGATGATTTTAGTAGAGGAATGCATTGGACATGATTTTAGGAGAGGAATACATTGGAGATGACTTTAGTAGAGGAATTCATTGGAGATGATTTTAGTAGAGGAATGCATTGGAGATGATGTTAGGAGAGAAATTCATTGGAGATGATTTTAGTAGAGGAATGCATTGGAGATGATCTTAATATAGGAATTCATTGGAGATGATTTTAGTAGAGGAATACATTGGAGATGATTTTAGTAGAGGAATTCATTGGAGATGATTTTAGTAGAGGAATTCATTGGAGATGATTTTAGTAGAGGAATGCATCGGAGATGATTTTAGGAGAGGAATTCATTGGAGATGATTTTAGTAGAGGAATTCATTGGAGATGATTTTAGTAGAGGAATGCATTGGTGATGATTTTAGGAGAGGAATGCATTGGTGAATATTTTAGGAGAGGAATGCATTGGAGATGATTTTAGGAGAGGAATGCATTGGAGATGATTTTAGTAGAGGAATTCATTGGAAATGTTTTTAGTAGAGGAATTCATTGGAGATGATTTTAGTAGAGGAATTCATTGGAGATGATTTTAGTAGAGGAATGCATTGGAGATGATTTTAGTAGAGGAATTCATTGGAGATGATTTTAGTAGAGGAATTCATTGGTGATGATTTTAGTAGAGGAATTAATTGGAGATGATTTTAGTAGAGGAATTCATTGGTTATGATTTTAGTAGAGGAATTCATTGGAAATGATTTTAGGAGAGGAATTCATTGGAGATGATTTTAGTAGAGGAATACATTGGAGATGATTTTAGTAGAGGAATGCATTGGAGATGATTTTAGTAGAGGAATTCATTGTAGATGATTTTAGTAGAGGAATTGATTGGAAATGATTTTAGGACAGGAATGCATTGGAAATGATTTTAGGAGAGGAATTCATTGGAGATGATTTTAGTAGAGGAATTCATTGGAGATGATTTTTGGAGAGGAATTCATTGAAGATGATTTTAGTGGAGGAATTCATTGGAGATGATTTTAGTAGAGGATTGCATAGGAGATGATTTTATGAAAGGAATGCATTGGAGATTATTTGAGGAGAGGAATGCATTGGAGATGATTTTAGTAGAGGAATTCATTGGAGATGATTTTAGTAGAGGAATTCATTGGAGATGATTTTAGTAGAGGAATTCATTGGAAATGATTTTAGGACAGGAATTCATTGGAGATGATTTTAGTAGAGGAATTCATTGGAGAAAATTTTAGGAGAGGAATTCATTGGAGATGATTTTAGTAGAGGAATTCATTGGAGAAAATTTTAGGAGAGGAATTCATTGGAGATGATTTTAGTAGAGGAATTCATTGGAGATGAATTTTGTAGTGGAATTCATAGGAGATGATTTTAGTAGAGGAATGCATTGGAGATGATTTTAGTAGAGGAATTCATTGGAGTTGATTTTAGTAGAGGAATTCATTGGAGATGATTTTAATAGAGGAATTCATTGGAGATGATTTTAGTAGAGGAATTCATTGGAGATGATTTTAGTAGGGGAATTCATTGGAGATAATTTTAGTAGAGGAATGCATTGGAGATGATTTTAGTAGAGGAATTCATTGGAGATGATTTTAGTAGAGGAATGCATTGGAGATGATTTTAGTAGAGGAATACATTGGAGATTATTTTAGTAGAGGAATTCATTGGAGATGATTTTAGTAGAGGAATTCTTTGGAGATGATTTTAGTAGAGGAATGCATTGGAGATGATTTTAGTAGAGGAATTCATTGGAGATGATTTTAGTAGAGGAATTCATTTGTGATGATTTTAGGAGGGGAATGCATTGGAGATGATTTTAGGAGAGGAATGCATTGGAGATGATTTTAGGAGAGGAATGCATTGGAGATGATTTTAGGAGAGGAATTCATTTGTGATGATTTTAGGAGAGGAATGCATTGGAGATGATTTTAGGAGAGGAATTTATTGGAGATGATTTGAGGAGTGGAATTCATTGGAGATGATTTTAGGAGAGGAATGCATTGGAGATGATTTTAGGAGAGGAATGCATTGGAGATGATTTTAGTAGAGGAATTCATTGGAGATGATTTTAGTAGAGGAATTCATTTGTGATGATTTTAGGAGGGAAATGCATTGGAGATGATTATAGTAGAGGAATGCATTGGAGATGATTTTTGGAGACGAATGCATTGGAGATGATTTTAGGAGAGGAATTCTTTTGTGATGATTTTAGGAGAGGAATGCATTGGAGATGATTTTAGGAGAGGAATTTATTGGAGATGATTTGAGGAGTGGAATTCATTGGAGAAAATTTTAGGAGAGGAATTCATTGGAGATGATTTAATAGTAGAATGCATTGGAGATGATTTTAGGAGAGGAATGCATTGGAGATGATTTTAGTAGAGGAATGCATCGAGATGATTTTAGTAGAGGAATGCATTGGAGAAGATTTTAGGAGAGGAATGCATCGAGATGATTTTAGTAGAGGAATGCATTGGAGAAGATTTTAGGAGAGGAATTCATTGGAGATGATTTTAGTAGAGGATTGCATTAGAGATGATTTTAGGAGAGGAATGCATTGGAGAGGATTTTAGTAGAGGAATTCATTGGAGATGATTTTAGTAGAGGATTGCATTAGAGATGATTTTAGTAGAGGAGTGTTTGGAGATGATTTTAGTAGAGAAATTCATTGGAGATGATTTTAGGAGAAGAATTCATTGGAGATGATTTTAGTAGAGGAATGCATTGGAGATGATTTTAGTAGAGGAATTCATTGGAGATGATTTTAGTAGAGGAATATATTGGAGATGATTTTAAGAGAGGAATTTATTTGAGATGATTTTAGTAGAGGAATTCATTGGAGATGAATTTTGTAGTGGAATTCATTGGAGATGATTTTAGTAGAGGAATGCATTGGAGATGATTTTAGTAGAACAATTCATTGGATATGATTTTAGTAGAGGAATTCATTGGAGATGATTATAGGAGAGGAATTCATTGGAGATCATTTTAGGAGAGGAATGCATTGGAGAAGATTTTAGTAGAGGAATGCATTGGAGATGATGTTAGTAGAGGAAGGCATTGGAGATGATTTAAGTAGAGGAATTCATTGGAGATGATTTTAGGAGAGGAATTCATTGGAGATGATTTTAGTAGAGGAATTCATTGGAGATGATTTTAGGAGAGGAATGTATTGGAGATGATTTTAGGAGAGGAATTCATTGGAGATGATTTTAGTAGAGGAATGCATTGGAGATGATTTTAATAGAGGAATTCATTGGAGATGATTTTAGTAGAGGAATTCATTGGTGATGATTTTAGTAGAGGAATTCATTGGAGATGATTTTAGTAGAGGAATGCATTGGAGATTATTTTAGTAGAGGAATGCATTGGAGATTATTTTAGGAGAGGAATGCATTGGAGATGATTTTAGTAGAGGAATTCATTGGAGATGATTTTAGTAGAGGAATGCATTGGAGATGATTTTAGGAGAGGAATTCATTGGAGATGATTTTAGGAGAGGAATGCATTGGAGATGATTTTAATAGAGGAATGCATTGGAGATGATTTTAGTAGAGGAATGCATTGGAGATGATTTAAGGAGAGGAATGCATTGGAGATGATTTTAGTAGAGGAATTCATTGGAGATGATATTAGGAGAAGAATTCATTGGAGATGATTTTAGGAGAGGAATGCGTTGGAGATGATTTTAGTAGAGGAATGCTTTGGAGATTATTTTAGGAGAGGAATGCATTGGAGATGACTTTAGTAGAGGAATTCATTGGAGATGATTTTAGTAGAGGAATTCTTTGGAGATGATTTTAGTAGAGGAATTCATTGGAGATGATTTTAGTAGAAGAATGCATTGGAGATGATTTTAGTAGAGGAATGCATTGGAGATGATTTTAGTAGAAGAATGCATTGGAGATGATTTTAGTAGAGGAATTCATTGGAGATGATTTTAGTAGAAGAATGCATTGGAGATTATTTTAGGAGAGGAATGCATTGGAGATGACTTTAGTAGAGGAATTCATTGGAGATTATGTTAGTAGCGGAATGCATTGGAGATGATTTTAGTAGAGGAATTCATTGGAGATGATTTTTGTAGAGGAATTCATTGGTGATGATTTTAGTAGAGGAATGCATTGGAGATGATTTTAGTAGAGGAATGCATTGGAGATGATTTTAGGAGAGGAATGCATTGGAGATGACTTTAGTAGAGGAATTCATTGGAGATGATTTTAGTAGAGGATTGCCTATGAGATGATTTTAGGAGAGGAATGCATTGGTGATGATTTTAGTAGAGGAATGCATTGGAGATGATTTTAGTAGAGGACTTCATTGGAGATGATTTTAGTAGAGAAATTCATTGGAGATTATTTTAGTAGAGGAATTCATTGGAGATGATTTTAGTAGAGGAATTAATTGGAGAGGATTTTAGTAGAGGAATGCATTGGAGATGATTTTAGTAGAGGAATGCATTGGAGATGATTTTAGTAGAAGAATTCATTGGAGATGATTTTAGGAGAGGAATGCATTGAAGAGGACTTTAGTAGAGGAATGCATTGGAGATGATTTTAATAGACGAACACATTGGAGATGATTTTAGGTGATTAATTCATTGGAGATTATTTTAGTAGAGGAATGCATTGGAGATGATTTTAGTAGAGGAATGAATTGGAGATGATTTTAGTAGAGGAATGCATTGGAGATGATATTAATAGAGGAGTTCATTGGAGATGATGTTAGTAGCTGAATTCATTGGTGATGATATTAGGAGAGGAATTAATGGGAGATGATTTTTGTAGAGGAATTCATTGGAGATGAATTAGTAGAGGAATGCTTTGGAGATGATTTTAGTAGAGGAATTCATTGGAGATGATTTTAGTAGAGGAATTCCTTGGAGATGATTAAAATAGAGGAATTCATTGGAGATGATTTTAGTAGAGGAATTCATTGGAGACGATTTTAGTAGAGGAATGCATTGGAGATGATTTTAGTAGAGGAATGCATTGGAGATGATTTTAGTAGAGGAATTCATTGGAGATGATTTTACTGAGGAATTCATTGGGGATGATTTTAGGAGAGGAATGCATTGGAGATGATTTTAGTAGAGGAATGCATTGGTGATGATTTTAGGAGAGGAATGCATTGAAGATGACTTTAGTAGAGGAATTCATTAGAGATGATTAAAATAGAGGAATGCATTGGAGATGATTTTAGCAGAGGAATACAGTGGAGATGATTTTAGTAGAGAAATGCATTGGAGAGAATTTTAGTAGAGGAATGCATTGGAGATTATTTTAGTAGAGGAATGCATTGGAGACGATTTTAGTAGAGGAATGTGTTGGAGATGATTTTAGTAGAGGAATGCATAGGAGATGATTTTAATAAAGGAATGCATTGGAGATGATTTTAGTAGAGGAATTCATTGGAGATGATTTTATTAGAGGAATGCATTGGAGATGATTTTAGGAGAGGAATGCATTGGAGATCATTTTAATAGAGGAATGCATTGGAGATGATTTTAGTAGAGGAATGCATTGGAGATGATTTTAGGAGAGGAATGCATTGGAGATGATTTTAGTAGAGGAATTCATTGGAGATGATTTTTGGAGAGGAATGCATTGGAGATGATTTTAGTAGAGGAATGCATTAGAGATGATTTTAGTAGAGGAATTCATTTGTGATTATTTTAGGAGAGGAATTCATTGGAGAGGATTTTAGTAGAGGAATTCATTGGAGATGATTTTAGTAGAGGAATGCATTGGAGATGATTTTAGTAGAGGAATTCATTGGAGATGATTTTTGTAGCGGAATTCATTGGTGATGATATTAGGAGAGGAATTCATTGGAGATGATTTTAGTAGAGGAATGCATTGGAGATGATTTTAGGAGAGGAATGCATTGGAGATGATTTTTGTAGAGGAATTCATTGGAGATGATTTTTGGAGAGGAATGCATTGGAGATGATTTTAGTAGAGGAATGCATTAGAGATGATTTTAGTAGAGGAATTCATTTGTGATGATTTTAGGAGAGGAATTCATTGGAGAGGATTTTAGTAGAGGAATTCATTGGAGATGATTTTAGTAGAGGAATGCATTGGAGATGATTTTAGTAGAGGAATTCATTGGAGATGATTTTAGTAGCGGAATTCATTGGTGATGATATTAGGAGAGGAATTCATTGGAGAGGATTTTAGGAGAGGAATGCATTGGAGATGATTTTAGTAGAGGAATTCATTGGAGATGATTTTAGTAGAGGAATTCATTGGAGAGGATTTTAGTAGAGGAATGCATTGGAGATGATTTTAGTAGAGGAATTCATTGGAGATGATTTTAGGAGAGGAATGTATTGGAGATAATTTTAGTAGAGGAATGCATTGGAGTTGATTTTAGTAGAGGAATTTTTTGGAGATTATTTTAGTAGAGGAATGCATTGGAGATGATTTTAGTAGAGGAATGCATTTGAGATGATTTTAGTAGAGGAATGCATTGGAGATGACTTTGGTAGAGGAATTCATTGGAGATTATTTTAGTAGAGGAATGCATTGGAGATGATTTTAGGAGAGGAATGCATTGGAGATCATTTTAATAGAGGAATGCATTGGAGATGATTTTAGTAGAGGAATGCATTGGAGATGATTTTAGGAGACGAATGCATTGGAGATGATTTTAGTAGAGGAATTCATTGGAGATGATTTTAGGAGAGGAATGCATTGGAGATGATTTTAGTAGAGGAATGCATTAGAGATGATTTTAGTAGAGGAATTCATTTGTGATGATTTAGGAGAGGAATTCATTGGAGAGGATTTTAGTAGAGGAATGCATTGGAGATGATTTTAGTAGAGGAATTCATTGGAGATGAATTTAGGAGAGGAATGTATTGGAGATGATTTTAGTAGAGGAATGCATTGGAGTTGATTTTAGTAGAGGAATTCATTGGAGATGATTTTAGTAGAGGAATGCATTGGAGATGATTTTAGTAGAGGAATGCATTTGAGATGATTTTTGTAGAGGAATGCATTGGAGATGACTTTAGTAGAGGAATTCATTGGAGATGATTTTAGTAGAGGATAGCATTGGGGATGATTTTAGGAGAGGAATGCATTGGAGATTATTTTAGTAGAGGAATTCATTGGAGATGATTTTAGTAGAGGAATGCATTGGAGATGATTTTAGTAGAGGAATTCATTCGAGATGATTTTAGTAGCGGAATTCATTGGTGATGATATTAGGAGAGGAATTCATTGGAGATGATTTTAGGAGAGGAATGCATTGGAAATGATTTTAGTAGAGGAATTCATTGGAGATGATTTTAGTAGAGGAATTCATTGGAGATGATTTTAGTAGAGGAATTCATTGGAGATGATTTTAGTAGAGGAATGCATTGGCGATGATTTTAGTAGAGGAATGCATTGGAGATGATTTTAGTAGAGGAATTCATTGGAGATGATTGTAGTAGAGGAATGCATTGGAGATGATTTTATTAGAGGAATTCATTTGAGATGATTTTAGTAGCGGAATTAATTGGTGATGATATTAGGAGAGGAATTCATTGGAGATGATTTTAGGAGAGGAATGCATTGGAAATGATTTTAGTAGAGGAATTCATTGGAGATGATTTTAGTAGAGGAATTCATTGGAGATGATTTTAGTAGAGGAATTCTTTGGAGATGATTTTAGTAGAGGAATGCATTGGCGATGATTTTAGTAGAGGAATGCATTGGAGATGATTTTAGTAGAGAAATTCATTGGAGATGATTTTAGTAGAGGATTGCATTGGAGATGATTTTAGTAGAGGATTGCATTGGAGATGATTTTAGGAGAGGAATGCATTGGAGATGATTTTAGTAGAGGAATTCATTGGAGATGATTTTAGGAGAGGAATGCATTGGAGATGATTTTAGTAGAGGAATTCATTGGACATGATTTTAGTAGAGGAATTCATTGGAGATTATTTTAGTAGAGGATTGCATTGGAGATGATTTTAGTAGAGGAATTCATTGGAGATGATTTTAGTAGAGGAATTCATTGGAGATGACTTTAGTAGAGGAATTCATTGGAGATGATTTTAGTAGAGGAATGCATTGGAGATGATTTTAGTAGAGGAATTTAGTGGTGATGATTTTAGTAGAGGAATTCATTGGAGATGATTTTAGTAGAGGAATTCATTGGAGATGATTTTAGTAGAGGAATTCATTGGAGATGACTTTAGTAGAGGAATGCATTGGAGATGACTTTAGTAGAGGAATTCATTGGAGATGATTTATTAGAGGATAGCATTGGAGATGATTTTAGTAGTGGAATTCATTGGTGATGATATTAGGAGAGGAATTCATTGGAGATGAGTTTAGGAGAGGAATGCATTGGAGATGATTTTAGTAGAGGAATTCATTGGAGATGATTTTAGTAGAGGAATTCATTGGAGAGGATTTTAGTAGAGGATTGCATTGGAGATGATTTTAGTAGAGGAATGCATTGGAGATTATATTAGTAGAGGAATTCATTGGAGATGATTTTAGTAGAGGATTGCATTGGAGATGATTTTAGTAGAGGAATGCATTGGAGATGACTTTAGTAGAGGAATGCATTGGAGATGATTTTAGGAGTGGAATGCATTGGAGATGATTTTAGTAGAGGATTGCATTGGAGATGATTTTAGTAGAGGAATGCATTGGAGATGACTTTAGTAGAGGAATTCATTCTAGATGATTTTAGTAGAGGAATGCATTGGAGATGATTTTAGTAGAGGAATGCATTGGAGATGATTTTAGTAGAGGAATTCATTGGAGATGATTTTAGTAGCGGAATTCATTGGTGATGATTTTAGTAGAGGAATGCATTTGAGATGATTTTAGTAGAGGAATTCATTGGAGATGATTTTAGTAGAGGAATGCATTGGAGATGATTTTAGGAGAGGAATGCATTGGAGATGATTTTAGTAGAGGAATGCATTGGAGATGATTTTAGTAGAGGAATGCATTGGAGATGACTTTAGTAGAGGAATGCATTGGAGATGATTTTAGGAGAGGAATGCATTGGAGATGATTTTAGTAGAGGAATTCATTCGAGATGATTTTAGTAGAGGAATGCATTGGAGATGATTTTAGTAGAGGAATGCATTGGAGATGATTTTAGTAGAGGAATTCATTCGAGATGATTTTAGTAGCGGAATTCATTGGTGATGATATTAGGAGAGGAATTCATTGGAGATGATTTTAGGAGAGGAATGCATTGGAAATGATTTTAGTAGTGGAATTCATTGGAGATGATTTTAGTAGAGGAATTCATTGGAGAGGATTTTAGTAGAGGAATGCATTGGAGATGATTTTCTTAGAGGAATTCATTGGAGATGATTTTGGGAGAGGAATGTATTGGAGATGATTTTAGTAGAGGAATGCATTGGAGTTGATTTTAGTAGAGGAATTCATTGGAGATGATTTTAGTAGAGGAATGCATTGGAGATGATTTTAGTAGAGGAATGCATTTGAGATGATTTTAGTAGAGGAATGCATTGGAGATGACTTTAGTAGAGGAATTCATTGGAGATGATTTTAGTAGACAAATGCATTGGAGATGATTTTAGTAGAGGAATTCATTGGAGATTATTTTAGTAGAGGAATGCATTGGAGATGATTTTAGGAGAGGAATGCATTGGAGATCATTTTAATAGAGGAATGCATTGGAGATGATTTTAGTAGAGGAATGCATTGGAGATGATTTTAGGAGAGGAATGCATTGGAGATGATTTTAGTAGAGGAATTCATTGGAGATGATTTTTGGAGAGGAATGCATTGGAGATGATTTTAGTAGAGGAATGCATTAGAGATGATTTTAGTAGAGGAATTCATTTGTGATGATTTTAGGAGAGGAATTCATTGGAGAGGATTTTAGTAGAGGAATGGATTGGAGATGATTTTAGTAGAGGAATTCATTGGAGATGATTTTAGGAGAGGAATGTTTTGGAGATGATTTTAGTAGAGGAATGCATTGGAGTTGATTTTAGTAGAGGAATTCATTGGCGATGATTTTAGTAGAGGAATGCATTGGAGATGATTTTAGTAGAGGAATGCATTTGAGATGATTTTTGTAGAGGAATGCATTGGAGATGACTTTAGTAGAGGAATTCATTGGAGATGATTTTAGTAGAGGATAGCATTGGAGATGATTTTAGGAGAGGAATGCATTGGAGATGATTTTAGTAGAGGAATTCATTGGAGATGATTTTAGTAGAGGAATTCATCGGAGATGATTTTAGTAGAGGAATTCATTGGAGATGATTTTAGTAGAGGAATGCATTGGAGATTATATTAGTACAGGAATTCTTTGGAGATGATTTTAGGAGAGGAATGCATTGGAGATGATTTTAGTAGAGGAATTCATTGGAGATGATTTTAGTAGAGGAATTCATTGGAGATTATTTTAGTAGAGGAATGCATTGGTGATGATTTTAGTAGAGGAATGCATTGGAGATGATTTTAGTAGAGGATTGCATTGGAGATGATTTTAGTAGAGGAATGCATTGGAGATGATTTTAGGAGAGGAATGCATTGGAGATGATTTTAGTAGAGGAATTCATTGGAGATGATTTTAGTAGAGGATTGCATTGGAGATGATTTTAGGAGAGGAATTCATTGGAGATGATTTTAGTAGAGGAATTTATTGGAGATGATTCTAGTAGAGGAATGCATTGGTGATGATTTTGGGAGAGGAATGCATTGGAGATGATTTAAGTAGAGGAATTCATTGGAGATGATTTTAGTAGAGGAATTATTTGGAGATGATTTTAGTAGAGGAATTCATTGGAGAGGATTCTAGTAGAGGAATTCATTGGAGAGGATTTTAGTAGAGGAATTCATTTGTGATGATTTTAGGAGAGGAATTCATTGCAGAGGATTTTAGTAGAGGAATGCATTGGAGATTATATTAGTAGAGGAATGCATTGGAGATGACTTTAGTAGAGGAATGCATTGGAGATGATTTTAGTAGAGGAATTCATTGGAGATGATTTTAGTAGAGGAATTCATTGGAGATGATTTTAGGAGAGGAATGCATTGGAGATTATATTAGTAGAGGAATGCATTGGAGATGACTTTAGTAGAGGAATGCATTGGAGATGATTTTAGTAGAGGAATTCATTGGAGATGATTTTAGTAGAGGAATTCATTGGAGATGATTTTAGGAGAGGAATTCATTGGAGAGGATTTTAGTAGAGGAATACATTGGAGATGATTTTAGGAGAGGAATTAATTGGAGATGATTTTAGTAGAGGAATACATTGGAGATGATTTTAGGAGAGGAATTCATTGGAGATGATTTTAGTAGAGGAATTCATTGGAGATGATTTTAGTAGAGGATTGCATTGGAGATGATTTTAGTAGAGGAATGCATTGGAGATGATTTTAGTAGAGGAATTCATTGGAGATGATTTTAGTAGAGGAATTCATTGGAGATGATTTTAGGAGAGGAATGCATTGGAGATGATTTTAGTAGAGGAATTCATTGGAGATGATTTTAGTAGAGGAATGCATTGGAGATGATTTTAGTAGAGGAATTCATTGGAGATGATTTTAGTAGAGGATTGCATTGGCGATGATATTAGTAGAGGAATTCATTGGAGATGATTTTAGTAGAAGAATGCATTGGCGATGATATTAGTAGAGGAATTCATTGGAGATGATTTTAGTAGAGGAATTCATTGGAGATGATTTTAGTAGAGGAATTCATTGGAGATGATTTTAGTAGAGGAATTCATTGGAGATGATTTTAGTAGAGGAATTCATTGGAGATGATTTTAGTAGAGGATTGCATTGGCGATGATATTAGTAGAGGAATGCATTGGAGATGATTTTAGTAGAGGAATTTAGTGGTGATGATTTTAGTAGAGGAATGCATTGGAGATGATTTTAGTAGAGGAATGCATTGGAGAGGATTTTAGTAGAGGAATGCATTGGAGATTATATTAGTAGAGAAATTCATTGGAGATGATTTTAGGAGAGGAATTCATTGGAGAGGATTTTAGTAGAGGAATACATTGGAGATGATTTTAGGAGAGGAATTAATTGGAGATGATTTTAGGAGAGGAATGCATTGGAGATGACTTTAGTAGAGGAATGCATTGGAGATGATTTTAGTAGAGGAATTCATTGGAGATGATTTTAGTAGAGGAATTCATTGGAGATGATTTTAGGAGAGGAATTCATTGGAGAGGATTTTAGTAGAGGAATACATTGGAGATGATTTTAGGAGAGGAATTAATTGGAGATGATTTTAGTAGAGGAATACATTGGAGATGATTTTAGGAGAGGAATTCATTGGAGATGATTTTAGTAGAGGATTGCATTGGAGATGATTTTAGGCGAGGAATGCATTGGAGATGATTTTAGTAGAGGAATTCATTGGAGATGATTTTAGGAGAGGAATTCATTGGAGATGATTTTAGTAGAGGATTGCATTGGAGATGATTTTAGGCGAGGAATGCATTGGAGATGATTTTAGGAGAGGAATTCATTGGAGATGATTTTAGTAGAGGAATTCATTGGAGATGATTTTAGGAGAGGAATTCATTGGAGATGATTTTAGTAGAGGAATTCATTGGAGATGATTTTAGTAGAGGAATTCATTGGAGATGATTTTAGTAGAGGAATTCATTGGAGATGATTTTAGTAGAGGAATGCATTGGAGATGACTTTAGTAGAGGAAATCATTGGAGATGATTTTAGTAGAGGATAGCATTGGAGATGATTTTAGTAGCGGAATTCATTGGTGATGATATTAGGAGAGGAATTCATTGGAGATGATTTTAGGAGAGGAATGCATTGGAGATGATTTTAGTAGAGGAATTCATTGGAGATGATTTTAGTAGAGGAATTCATTGGAGAGGATTTTAGTAGAGGAATGCATTGGAGATGATTTTAGTTGAGGAATTCATTGGAGATGATTTTAGTAGAGGAATTCATTGGTGATGATTTTAGTAGAGGAATGCATTGGAGATGATTTTAGTAGAGGAATTCATTGGAGATGATTTTAGTAGAGGAATGCATTGGAGATGATTTTAGTAGAGGAATGCACTGGAGATGATTTTAGTAGAGGAATGCACTGGAGATGATTTTAGTAGAGGAATGCACTGGAGATGATTTTAGTAGAGGAATGCATTGGAGATGATTTTAGTAGAGGAATGCACTGGAGATGATTTCAGTAGAGGAATGCACTGGAGATGATTTTAGTAGAGGAATTCATTGGAGATGATTTTAGTAGAGGAATGCATTGGAGATGATTTTAGTAGAGGAATGCACTGGAGATGATTTTAGTAGAGGAATGCACTGGAGATGATTTTAGTAGAGGAATGCACTGGAGATGATTTTAGTAGAGGAATGCATTGGAGATGATTTTAGTAGAGGAATGCACTGGAGATGATTTCAGTAGAGGAATGCACTGGAGATGATTTTAGTAGAGGAATTCATTGGAGATGATTATAGGAGAGGAATGCATTGGAGATGATTTTAGTAGAGGAATGCATTGGAGATGATTTTAGTAGAGGAATGCACTGGAGATGATTTCAGTAGAGGAATGCACTGGAGATGATTTTAGTAGAGGAATTCATTGGAGATGATTTTAGGAGAGGAATGCATTGGAGATGATTTTAGTAGAGGAATGCATTGGAGATGATTTTAGTAGAGGATTGCATTGGCGATGATATTAGTAGAGGAATGCATTGGAGATGATTTTAGTAGAGGAATTTAGTGGTGATGATTTTAGTAGAGGATTGCATTGGCGATGATATTAGTAGAGGAATGCATTGGAGATGATTTTAGGAGAGGAATGCATTGGAGATGATTTTAGTAGAGGAATTCATTGGAGATGATTTTAGTAGAGGAATTCATTGGAGATGATTTTAGGAGAGGAATTCATTGGAGAGGATTTTAGTAGAGGAATACATTGGAGATGATTTTAGGAGAGGAATTAATTGGAGATGATTTTAGTAGAGGAATACATTGGAGATGATTTTAGGAGATGAATTCATTGGAGATGATTTTAGTAGAGGATTGCATTGGAGATGATTTTAGGCGAGGAATGCATTGGAGATGATTTTAGTAGAGGAATTCATTGGAGATGATTTTAGTAGAGGAATTCATTGGAGATGATTTTAGGAGAGGAATTCATTGGAGATGATTTTAGTAGAGGATTGCATTGGAGATGATTTTAGGCGAGGAATGCATTGGAGATGATTTTAGGAGAGGAATTCATTGGAGATGATTTTAGTAGAGGAATTCATTGGAGATGATTTTAGGAGAGGAATTCATTGGAGATGATTTTAGTAGAGGAATTAATTGGAGATGATTTTAGTAGAGGAATTCATTGGAGATGATTTTAGTAGAGGAATTCATTGGAGATGATTTTAGTAGAGGAATTCATTGGAGATGATTTTAGTAGAGGAATGCATTGGAGATGACTTTAGTAGAGGAAATCATTGGAGATGATTTTAGTAGAGGATAGCATTGGAGATGATTTTAGTAGCGGAATTCATTGGTGATGATATTAGGAGAGGAATTCATTGGAGATGATTTTAGGAGAGGAATGCATTGGAGATGATTTTAGTAGAGGAATTCATTGGAGATGATTTTAGTAGAGGAATTCATTGGAGAGGATTTTAGTAGAGGAATGCATTGGAGATGATTTTAGTTGAGGAATTCATTGGAGATGATTTTAGGAGAGGAATGCATTGGAGATGATTTTAGTAGACGAATGCATTGGAGATGATTTTAGGAGAGGAATGCATTGGAGATCATTTTAATAGAGGAATGCATTGGAGATGATTTTAGTAGAGGAATTCATTGGAGATGATTTTAGTAGAGGAATGCATTGGAGATGATTTCAGTAGACGAATGCATTGGAGATGATTTTAGTAGAGGAATTCATTGGAGATGATTTTAGTAGAGGAATGCATTGGAGATGATTTTAGGAGAGGAATGCATTGGAGATGATTTTAGTAGAGGAATTCATTGGAGATGATTTTAGTAGAGGAATGCATTGGAGATGACTTTAGTAGAGGAATTCATTGGAGATGATTTTAGTAGAGGAATGCATTGGAGATGACTTTAGCAGAGGAATTCATTGGAGATGATTTTAGTAGAGGAATGCATTGGAGATGATTTTAGTAGAGGAATGCATTTGAGATGATTTTTGTAGAGGAATGCATTGGAGATGACTTTAGTAGAGGAATTCATTGGAGATGATTTTAGTAGAGGAATTCATTGGAGATGATTTTAGTAGAGGCATTCATTGGAGATGATTTTAGTAGAGGAATGCATTGGTGATGATTTTAGTAGAGGAATGCATTGGAGATGATTTTAGTAGAGGATTGCATTGGAGATGATTTTAGTAGAGGAATGCATTGGAGATGATTTTAGGAGAGGAATTCATTGGAGATGATTTTAGTAGAGGAATTCATTGGAGATGATTTTAGTAGAGGATTGCATTGGAGATGATTTTAGGAGAGGAATTCATTGGAGATGATTTTAGTAGAGGAATTTATTGGAGATGATTTTAGTAGACGAATGCATTGGTGATGATTTTGGGAGAGGAATTCATTGGAGATGATTTTAGTAGAGGAATTCATTGGAGATGATTTTAGTAGAGGAATTCATTGGAGATGATTTTAGTAGAGGATTGCATTGGAGATGATTTTAGGAGAGGAATTCATTGGAGATGATTTTAGTAGAGGAATTTATTGGAGATGATTTTAGTAGACGAATGCATTGGTGATGATTTTGGGAGAGGAATTCATTGGAGATGATTTTAGTAGAGGAATTCATTGGAGATGATTTTTGGAGAGGAATGCATTGGAGATGATTTAAGTAGAGGAATGCATTAGAGATGATTTTAGTAGAGGAATTCATTTGTGATGATTTTAGGAGAGGAATTCATTGGAGAGGATTTTAGTAGAGGAATTCATTGGAGATGATTTTAGTAGAGGAATGCATTGGAGATGATTTTAGTAGAGGAATTCATTGGAGATGATTTTAGTAGCGGAATTCATTGGTGATGATATTAGGAGAGGAATTCATTGGAGAGGATTTTAGGAGAGGAATGCATTGGAGATGATTTTAGTAGAGGAATTCATAGGAGATGATTTTAGTAGAGGAATTCATTGGAGAGGATTTTAGTAGAGGAATGCATTGGAGATGATTTTAGTAGAGGAATTCATTGGAGATGATTTTAGGAGAGGAATGTATTGGAGATAATTTTAGTAGAGGAATGCATTGGAGTTGATTTTAGTAGAGGAATTTTTTGGAGATTATTTTAGTAGAGGAATGCATTGGAGATGATTTTAGTAGAGGAATGCATTTGAGATGATTTTAGTAGAGGAATGCATTGGAGATGACTTTAGTAGAGGAATTCATTGGAGATTATTTTAGTAGAGGAATGCATTGGAGATGATTTTAGGAGAGGAATGCATTGGAGATCATTTTAATAGAGGAATGCATTGGAGATGATTTTAGTAGAGGAATGCATTGGAGATGATTTTAGGAGAGGAATGCATTGGAGATGATTTTAGTAGAGGAATTCATTGGAGATGATTTTAGGAGAGGAATGCATTGGAGATGATTTTAGTAGAGGAATGCATTAGAGATGATTTTAGTAGAGGAATTCATTTGTGATGATTTAGGAGAGGAATTCATTGGAGAGGATTTTAGTAGAGGAATGCATTGGAGATGATGTTAGTAGAGGAATTCATTGGAGATGAATTTAGGAGAGGAATGTATTGGAGATGATTTTAGTAGAGGAATGCATTGGAGTTGATTTTAGTAGAGGAATTCATTGGAGATGATTTTAGTAGAGGAATGCATTGGAGATGATTTTAGTAGAGGAATGCATTTGAGATGATTTTTGTAGAGGAATGCATTGGAGATGACTTTAGTAGAGGAATTCATTGGAGATGATTTTAGTAGAGGATAGCATTGGAGATGATTTTAGGAGAGGAATGCATTGGAGATTATTTTAGTAGAGGAATTCATTGGAGATGATTTTAGTAGAGGAATGCATTGGAGATGATTTTAGTAGAGGAATTCATTCGAGATGATTTTAGTAGCGGAATTCATTGGTGATGATATTAGGAGAGGAATTCATTGGAGATGATTTTAGGAGAGGAATGCATTGGAAATGATTTTAGTAGAGGAATTCATTGGAGATGATTTTAGTAGAGGAATTCATTGGAGATGATTTTAGTAGAGGAATTCATTGGAGATGATTTTAGTAGAGGAATGCATTGGCGATGATTTTAGTAGAGGAATGCATTGGAGATGATTTTAGTAGATGAATTCATTGGAGATGATTTTAGTAGAGGAATGCATTGGAGATGATTTTATTAGAGGAAATCATTTGAGATGATTTTAGTAGCGGAATTCATTGGTGATGATATTAGGAGAGGAATTCATTGGAGATGATTTTAGGAGAGGAATGCATTGGAAATGATTTTAGTAGAGGAATTCATTGGAGATGATTTTAGTAGAGGAATTCATTGGAGATGATTTTAGTAGAGGAATTCTTTGGAGATGATTTTAGTAGAGGAATGCATTGGCGATGATTTTAGTAGAGGAATGCATTGGAGATGATTTTAGTAGAGAAATTCAGTGGAGATGATTTTAGTAGAGGATTGCATTGGAGATGATTTTAGTAGAGGATTGCATTGGAGATGATTTTAGGAGAGGAATGCATTGGAGATAATTTTAGTAGAGGAATTCATTGGAGATGATTTTAGGAGAGGAATGCATTGGAGATGATTTTAGTAGAGGAATTCATTGGAGATGATTTTAGTAGAGGAATTCATTGGAGATTATTTTAGTAGAGGATTGCATTGGAGATGATTTTAGTAGAGGAATTCATTGGAGATGATTTTAGTAGAGGAATTCATTGGAGATGACTTTAGTAGAGGAATTCATTGGAGATGATTTTAGTAGAGGAATGCATTGGAGATGACTTTAGTAGAGGAATTCATTGGAGATGATTTATTAGAGGATAGCATTGGAGATGATTTTAGTAGTGGAATTCATTGGTGATGATATTAGGAGAGGAATTCATTGGAGATGATTTTAGGAGAGGAATTCATTGGAGAGGATTTTAGTAGAGGAATGCATTGGAGATGATTTTAGTAGAGGAATGCATTGGAGATGATTTTAGTAGAGGAATTTAGTGGTGATGATTTTAGTAGAGGAATTCATTGGAGATGATTTTAGTAGAGGAATTCATTGGAGATTATATTAGTAGAGGAATGCATTGGAGATGATTTTAGTAGAGGAATGCATTGGAGATGATTTTAGTAGAGAAATGCATTGGAGATGATTTTAGTAGAGGAATTCATTGGAGATGACTTTAGTAGAGGAATGCATTGGAGATGATTTTAGGAGTGGAATGCATTGGAGATGATTTTAGTAGAGGAATTCATTGTAGATGATTTTAGTAGAGGAATTCATTGGAGATGATTTTAGGAGAGGAATGCATTGGAAATGATTTTAGTAGAGGAATTCATTGGAGATGATTTTAGTAGAGGAATTCATTGGAGAGGATTTTAGTAGAGGAATGCATTGGAGATGATTTTCTTAGAGGAATTCATTGGAGATGATTTTGGGAGAGGAATGTATTGGAGATGATTTTAGTAGAGGAATGAATTGGAGTTGATTTTAGTAGAGGAATTCATTGGAGATGATTTTAGTAGAGGAATGCATTGGAGATGATTTTAGTAGAGGAATGCATTTGAGATGATTTTAGTAGAGGAATGCATTGGAGATGACTTTAGTAGAGGAATTCATTGGAGATGATTTTAGTAGACGAATGCATTGGAGTTGATTTTAGTAGAGGAATTCATTGGAGATTATTTTAGTAGAGGAATGCATTGGAGATGATTTTAGGAGTGGAATGCATTGGAGATCATTTTAATAGAGGAATGCATTGGAGATGATTTTAGTAGAGGAATGCATTGGAGATGATTTTAGGAGAGGAATGCATTGGAGATGATTTTAGTAGAGGAATTCATTGGAGATGATTTTTGGAGAGGAATGCATTGGAGATGATTTTAGTAGAGGAATGCATTAGAGATGATTTTAGTAGAGGAATTCATTTGTGATGATTTTAGGAGAGGAATTCATTGGAGAGGATTTTAGTAGAGGAATGGATTGGAGATGATTTTAGTAGAGGAATTCATTGGAGATAATTTTAGGAGAGGAATGTTTTGGAGATGATTTTAGTAGAGGAATGCATTGGAGTTGATTTTAGTAGAGGAATTCATTGGCGATGATTTTAGTAGAGGAATGCATTGGAGATGATTTTAGTAGAGGAATGCATTTGAGATGATTTTTGTAGAGGAATGCATTGGAGATGACTTTAGTAGAGGAATTCATTGGAGATGATTTTAGTAGAGGATAGCATTGGAGATGATTTTAGGAGAGGAATGCATTGGAGATGATTTTAGTAGAGGAATTCATTGGAGATGATTTTAGTAGAGGAATTCATCGGAGATGATTTTAGTAGAGGAATTCATTGGAGATGATTTTAGTAGAGGAATGCATTGGAGATTATATTAGTACAGGCATTCTTTGGAGATGATTTTAGGAGAGGAATGCATTGGAGATGATTTTAGGAGAGGAATTCATTGGAGATGATTTTAGTAGAGGAATTCATTGGAGATTATTTTAGTAGAGGAATGCATTGGTGATGATTTTAGTAGAGGAATGCATTGGAGATTATTTTAGTAGAGGATTGCATTGGAGATGATTTTAGTAGAGGAATGCATTGGAGATGATTTTAGGAGAGGAATGCATTGGAGATGATTTTAGTAGAGGAATTCATTGGAGATGATTTTAGTAGAGGATTGCATTGGAGATGATTTTAGGAGAGGAATTCATTGGAGATGATTTTAGTAGAGGAATTTATTGGAGATGATTCTAGTAGAGGAATGCATTGGTGATGATTTTGGGAGAGGAATGCATTGGAGATGATTTTAGTAGAGGAATTCATTGGAGATGATTTTAGTAGAGGAATTATTTGGAGATGATTTTAGTAGAGGAATGCATTGGCGATGATTTTAGTAGAGGAATGCATTGGAGATGATTTTAGTAGAGGAATTCATTGGAGATGATTTTAGTAGAGGAATGCATTGGAGATGATTTTAGGAGAGGAATGCATTGGAGATGATTTTAGTAGAGGAATTCATTGGAGATGATTTTAGGAGAGGAATGCATTGGAGATGATTTTAGTAGAGGAATTCATTAGAGATGATTTTAGTAGAGGAATTCATTTGTGATGATTTTAGGAGAGGAATTCATTGCAGAGGATTTTAGTAGAGGAATGCATTGGAGATGATTTTAGTAGAGGAATTCATTGGAGATGATTTTAAGAGAGGAATGTATTGGAGATGATTTTAGTAGAGGAATGCATTGTAGTTGATTTTAGTAGAGGAATTCATTGGAGATGATTTTAGTAGAGGAATGCATTGGAGATGATTTTAGTAGAGGAATGCATTTGAGATGATTTTTGTAGAGGAATGCATTGGAGATGACTTTAGTAGAGGAATTCATTGGAGATGATTTTAGTAGAGGATAGCAGTGGAGATGATTTTAGGAGAGGAATGCATTGGAGATGATTTTAGTAGAGGAATTCATTGGAGATGATTTTAGTAGAGGAATTCATTGGAGATGATTTTAGTAGAGGAATTCATTGGAGATGATTTTAGTAGAGGATTGCATTGGAGATGATTTTAGGAGAGGAATTCATTGGAGATGATTTTAGTAGAGGAATTTATTGGAGATGATTTTAGTAGACGAATGCATTGGTGATGATTTTGGGAGAGGAATTCATTGGAGATGATTTTAGTAGAGGAATGCATTAGAGATGATTTTAGTAGAGGAATTCATTGGAGATGATTTTAGTAGAGGAATGCATTGGAGATGATTTTAGTAGAGGAATTCATTGGAGATGATTTTAGTAGAGGAATTCATTGGAGATGATTTTAGTAGAGGAATGCATTGGCGATGATATTAGTAGAGGAATGCATTGGAGATGATTTTAGCAGAGGAATTCATTGGAGATGATTTTAGTAGAGGAATTCATTGGAGATGATTTTAGTAGAGGAATTCATTGGAGATGATTTTAGTAGAGGAATGCATTGGAGATGATTTTAGTAGAGGAATTCATTGGAGATGATTTTAGGAGAGGAATGCATTGGAGATGATTTTAGTAGAGGAATTCATTGGAGATGATTTTAGTAGAGGAATGCACTGGAGATGATTTTAGGAGAGGAATGCATTGGAGATGATTTTAGGAGAGGAATGCATTGGAGATGATTTTAGTAGAGGAATGCACTGGAGATGATTTTAGGAGAGGAATGCATTGGAGATGATTTTAGGAGAGGAATGCATTGGAGATGATTTTAGGAGAGGAATGCATTGGAGATGATTTTAGTAGAGGAATTCATTGGAGATGATTTTAGGAGAGGAATGCATTGGAGATGATTTTAGTAGAGGAATTCATTGGAGATGATTTTAGTATAGGAATTCATAGGAGATTATTTTATTAGAGGATTGCATTGGAGATGATTTTAGTAGAGGAATTAATTGGAGATGATTTTAGTAGAGGAATTCATTGGAGATGATTTTAGTAGAGGAATTCATTGGAGATGATTTTAGTAGAGGAATTCATTGGAGATGATTTTAGTAGAGGAATGCATTGGAGATGACTTTAGTAGAGGAATTCATTGGAGATGATTTTAGTAGAGGATAGCATTGGAGATGATTTTAGTAGCGGAATTCATTGGTGATGATATTAGGAGAGGAATTCATTGGAGATGATTTTAGGAGAGGAATGCATTGGAGATGATTTTAGTAGAGGAATTCATTGGAGATGATTTTAGTAGAGGAATTCATTGGAGAGGATTTTAGTAGAGGAATGCATTGGAGATGATTTTACTTGAGGAATTCATTGGAGATGATTTTAGGAGAGGAATGCATTGGAGATGATTTTAGTAGACGAATGCATTGGAGATGATTTTAGGAGAGGAATGCATTGGAGATCATTTTAATAGAGGAATGCATTGGAGATGATTTTAGTAGAGGAATTCATTGGAGATGATTTTAGTAGAGGAATGCATTGGAGATGATTTCAGTAGACGAATGCATTGGAGATGATTTTAGTAGAGGAATTCATTGGAGATGATTTTAGTAGAGGAATGCATTGGAGATGATTTTAGGAGAGGAATGCATTGGAGATCATTTTAATAGAGGAATTCATTGGAGATGATTTTAGTAGAGGAATGCATTGGAGATGATTTTAGTAGAGGAATTCATTGGAGATGATTTTAGTAGAGGAATGCATTGGAGATGACTTTAGTAGAGGAATTCATTGGAGATGATTTTAGTAGAGGAATTCATTGGAGATGATTTTAGTAGAGGAATGCATTTGAGATGATTTTTGTAGAGGAATGCATTGGAGATGACTTTAGTAGAGGAATTCATTGGAGATGATTTTAGTAGAGGAATTCATTGGAGATGATTTTAGTAGAGGCATTCATTGGAGATGATTTTAGTAGAGGAATTCATTGGAGATGATTTTAGTAGAGGAATGCATTGGTGATGATTTTAGTAGAGGAATGCATTGGAGATGATTTTAGTAGAGGAATGCATTGGAGATGATTTTAGGAGAGGAATTCATTGGAGATGATTTTAGTAGAGGAATTCATTGGAGATGATTTTAGTAGAGGATTGCATTGGAGATGATTTTAGGAGAGGAATTCATTGGAGATGATTTTAGTAGAGGAATTTATTGGAGATGATTTTAGTAGACGAATGCATTGGTGATGATTTTGGGAGAGGAATTCATTGGAGATGATTTTAGTAGAGGAATTCATTGGAGATGATTTTAGCAGAGGAATTCATTGGAGATGATTTTAGTAGAGGAATGCATTGGAGATGATTTTAGTAGACAAATGCATTGGAGATGATTTTAGAAGAGGAATGCATTGGAGATGATTTTAGTAGAGGAATTCTTTGGAGATGATTTTAGTAGAGGAATGCATTGGAGATGATTTTAGTAGAGGAATTCTTTGGAGATGATTTTAGTAGAGGAATGCATTGGCGATGATTTTAGTAGAGGAATGCATTGGAGATGATTTTAGTAGAGAAATTCATTGGAGATGATTTTAGTAGAGGATTGCATTGGAGATGATTTTAGTAGAGGATTGCATTGGAGATGATTTTAGGAGAGGAATGCATTGGAGATGATTTTAGTAGAGGAATGCATTGGAGATGATTTTAGGAGAGGAATGCATTGGAGATGATTTTAGTAGAGGAATTCATTGGAGATGATTTTAGTATAGGAATTCATAGGAGATTATTTTATTAGAGGATTGCATTGGAGATGATTTTAGTAGAGGAATTAATTGGAGATTATTTTAGTAGAGGAATTCATTGGAGATGATTTTAGTAGAGGAATTCATTGGAGATGATTTTAGTAGAGGAATTCATTGGAGATGATTTTAGTAGAGGATTGCATTGGAGATGACTTTAGTAGAGGAATTCATTGGAGATGATTTTAGTAGAGGATAGCATTGGAGATGATTTTAGTAGCGGAATTCATTGGTGATGATATTAGGAGAGGAATTCATTGGAGATGATTTTAGGAGAGGAATGCATTGGAGATGATTTTAGTAGAGGAATTCATTGGAGATGATTTTAGTAGAGGAATTCATTGGAGAGGATTTTAGTAGAGGAATGCATTGGAGATGATTTTAGTTGAGGAATTCATTGGAGATGATTTTAGGAGAGGAATGCATTGGAGATGATTTTAGTAGACGAATGCATTGGAGATGATTTTAGTAGAGGAATTCATTGGAGATGATTTTAGTAGACGAATGCATTGGAGATGATTTTAGTAGAGGAATGCATTGGAGATGATTTTAGTAGAGGAATGCATTGGAGATGATTTTAGGAGAGGAATGCATTGGAGATCATTTTAATAGAGGAATGCATTGGAGATGATTTTAGTAGAGGAATTCATTGGAGATGATTTTAGTAGAGGAATGCATTGGAGATGATTTCAGTAGACGAATGCATTGGAGATGATTTTAGTAGAGGAATTCATTGGAGATGATTTTAGTAGAGGAATGCATTGGAGATGATTTTAGGAGAGGAATGCATTGGAGATCATTTTAATAGAGGAATGCATTGGAGATGATTTTAGTAGAGGAATTCATTGGAGATGATTTTAGTAGAGGAATGCATTGGAGATGATTTTAGTAGCGGAATTCATTTTGTGATGATATTAGGAGAGGAATTCATTGGAGATGATTTTAGGAGAGTAATGCATTGGAGATGATTTTAGTAGAGGAATTCATTGGAGATGATTTTAGTAGAGGATTCCATTGGAGATGATTTTAGGAGAGGAATGCATTGGAGATTATTTTAGTAGAGGAATTAATTGGAGATTATTTTAGTAGAGGAATTCATTGGAGATGATTTTAGTAGAGGAATTCATTGGAGATGATTTTAGTAGAGGAATTCATTGGAGATGATTTTAGTAGAGGATTGCATTGGAGATGACTTTAGTAGAGGAATTCATTGGAGATGATTTTAGTAGAGGATAGCATTGGAGATGATTTTAGTAGCGGAATTCATTGGTGATGATATTAGGAGAGGAATTCATTGGAGATGATTTTAGGAGAGGAATGCATTGGAGATGATTTTAGTAGAGGAATTCATTGGAGATGATTTTAGTAGAGGAATTCATTGGAGAGGATTTTAGTAGAGGAATGCATTGGAGATGATTTTAGTTGAGGAATTCATTGGAGATGATTTTAGGAGAGGAATGCATTGGAGATGATTTTAGTAGACGAATGCATTGGAGATGATTTTAGTAGAGGAATTCATTGGAGATGATTTTAGTAGACGAATGCATTGGAGATGATTTTAGTAGAGGAATGCATTGGAGATGATTTTAGTAGAGGAATGCATTGGAGATGATTTTAGGAGAGGAATGCATTGGAGATCATTTTAATAGAGGAATGCATTGGAGATGATTTTAGTAGAGGAATTCATTGGAGATGATTTTAGTAGAGGAATGCATTGGAGATGATTTCAGTAGACGAATGCATTGGAGATGATTTTAGTAGAGGAATTCATTGGAGATGATTTTAGTAGAGGAATGCATTGGAGATGATTTTAGGAGAGGAATGCATTGGAGATCATTTTAATAGAGGAATGCATTGGAGATGATTTTAGTAGAGGAATTCATTGGAGATGATTTTAGTAGAGGAATGCATTGGAGATGATTTTAGTAGCGGAATTCATTTTGTGATGATATTAGGAGAGGAATTCATTGGAGATGATTTTAGGAGAGTAATGCATTGGAGATGATTTTAGTAGAGGAATTCATTGGAGATGATTTTAGTAGAGGATTCCATTGGAGATGATTTTAGGAGAGGAATGCATTGGAGATTATTTTAGTAGAGGAATTCATTGGAGATGATTTTAGTAGAGGAATGCATTGGAGATGATTTTAGTAGAGGAATGCATTGGAGATGACTTTAGTAGAGGAATGCATTGGAGATGATTTTAGGAGAGGAATGCATTGGAGATGATTTTAGTAGAGGAATTCATTCGAGATGATTTTAGTAGAGGAATGCATTGGAGATGATTTTAGTAGAGGAATGCATTGGAGATGATTTTAGTAGAGGAATTCATTGGAGATGATTTTAGTAGCGGAATTCATTGGTGATGATATTAGGAGAGGAATTCATTGGAGATGATTTTAGGAGAGGAATGCATTGGAGATGATTTTCGTAGAGGAATGCATTAGAGATGATTTTAGTAGAGGAATTCATTTGTGATGATTTTAGGAGAGGAATTCATTGGAGAGGATTTTAGTAGAGGAATGCATTGGAGTTGATTTTAGTAGAGGAATTCATTGGAGATGATTTTAGGAGAGGAATGTATTGGAGATGATTTTAGTAGAGGAATGCATTGGAGTTATTTTAGTAGAAAAATTCATTGGAGATGATTTTAGTAGAGGAATGCATTGGAGATGATTTTAGTAGAGGTTTTCATTGGTGATGATTTTAGTAGAGGAATTCATTGGAGATGATTTTAGAAGAGGAATGCATTGGAGATGATTTTTGTAGAGGAATTCATTGGAAATGATTTTAGTAGAGAATAGCATTGGAGATGATTTTAGGAGAGGAATGCATTGGAGATGATTTTAGTAGAGGAATTCATTGGAGATGATTTTAGTGGAGGAATTCATTGGAGATGATTTAGTAGAGGAATGCATTGGAGATGATTTTAGTAGAGGAATTCATTGGAGATGATTTTAGTAGAGGATTGCATTGGAGATGATTTTAGTAGAGGAATGCATTGGAGATGACTTTAGTAGAGGAATGCATTGGAGATGATTTTAGGAGTGGAATGCATTGGAGATGATTTTAGTAGAGGAATTCATTCGAGATGATTTTAGTAGAGGAATGCATTGGAGATGATTTTAGTAGAGGAATGCATTGGAGATGATTTTAGTAGAGGAATTCATTGGAGATGATTTTAGTAGCGGAATTCATTGGTGATGATATTAGGAGAGGAATTTATTGGAGATGATTTAAGTAGAGGAATGCATTGGAGATGATTTTAGTAGAGGAATGCATTGGAGATGATTTTAGTAGAGGAATGCATTGGAGATGACTTTAGTAGAGGAATTCAGTGGAGATGATTTTAGTAGAGGATTGCATTGGAGATGATTTTAGGAGAGGAATGCATTGGAGATGATTTTAGTAGAGGAATTCATTGGAGATGATTTTAGGAGAGGAATGCATTGGAGATGATTTTAGTAGAGGAATTCATTCGAGATGATTTTAGTAGCGGAATTCATTGGTGATGATATTAGGAGAGGAATTCATTGGAGATGATTTTAGGAGAGGAATGCATTGGAAATGATTTTAGTAGAGGAATTCATTGGAGATGATTTTAGTAGAGGAATTCATTGGAGATAATTTTAGTAGAGGAATTCATTGGAGATGATTTTAGTAGAGGAATGCATTGGCGATGATTTTAGTAGAGGAATGCATTGGAGATGATTTTAGTAGATGAATTCATTGGAGATGATTTTAGTAGAGGAATGCATTGGAGATGATTTTATTAGAGGAATTCATTTGAGATGATTTTAGTAGCGGAATTCATTGGTGATGATATTAGGAGAGGAATTCATTGGAGATGATTTTAGGAGAGGAATGCATTGGAAATGATTTTAGTAGAGGAATTCATTGGAGATGATTTTAGTAGAGGAATTCATTGGAGATGATTTTAGTAGAGGAATTCTTTGGAGATGATTTTAGTAGAGGAATGCATTGGCGATGATTTTAGTAGAGGAATGCATTGGAGATGATTTTAGTAGAGAAATTCAGTGGAGATGATTTTAGTAGAGGATTGCATTGGAGATGATTTTAGTAGAGGATTGCATTGGAGATGATTTTAGGAGAGGAATGCATTGGAGATAATTTTAGTAGAGGAATTCATTGGAGATGATTTTAGGAGAGGAATGCATTGGAGATGATTTTAGTAGAGGAATTCATTGGAGATGATTTTAGTAGAGGAATTCATTGGAGATTATTTTAGTAGAGGATTGCATTGGAGATGATTTTAGTAGAGGAATTCATTGGAGATGATTTTAGTAGAGGAATTCATTGGAGATGACTTTAGTAGAGGAATTCATTGGAGATGATTTTAGTAGAGGAATGCATTGGAGATGACTTTAGTAGAGGAATTCATTGGAGATGATTTATTAGAGGATAGCATTGGAGATGATTTTAGTAGTGGAATTCATTGGTGATGATATTAGGAGAGGAATTCATTGGAGATGATTTTAGGAGAGGAATGCATTGGAGATGATTTTAGTAGAGGAATTCATTGGAGATGATTTTAGTAGAGGAATTCATTGGAGAGGATTTTAGTAGAGGATTGCATTGGAGATGAATTTAGTAGAGGAATACGTTGGAGATGATTTTAGTAGAGGAATGCATTGGAGATGATTTTAGTAGAGGAATGCATTGGAGATTATATTAGTAGAGGAATTCATTGGAGATGATTTTAGTAGAGGATTGCATTGGAGATGATTTTAGTAGAGGAATGCATTGGAGATGACTTTAGTAGAGGAATGCATTGGAGATGATTTTAGGAGTGGAATGCATTGGAGATGATTTTAGTAGAGGAATTCATTCGAGATGATTTTAGTAGAGGAATGCATTGGAGATGATTTTAGTAGAGGAATGCATTGGAGATGATTTTAGTAGAGGAATTCATTGGAGATGATTTTAGTAGCGGAATTCATTGGTGATGATATTAGGAGAGGAATTTATTGGAGATGATTTTAGTAGAGGAATGCATTGGAGATGATTTTAGTAGAGGAATTCATTCGAGATGATTTTAGTAGCGGAATTCATTGGTGATGATATTAGGAGAGGAATTCATTGGAGATGATTTTAGGAGAGGAATGCATTGGAAATGATTTTAGTAGAGGAATTCATTGGAGATGATTTTAGTAGAGGAATTCATTGGAGAGGATTTTAGTAGAGGAATGCATTGGAGATGATTTTCTTAGAGGAATTCATTGGAGATGATTTTGGGAGAGGAATGTATTGGAGATGATTTTAGTAGAGGAATGAATTGGAGTTGATTTTAGTAGAGGAATTCATTGGAGATGATTTTAGTAGAAGAATGCATTGGAGATGATTTTAGTAGAGGAATGCATTTGAGATGATTTTAGTAGAGGAATGCATTGGAGATGACTTTAGTAGAGGAATTCATTGGAGATGATTTTAGTAGACGAATGCATTGGAGATGATTTTAGTAGAGGAATTCATTGGAGATTATTTTAGTGGAGGAATGCATTGGAGATGATTTTAGGAGTGGAATGCATTGGAGATCATTTTAATAGAGGAATGCATTGTTGATGATTTTAGTAGAGGAATGCATTGGAGATGATTTTAGGAGAGGAATGCATTGGAGATGATTTTAGTAGAGGAATTCATTGGAGATGATTTTTGGAGAGGAATGCATTGGAGATGATTTTAGTAGAGGAATGCATTAGAGATGATTTTAGTAGAGGAATTCATTTGTGATGATTTTAGGAGAGGAATTCATTGGAGAGGATTTTAGTAGAGGAATGGATTGGAGATGATTTTAGTAGAGGAATTCATTGGAGATAATTTTAGGAGAGGAATGTTTTGGAGATGATTTTAGTAGAGGAATGCATTGGAGTTGATTTTAGTAGAGGAATTCATTGGCGATGATTTTAGTAGAGGAATGCATTGGAGATGATTTTAGTAGAGGAATGCATTTGAGATGATTTTTGTAGAGGAATGCATTGGAGATGACTTTAGTAGAGGAATTCATTGGAGATGATTTTAGTAGAGGATAGCATTGGAGATGATTTTAGGAGAGGAATGCATTGGAGATGATTTTAGTAGAGGAATTCATTGGAGATGATTTTAGTAGAGGAATTCATCGGAGATGATTTTAGTAGAGGAATTCATTGGAGATGATTTTAGTAGAGGAATGCATTGGAGATTATATTAGTACAGGCATTCTTTGGAGATGATTTTAGGAGAGGAATGCATTGGAGATGATTTTAGTAGAGGAATTCATTGGAGATGATTTTAGTAGAGGAATTCATTGGAGATTATTTTAGTAGAGGAATGCATTGGTGATGATTTTAGTAGAGGAATGCATTGGAGATTATTTTAGTAGAGGATTGCATTGGAGATGATTTTAGTAGAGGAATGCATTGGAGATGATTTTAGGAGAGGAATGCATTGGAGATGATTTTAGTAGAGGAATTCATTGGAGATGATTTTAGTAGAGGATTGCATTGGAGATGCTTTTAGGAGAGGAATTCATTGGAGATGATTTTAGTAGAGGAATTTATTGGAGATGATTCTAGTAGAGGAATGCATTGGTGATGATTTTGGGAGAGGAATGCATTGGAGATGATTTTAGTAGAGGAATTCATTGGAGATGATTTTAGTAGAGGAATTATTTGGAGATGATTTTAGTAGAGGAATGCATTGGCGATGATTTTAGTAGAGGAATGCATTGGAGATGATTTTAGTACAGGAATTCATTGGAGATGATTTTAGTAGAGGAATGCATTGGAGATGATTTTAGGAGAGGAATGCATTGGAGATGATTTTAGTAGAGGAATTCATTGGAGATGATTTTAGGAGAGGAATGCATTGGAGATGATTTTAGTAGAGGAATTCATTAGAGATGATTTTAGTAGAGGAATTCATTTGTGATGATTTTAGGAGAGGAATTCATTGCAGAGGATTTTAGTAGAGGAATGCATTGGAGATGATTTTAGTAGAGGAATTCATTGGAGATGATTTTAAGAGAGGAATGTATTGGAGATGATTTTAGTAGAGGAATGCATTGTAGTTGATTTTAGTAGAGGAATTCATTGGAGATGATTTTAGTAGAGGAATGCATTGGAGATGATTTTAGTAGAGGAATGCATTTGAGATGATTTTTGTAGAGGAATGCATTGGAGATGACTTTAGTAGAGGAATTCATTGGAGATGATTTTAGTAGAGGATAGCAGTGGAGATGATTTTAGGAGAGGAATGCATTGGAGATGATTTTAGTAGAGGAATTCATTGGAGATGATTTTAGTAGAGGAATTCATTGGAGATGATTTTAGTAGAGGAATTCATTGGAGATGATTTTAGTAGAGGAATTCATTGGAGATGATTTTAGTAGAGGATTGCATTGGAGATGATTTTAGGAGAGGAATTCATTGGAGATGATTTTAGTAGAGGAATTTATTGGAGATGATTTTAGTAGACGAATGCATTGGTGATGATTTTGGGAGAGGAATTCATTGGAGATGATTTTAGTAGAGGAATTCATTGGAGATGATTTTAGTAGAGGAATTCTTTGGAGATGATTTTAGTAGAGGAATGCATTGGCGATGATATTAGTAGAGGAATGCATTGGAGATGATTTTAGCAGAGGAATTCATTGGAGATGATTTTAGTAGAGGAATGCATTGGAGATGATTTTAGTAGAGGAATGCATTGGAGATGATTTCAGTATAGGAATTCATAGGAGATTATTTTATTAGAGGATTGCATTGGAGATGATTTTAGTAGAGGAATGCACTGGAGATGATTTTAGGAGAGGAATGCATTGGAGATGATTTTAGGAGAGGAATGCATTGGAGATGATTTTAGTAGAGGAATTCATTGGAGATGATTTTAGGAGAGGAATGCATTGGAGATGATTTTAGTAGAGGAATTCATTGGAGATGATTTTAGTATAGGAATTCATAGGAGATTATTTTATTAGAGGATTGCATTGGAGATGATTTTAGTAGAGGAATTAATTGGAGATGATTTTAGTAGAGGAATTCATTGGAGATGATTTTAGTAGAGGAATTCATTGGAGATGATTTTAGTAGAGGAATGCATTGGAGATGACTTTAGTAGAGGAATTCATTGGAGATGATTTTAGTAGCGGAATTCATTGGTGATGATATTAGGAGAGGAATTCATTGGAGATGATTTTAGGAGAGGAATGCATTGGAGATGATTTTAGTAGAGGAATTCATTGGAGATGATTTTAGTAGAGGAATTCATTGGAGAGGATTTTAGTAGAGGAATGCATTGGAGATGATTTTACTTGAGGAATTCATTGGAGATGATTTTAGGAGAGGAATGCATTGGAGATGATTTTAGTAGACGAATGCATTGGAGATGATTTTAGGAGAGGAATGCATTGGAGATCATTTTAATAGAGGAATGCATTGGAGATGATTTTAGTAGAGGAATTCATTGGAGATGATTTTAGTAGAGGAATGCATTGGAGATGATTTCAGTAGACGAATGCATTGGAGATGATTTTAGTAGAGGAATTCATTGGAGATGATTTTAGTAGAGGAATGCATTGGAGATGATTTTAGGAGAGGAATTCATTGGAGATGATTTTAGTAGAGGAATGCATTGGAGATGACTTTAGTAGAGGAATTCATTGGAGATGATTTTAGTAGAGGAATTCATTGGAGATGATTTTAGTAGAGGAATGCATTTGAGATGATTTTTGTAGAGGAATGCATTGGAGATGATTTTAGTAGAGGAATTCATTGGAGATGATTTTAAGAGAGGAATTCATTGGAGATGATTTTAGTAGAGGAATTCATTGGAGATGATTTTAGTAGAGGAATTCATTGGAGATGATTTTAGTAGAGGAATTCATTGGAGATGATTTTAGTAGAGGAATTCATTGGAGATGATTTTAGTAGAGGAATTCATTGGAGATGATTTTAGTAGAGGAATTCATTGGAGATGATTTTAGTAGAGGAATTCATTGGAGATGATTTTAGTAGAGGAATTCATTGGAGATGATTTTAGTAGAGGAATTCATTGGAGATGATTTTAGTAGAGGAATTCATTGGAGATGATTTTAGTAGAGGAATTCATTGGAGATGATTTTAGTAGAGGAATGCATTGGAGATTATATTAGTAGAGGAATTCATTGGAGATGATTTTAGTAGAGGAATTCATTGGAGATTATTTTAGTAGAGGAATGCATTGGTGATGATTTTAGTAGAGGAATGCATTGGAGATGATTTTAGTAGAGGAATGCATTGGAGATGATTTTAGTAGAGGAATTCATTGGAGATGATTTTAGTAGAGGAATGCATTGGAGATGACTTTAGTAGAGGAATTCATTGGAGATGATTTTAGTAGAGGAATTCATTGGAGATGATTTTAGTAGAGGAATGCATTTGAGATGATTTTTGTAGAGGAATGCATTGGAGATGATTTTAGTAGAGGAATTCTTTGGAGATGATTTTAAGAGAGGAATTCATTGGAGATGATTTTAGTAGAGGAATTCATTGGAGATGATTTTAGTAGAGGAATGCATTGGAGATGATTTTAGGAGAGGAATGCATTGGAGATCATTTTAATAGAGGAATTCATTGGAGATGATTTTAGTAGAGGAATTCATTGGAGATGATTTTAGTAGAGGAATTCATTGGAGATGATTTTAGTAGAGGAATTCATTGGAGATGATTTTAGTAGAGGCATTCATTGGAGATGATTTTAGTAGAGGAATTCATTGGAGATGATTTTAGTAGAGGAATGCATTGGAGATTATATTAGTAGAGGAATTCATTGGAGATGATTTTAGTAGAGGAATGCATTGGAGATGATTTTAGTAGAGGAATTCATTGGAGATGATTTTAGTAGAGGAATTCATTGGAGATTATTTTAGTAGAGGAATGCATTGGTGATGATTTTAGTAGAGGAATGCATTGGAGATGATTTTAGTAGAGGAATGCATTGGAGATGATTTTAGTAGAGGAATTCATTGGAGATGATTTTAGTAGAGGAATTCATTGGAGATTATTTTAGTAGAGGAATGCATTGGTGATGATTTTAGTAGAGGAATGCATTGGAGATGATTTTAGTAGAGGAATGCATTGGAGATGATTTTAGTAGAGGAATTCATTGGAGATGATTTTAGTAGAGGAATGCATTGGTGATGATTTTAGTAGAGGAATGCATTGGTGATGATTTTAGTAGAGGAATTCATTGGAGATGATTTTAGTAGAGGAATGCATTGGAGATGATTTTAGTAGAGGAATTCATTGGAGATGATTTTAGTAGAGGAATTCATTGGAGATTATTTTAGTAGAGGAATGCATTGGTGATGATTTTAGTAGAGGAATGCATTGGAGATGATTTTAGTAGAGGAATGCATTGGAGATGATTTTAGGAGAGGAATTCATTGGAGATGATTTTAGTAGAGGAATTCATTGGAGATGATTTTAGTAGAGGATTGCATTGGAGATGATTTTAGGAGAGGAATTCATTGGAGATGATTTTAGTAGAGGAATTTATTGGAGATGATTTTAGTAGACGAATGCATTGGTGATGATTTTGGGAGAGGAATTCATTGGAGATGATTTTAGTAGAGGAATTCATTGGAGATGATTTTAGTAGAGGAATGCATTGGAGATGATTTTAGTAGAGGAATGCATTGGAGATGATTTTAGTAGAGGAATTCATTGGAGATGATTTTAGGAGAGGAATGCATTGGAGATGATTTTAGTAGAGGAATTCATTGGAGATGATTTTAGTAGAGGAATTCATTGGAGATGATTTTAGTAGAGGAATTCATTGGAGATGATTTTAGGAGTGGAATGCATTGGAGATGATTTTAGTAGAGGAATTCATTGGAGATGATTTTAGTAGAGGAATGCATTGGAGATGATTTTAGTAGAGGAATTCATTGGAGATGATTTTAGGAGAGGAATTCATTGGAGATGATTTTAGTATAGGAATTCATAGGAGATTATTTTATTAGAGGATTGCATTGGAGATGATTTTAGTAGAGGAATTAATTGGAGATTATTTTAGTAGAGGAATTCATTGGAGATGATTTTAGTAGAGGATTGCATTGGAGATGATTTTAGTAGAGGATTGCATTGGAGATGATTTTAGGAGAGGAATTCATTGGAGATGATTTTAGTAGAGGAATTTATTGGAGATGATTTTAGTAGACGAATGCATTGGTGATGATTTTGGGAGAGGAATTCATTGGAGATGATTTTAGTAGAGGAATTCATTGGAGATGATTTTAGTAGAGGAATGCATTGGAGATGATTTTAGTAGAGGAATGCATTGGAGATGATTTTAGTAGAGGATTGCATTGGAGATGATTTTAGGAGAGGAATTCATTGGAGATGATTTTAGTAGAGGAATTTATTGGAGATGATTTTAGTAGACGAATGCATTGGTGATGATTTTGGGAGAGGAATTCATTGGAGATGATTTTAGTAGAGGAATTCATTGGAGATGATTTTAGTAGAGGAATGCATTGGCGATGATATTAGTAGAGGAATGCATTGGAGATGATTTCAGTAGAGGAATTCATTGGAGATGATTTTAGTAGAGGAATTCATTGGAGATGATTTTAGGAGAGGAATGCATTGGAGATGATTTTAGTAGAGGAATTCATTGGAGATGATTTTAGTAGAGGAATTCATTGGAGATGATTTTAGTAGAGGAATTCATTGGAGATGATTTTAGTATAGGAATTCATAGGAGATTATTTTATTAGAGGATTGCATTGGAGATGATTTTAGTAGAGGAATTAATTGGAGATTATTTTAGTAGAGGAATTCATTGGAGATGATTTTAGTAGAGGAATTCATTGGAGATGATTTTAGTAGAGGAATTCATTGGAGATGATTTTAGTAGAGGATAGCATTGGAGATGATTTTAGTAGCGGAATTCATTGGTGATGATATTAGGAGAGGAATTCATTGGAGATGATTTTAGGAGAGGAATGCATTGGAGATGATTTTAGTAGAGGAATTCATTGGAGATGATTTTAGTAGAGGAATTCATTGGAGAGGATTTTAGTAGAGGAATGCATTGGAGATGATTTTAGTAGACGAATGCATTGGAGATGATTTTAGTAGAGGAATTCATTGGAGATGATTTTAGTAGACGAATGCATTGGAGATGATTTTAGTAGAGGAATGCATTGGAGATGATTTTAGTAGAGGAATGCATTGGAGATGATTTTAGGAGAGGAATGCATTGGAGATCATTTTAATAGAGGAATGCATTGGAGATGATTTTAGTAGAGGAATTCATTGGAGATGATTTTAGTAGAGGAATGCATTGGAGATGATTTCAGTAGACGAATGCATTGGAGATGATTTTAGTAGAGGAATTCATTGGAGATGATTTTAGTAGAGGAATGCATTGGAGATGATTTTAGGAGAGGAATGCATTGGAGATCATTTTAATAGAGGAATGCATTGGAGATGATTTTAGTAGAGGAATTCATTGGAGATGATTTTAGGAGAGGAATGCATTGGAGATGATTTTAGTAGCGGAATTCATTTTGTGATGATATTAGGAGAGGAATTCATTGGAGATGATTTTAGGAGAGTAATGCATTGGAGATGATTTTAGTAGAGGAATTCATTGGAGATGATTTTAGTAGAGGATTCCATTGGAGATGATTTTAGGAGAGGAATGCATTGGAGATTATTTTAGTAGAGGAATTCATTGGAGATGATTTTAGTAGAGGAATGCATTGGAGATGATTTTAGTAGAGGAATGCATTGGAGATGACTTTAGTAGAGGAATGCATTGGAGATGATTTTAGGAGAGGAATGCATTGGAGATGATTTTAGTAGAGGAATTCATTCGAGATGATTTTAGTAGAGGAATGCATTGGAGATGATTTTAGTAGAGGAATGCATTGGAGATGATTTTAGTAGAGGAATTCATTGGAGATGATTTTAGTAGCGGAATTCATTGGTGATGATATTAGGAGAGGAATTCATTGGAGATGATTTTAGGAGAGGAATGCATTGGAGATGATTTTCGTAGAGGAATGCATTAGAGATGATTTTAGTAGAGGAATTCATTTGTGATGATTTTAGGAGAGGAATTCATTGGAGAGGATTTTAGTAGAGGAATGCATTGGAGTTGATTTTAGTAGAGGAATTCATTGGAGATGATTTTAGGAGAGGAATGTATTGGAGATGATTTTAGTAGAGGAATGCATTGGAGTTGATTTTAGTAGAAAAATTCATTGGAGATGATTTTAGTAGAGGAATGCATTGGAGATGATTTTAGTAGAGGTTTTCATTGGTGATGATTTTAGTAGAGGAATTCATTGGAGATGATTTTAGAAGAGGAATGCATTGGAGATGATTTTTGTAGAGGAATTCATTGGAAATGATTTTAGTAGAGAATAGCATTGGAGATGATTTTAGGAGAGGAATGCATTGGAGATGATTTTAGTAGAGGAATTCATTGGAGATGATTTTAGTGGAGGAATTCATTGGAGATGATTTAGTAGAGGAATGCATTGGAGATGATTTTAGTAGAGGAATTCATTGGAGATGATTTTAGTAGAGGATTGCATTGGAGATGATTTTAGTAGAGGAATGCATTGGAGATGACTTTAGTAGAGGAATGCATTGGAGATGATTTTAGGAGTGGAATGCATTGGAGATGATTTTAGTAGAGGAATTCATTCGAGATGATTTTAGTAGAGGAATGCATTGGAGATGATTTTAGTAGAGGAATGCATTGGAGATGATTTTAGTAGAGGAATTCATTGGAGATGATTTTAGTAGCGGAATTCATTGGTGATGATATTAGGAGAGGAATTTATTGGAGATGATTTAAGTAGAGGAATGCATTGGAGATGATTTTAGTAGAGGAATGCATTGGAGATGATTTTAGTAGAGGAATGCATTGGAGATGACTTTAGTAGAGGAATTCAGTGGAGATGATTTTAGTAGAGGATTGCATTGGAGATGATTTTAGGAGAGGAATGCATTGGAGATGATTTTAGTAGAGGAATTCATTGGAGATTATTTTAGTAGAGGATTGCATTGGAGATGATTTTAGTAGAGGAATGCATTGGAGATGATTTTAGTAGAGGAATGCATTGGAGATTATTGTTGTAGAGGAATTCATTGGAGATGATTTTAGTAGAGGAATTCATTGGAGATTATTTTAGTAGAGGATTAAATTGGAGATGATTTTAGTAGAGGAATTCATTGGAGATGATTTTAGTAGAGGAATTCATTGGAGAGGATTTTAGTAGAGGAATGTATTGGAGATGATTTTAGTGGAGGAATTCATTGGAGATGATTATAGGAGAGGAATGCATTGGAGATGATTTTAGTAGAGAAATGCATTGGAGATGATTTTAGTAGAGGAATGCATTTGAGATGATTTTAGGAGAGGAATGCTTTTGAGATGATTTTAGTAGAGGAATTCATTGGAGATGATTTTAGTAGAGGAATTCATTGGAGATGATTTTAGTAGAGGAAAGCATTGGAGATGATTTTAGTAGAGGATTGCATTGGAGATGATTTTAGTAGAGGAATTCATTGGAGATGATTTTAGTAGAGGAATTCATTGGAGATGATTTTAGTAGAGGAAAGCATTGGAGATGATTTTAGTAGAGGAATTCATTGGAGATGATTTTAGTAGAGGAATTCATTGGAGATGATTTTAGTAGAGGAATTCATTGAAGATGATTTTAGTGGAGGAATTCATTGGAGATGATTTTAGTAGAGGATTGCATTGGAGATATTTTAGGAAAGGAATGCATTGGAGATTATTTGAGGAGAGGAATGCATTGGAGATGATTTTAGTAGAGGAATTCATTGGAGATGATTTTAGTAGAGGAATTCATTGGAGATGATTTTAGTAGAGGAATTCATTGGAGATGATTTTAGGAGAGGAATGCATTGGAGATTATTGTAGTAGAGGAATTCATTGGAGATGATTTTAGGAGAGGAATTCATTGGAGATGATTTGAGGAGAGGAATGCATTGGAGATGATTTTAGTAGAGGAATTCATTGGAGATGATTTTAGTAGAGGAATTCATTGGAGAGGATTTTAGTAGAGGAATGCATTGGAGATGATTTTAGTTGAGGAATTCATTGGAGATGATTTTAGGCGAGGAATGCATTGGAGATGATTTTAGTAGAGGAATGCATTGGAGATGATTTTAGTAGAGGAATGATTGAGATGATTTTAGGAGAGGAATGCATTGGAGATGACTTTAGTAGAGGAATTCATTGGAGATGATTTTAGTAGAGGATTGCATTGGAGATGATTTTAGTAGAGGAATTCATTGGAGATGATTTTAGTAGAGGAATTCATTGAAGATTATTTTAGTAGAGGAATGCATTGGAGATGATTTTGGTAGAGGAATGCATTGGTGATGATTTTAGTAGCGGAATTCATTGGTGATGATATTAGGAGAGGAATTCATTGGAGATGATTTTAGGAGAGGAATGCATTGGAGATGATTTTAGTAGAGGAATGCATTTGAGATGATTTTAGTAGAGGAAATCATTGGAGATGACTTTAGTAGAGGAATTCATTGTAGAATATTTTATTAGAGGATTGCATTGGAAATGATTTTAGGAGAGGAATGCATTGGAGATGATTTTAGTAGAGGAATTCATTGGAGATGATTTTAGTAGAGGAATTCATTGGAGATTATTTTAGTAGAGGAATGCATTGGTGATGATTTTAGTAGCAGAATGCATTGGAGATGATTTTAGTAGAGGAATTCATTGGAGATGATTTTAGGAGAGGAATCCATTGGAGATGATTTTAGTAGAGGAATTCATTGGAGATGATTTCAGTAGAGGAATTAATTGGAGATTATTTTAGTAGAGGATTGCATTGGAGATGATTTTAGTAGAGGAATTCATTGGAGATGATTTTAGTAGAGGAATTCATTGGAGATGATTTTAGTAGAGGAATGCATTGGAGATGATTTTAGTAGAGGAATGCATTGGAGATGATTTTAGTAGAGGAATTCATTGGAGATGATTTTAGTAGAGGAATTCATTGGAGAGGATTTTAGTAGAGGAATGTATTGGAGATGATTTTAGTGGAGGAATTCATTGGAGATGATTATAGGAGAGGAATGCATTGGAGATGATTTTAGTAGAGAAATGCATTGGAGATGATTTTAGTAGAGGAATGCATTTGAGATGATTTTAGGAGAGGAATGCATTGGAGATGACTTTATTAGAGGAATTCATTGGAGATGATTTTAGTAGAGGATTGCATTGGAGATGATTTTAGTAGAGGAATTCATTGGAGATGATTTTAGTAGAGGAATTCATTGGAGATGATTTTAGTAGAGGAATTCATTGGAGATGATTTTAGTAGAGGAATGCATTGGAGATGATTTTAGTAGAGGAATTCATTGGAGATGATTTTAGGAGAGGAATTCATTGGAGATGATTTTAGGAGAGGAATGCATTGGTGATATTTAGTAGAGGAATGCATTGGAGATGATTTTAGTAGAGGAATGCATTGGAGATGATTTTAGTAGAGGAATGCATTGGAGATGATTTTAGTAGAGGATTGCATTGGAGATGATTTTAGGAGAGGAATGCATTGGAGATGATTTTAGTAGAGGAATTCATTGGAGATGATTTTAGTAGAGGAATACATTGGAGATGATTTTAGTAGAGGAATGCATTGGAGATGATTTTAGTAGAGGATTGCATTGGAGATGAATTTAGGAGAGGAATGCATTGGAGATGATTTTAGTAGAGGAATTCATTGGAGATGATTTTAGTAGAGGAATTCATTGGAGATGATTTTAGTAGAGGAATTCATTGGAGATGATTTTAGGAGAGGAATGCATTGGAGATTATTGTAGTAGAGGAATTCATTGGAGATGATTTTAGGAGAGGAATTCATTGGAGATGATTTGAGGAGAGGAATGCATTGGAGATGATTTTAGTAGAGGAATTCATTGGAGATGATTTTAGTAGAGGAATTCATTGGAGAGGATTTTAGTAGAGGAATGCATTGGAGATGATTTTAGTTGAGGAATTCATTGGAGATGATTTTAGGCGAGGAATGCATTGGAGATGATTTTAGTAGAGGAATGCATTGGAGATGATTTTAGTAGAGGAATGATTGAGATGATTTTAGGAGAGGAATGCATTGGAGATGACTTTAGTAGAGGAATTCATTGGAGATGATTTTAGTAGAGGATTGCATTGGAGATGATTTTAGTAGAGGAATTCATTGGAGATGATTTTAGTAGAGGAATTCATTGAAGATTATTTTAGTAGAGGAATGCATTGGAGATGATTTTGGTAGAGGAATGCATTGGTGATGATTTTAGTAGCGGAATTCATTGGTGATGATATTAGGAGAGGAATTCATTGGAGATGATTTTAGGAGAGGAATGCATTGGAGATGATTTTAGTAGAGGAATGCATTTGAGATGATTTTAGTAGAGGAAATCATTGGAGATGACTTTAGTAGAGGAATTCATTGTAGAATATTTTATTAGAGGATTGCATTGGAAATGATTTTAGGAGAGGAATGCATTGGAGATGATTTTAGTAGAGGAATTCATTGGAGATGATTTTAGTAGAGGAATTCATTGGAGATTATTTTAGTAGAGGAATGCATTGGTGATGATTTTAGTAGCAGAATGCATTGGAGATGATTTTAGTAGAGGAATTCATTGGAGATGATTTTAGGAGAGGAATCCATTGGAGATGATTTTAGTAGAGGAATTCATTGGAGATGATTTCAGTAGAGGAATTAATTGGAGATTATTTTAGTAGAGGATTGCATTGGAGATGATTTTAGTAGAGGAATTCATTGGAGATGATTTTAGTAGAGGAATTCATTGGAGATGATTTTAGTAGAGGAATGCATTGGAGATGATTTTAGTAGAGGAATGCATTGGAGATGATTTTAGTAGAGGAATTCATTGGAGATGATTTTAGTAGAGGAATTCATTGGAGAGGATTTTAGTAGAGGAATGTATTGGAGATGATTTTAGTGGAGGAATTCATTGGAGATGATTATAGGAGAGGAATGCATTGGAGATGATTTTAGTAGAGAAATGCATTGGAGATGATTTTAGTAGAGGAATGCATTTGAGATGATTTTAGGAGAGGAATGCATTGGAGATGACTTTATTAGAGGAATTCATTGGAGATGATTTTAGTAGAGGATTGCATTGGAGATGATTTTAGTAGAGGAATTCATTGGAGATGATTTTAGTAGAGGAATTCATTGGAGATGATTTTAGTAGAGGAATTCATTGGAGATGATTTTAGTAGAGGAATGCATTGGAGATGATTTTAGTAGAGGAATTCATTGGAGATGATTTTAGGAGAGGAATTCATTGGAGATGATTTTAGGAGAGGAATGCATTGGTGATATTTAGTAGAGGAATGCATTGGAGATGATTTTAGTAGAGGAATGCATTGGAGATGATTTTAGTAGAGGAATGCATTGGAGATGATTTTAGTAGAGGATTGCATTGGAGATGATTTTAGGAGAGGAATGCATTGGAGATGATTTTAGTAGAGGAATTCATTGGAGATGATTTTAGTAGAGGAATACATTGGAGATGATTTTAGGAGAGGAATGCATTGGTGATGATTTTAGGAGAGGAATGCATTGGAGATGATTTTAGTAGAGGAATTTATTGGAGATGATTTTAGTAAAGGAATTCATTGGAGATGATTTTAGTAGAGGAATGCATTGGTGATGATTTTAGTAGAGGAATACATTGGGGATGATTTTAGGAGAGGAATGCATTGGAGATGATTTTAGGAGAGGAATGCATTGGTGATGATTTTAGTAGAGGAATTTATTGGAGATGATTTTAGTAAAGGAATTCATTGGAGATGATTTTAGTAGAGGAATGCATTGGTGATGATTTTAGTAGAGGAATACATTGGGGATGATTTTAATAGAGGAATGCATTGGTGATGATTTTAGGAGAGGAATTAATTTGAGATGATTTTAGTAGAGGAATTCATTGGGGATGATTTTAGGAGAGGAATGCATTGGAGATGATTTTAGTAGAGGAATGCATTGGAGATGATTTTAGGAGAGGAATGCATTGAAGATGACTTTAGTTGAGGAATGCATTGGAGATTATTTTAGGAGAAGAATTCATTGGAGATATTTTAGTAGAAGAATGCATTGGAGATGATTTTAGTAGAGGAATTAATTGGAGATGATTTTTGTAGACGAATGCATTGGAGATGATTTTAGTAGAGGAATGCATTGGAGATTATTTTAGTAGAGGAATTCATTGGAGATGATTTTAGTAGTGGAATTGATTGGAGATGATTTTAGTAGAGGAATGCATTGGAGATGATTTTAGGAGAGGAATTCATTGGAGATGATTTTAGTAGAGAAATGCATTGGAGATGATTTTAGTAGAGGAATGCATTGGAGATGATGTTAGGAGAGAAATTCATTGGGGATTATTTTAGTAGAGGAATTCATTGGAGATGATTTTAGTAGAGGAATGCATTGGAGATGATTTTAGGAGAGGAATTCATTGGAGATGATTTTAGTAGAGGAATGCATTGGAGAGGATTTTAGTAGCGGAATTCATTTTGTGATGATATTAGGAGAGGAATTCATTGGAGATGATTTTAGGAGAGTAATGCATTGGAGATGATTTTAGTAGAGGAATTCATTGGAGATGATTTTAGTAGAGGATTCCATTGGAGATGATTTTAGGAGAGGAATGCATTGGAGATTATTTTAGTAGAGGAATTCATTGGAGATGATTTTAGTAGAGGAATGCATTGGAGATGATTTTAGTAGAGGAATGCATTGGAGATGACTTTAGTAGAGGAATTCATTGGAGATGATTTTAGTAGAGGAATGCATTGGAGATGATTTTAGTAGAGGAATGCATTGGAGATGATTTTAGTAGAGGAATTCATTGGAGATGATTTTAGTAGCGGAATTCATTGGTGATGATATTAGGAGAGGAATTCATTGGAGATGATTTTAGGAGAGGAATGCATTGGAGATGATTTTCGTAGAGGAATGCATTAGAGATGATTTTAGTAGAGGAATTCATTTGTGATGATTTTAGGAGAGGAATTCATTGGAGAGGATTTTAGTAGAGGAATGCATTGGAGTTGATTTTAGTAGAGGAATTCATTGGAGATGATCTTAGGAGAGGAATGTATTGGAGATGATTTTAGTAGAGGAATGCATTGGAGTTGATTTTAGTAGAAAAATTCATTGGAGATGATTTTAGTAGAGGAATGCATTGGAGATGATTTTAGTAGAGGAATTCATTGGTGATGATTTTAGTAGAGGAATTCATTGGAGATGATTTTAGAAGAGGAATGCATTGGAGATGATTTTTGTAGAGGAATTCATTGGAAATGATTTTAGTAGAGAATAGCATTGGAGATGATTTTAGGAGAGGAATGCATTGGAGATGATTTTAGTAGTGGAATTCATTGGAGATGATTTTAGTGGAGGAATTCATTGGAGATGATTTAGTAGAGGAATGCATTGGAGATGATTTTAGTAGAGGAATTCATTGGAGATGATTTTAGTAGAGGATTGCATTGGAGATGATTTTAGTAGAGGAATGCATTGGAGGTGACTTTAGTAGAGGAATGCATTGGAGATGATTTTAGGAGTGGAATGCATTGGAGATGATTTTAGTAGAGGAATTCATTCGAGATGATTTTAGTAGAGGAATGCATTGGAGATGATTTTAGTAGAGGAATGCATTGGAGATGATTTTAGTAGAGGAATTCATTGGAGATGATTTTAGTAGCGGAATTCATTGGTGATGATATTAGGAGAGGAATTTATTGGAGATGATTTAAGTAGAGGAATGCATTGGAGATGATTTTAGTAGAGGAATGCATTGGAGATGATTTTAGTAGAGGAATGCATTGGAGATGACTTTAGTAGAGGAATTCAGTGGAGATGATTTTAGTAGAGGATTGCATTGGAGATGATTTTAGGAGAGGAATGCATTGGAGATGATTTTAGTAGAGGAATTCATTGGAGATGATTTTAGGAGAGGAATGCATTGGAGATGATTTTAGTAGAGGAATTCATTGGAGATGATTTTAGTAGAGGAATTCATTGGAGATTATTTTAGTAGAGGATTGCATTGGAGATGATTTTAGTAGAGGAATTCATTGGAGATGATTTTAGTAGAGGAATTCATTGGAGATGATTTTAGTAGAGGAATTCATTGGAGATGATTTTAGTAGAGGAATTCAATGAAGATGATTTTAGTGGAGGAATTCATTGGAGATGATTTTAGTAGAGGATTGCATTGGAGATATTTTAGGAAAGGAATGCATTGGAGATTATTTGAGGAGAGGAATGCATTGGAGATGATTTTAGTAGAGGAATTCATTGGAGATGATTTTAGTAGAGGAATTCATTGGAGATGATTTTAGTAGAGGAATTCATTGGAGATGATTTTAGGAGAGGAATGCATTGGAGATTATTGTAGTAGAGGAATTCATTGGAGATGATTTTAGGAGAGGAATTCATTGGAGATGATTTGAGGAGAGGAATGCATTGGAGATGATTTTAGTAGAGGAATTCATTTGAGATGATTTTAGTAGAGGAATTCATTGGAGAGGATTTTAGTAGAGGAATGCATTGGAGATGATTTTAGTTGAGGAATTCATTGGAGATGATTTTAGGAGAGGAATGCATTGGAGATGATTTTAGTAGAGGAATGCATTGGAGATGATTTTAGTAGAGGAATGATTGAGATGATTTTAGGAGAGGAATGCATTGGAGATGATTTTAGGAGAGGAATGCATTGGAGATGATTTTAGTAGAGGAATTCATTCGAGATGATTTTAGTAGAGGAATGCATTGGAGATGATTTTAGTAGAGGAATGCATTGGAGATGATTTTAGTAGAGGAATTCATTGGAGATGATTTTAGTAGCGGAATTCATTGGTGATGATATTAGGAGAGGAATTCATTGGAGATGATTTTAGGAGAGGAATGCATTGGAGATGATTTTCGTAGAGGAATGCATTAGAGATGATTTTAGTAGAGGAATTCATTTGTGATGATTTTAGGAGAGGAATTCATTGGAGAGGATTTTAGTAGAGGAATGCATTGGAGTTGATTTTAGTAGAGGAATTCATTGGAGATGATTTTAGGAGAGGAATGTATTGGAGATGATTTTAGTAGAGGAATGCATTGGAGTTGATTTTAGTAGAAAAATTCATTGGAGATGATTTTAGTAGAGGAATGCATTGGAGATGATTTTAGTAGAGGAATTCATTGGTGATGATTTTAGTAGAGGAATTCATTGGAGATGATTTTAGAAGAGGAATGCATTGGAGATGATTTTTGTAGAGGAATTCATTGGAAATGATTTTAGTAGAGAATAGCATTGGAGATGATTTTAGGAGAGGAATGCATTGGAGATGATTTTAGTAGTGGAATTCATTGGAGATGATTTTAGTGGAGGAATTCATTGGAGATGATTTAGTAGAGGAATGCATTGGAGATGATTTTAGTAGAGGAATTCATTGGAGATGATTTTAGTAGAGGATTGCATTGGAGATGATTTTAGTAGAGGAATGCATTGGAGATGACTTTAGTAGAGGAATGCATTGGAGATGATTTTAGGAGTGGAATGCATTGGAGATGATTTTAGTAGAGGAATTCATTCGAGATGATTTTAGTAGAGGAATGCATTGGAGATGATTTTAGTAGAGGAATGCATTGGAGATGATTTTAGTAGAGGAATTCATTGGAGATGATTTTAGTAGCGGAATTCATTGGTGATGATATTAGGAGAGGAATTTATTGGAGATGATTTAAGTAGAGGAATGCATTGGAGATGATTTTAGTAGAGGAATGCATTGGAGATGATTTTAGTAGAGGAATGCATTGGAGATGACTTTAGTAGAGGAATTCAGTGGAGATGATTTTAGTAGAGGATTGCATTGGAGATGATTTTAGGAGAGGAATGCATTGGAGATGATTTTAGTAGAGGAATTCATTGGAGATGATTTTAGGAGAGGAATGCATTGGAGATGATTTTAGTAGAGGAATTCATTGGAGATGATTTTAGTAGAGGAATTCATTGGAGATTATTTTAGTAGAGGATTGCATTGGAGATGATTTTAGTAGAGGAATTCATTGGAGATGATTTTAGTAGAGGAATTCATTGGAGATGATTTTAGTAGAGGAATTCATTGGAGATGATTTTAGTAGAGGAATTCATTGAAGATGATTTTAGTGGAGGAATTCATTGGAGATGATTTTAGTAGAGGATTGCATTGGAGATATTTTAGGAAAGGAATGCATTGGAGATTATTTGAGGAGAGGAATGCATTGGAGATGATTTTAGTAGAGGAATTCATTGGAGATGATTTTAGTAGAGGAATTCATTGGAGATGATTTTAGTAGAGGAATTCATTGGAGATGATTTTAGGAGAGGAATGCATTGGAGATTATTGTAGTAGAGGAATTCATTGGAGATGATTTTAGGAGAGGAATTCATTGGAGATGATTTGAGGAGAGGAATGCATTGGAGATGATTTTAGTAGAGGAATTCATTTGAGATGATTTTAGTAGAGGAATTCATTGGAGAGGATTTTAGTAGAGGAATGCATTGGAGATGATTTTAGTTGAGGAATTCATTGGAGATGATTTTAGGAGAGGAATGCATTGGAGATGATTTTAGTAGAGGAATGCATTGGAGATGATTTTAGTAGAGGAATGATTGAGATGATTTTAGGAGAGGAATGCATTGGAGATGACTTTAGTAGAGGAATTCATTGGAGATGATTTTAGTAGAGGATTGCATTGGAGATGATTTTAGTAGAGGAATTCATTGGAGATGATTTTAGTAGAGGAATTCATTGAAGATTATTTTAGTAGAGGAATGCATTGGAGATGATTTTTGTAGAGGAATGCATTGGTGATGATTTTAGTAGCGGAATTCATTGGTGATGATATTAGGAGAGGAATTCATTGGAGATGATTTTAGGAGAGGAATGCATTGGAGATGATTTTAGTAGATTAATGCATTTGAGATGATTTTAGTAGAGGAAATCATTGGAGATGACTTTAGTAGAGGAATTCATTGGAGAATATTTTATTAGAGGATTGCATTGGAGATGATTTTAGGAGAGGAATGCATTGGAGATGATTTTAGTAGAGGAATTCATTGGAGATGATTTTAGTAGAGGAATTCATTGGAGATTATTTTAGTAGAGGAATGCATTGGTGATGATTTTAGGAGAGGAATCCATTGGAGATGATTTTAGTAGAGGAATTCATTGGAGATGATTTCAGTAGAGGAATTAATTGGAGATTATTTTAGTAGAGGAATTAATTGGAGATTATTTTAGTAGAGGATTGCATTGGAGATGATTTTAGTAGAGGAATTCATTGGAGATGATTTTAGTAGAGGAATTCATTGGAGATGATTTTAGTAGAGGAATGCATTGGAGATGATTTTAGTAGAGGAATGCATTGGAGATTATTGTTGTAGAGGAATTCATTGGAGATGATTTTAGTAGAGGAATTCATTGGAGATTATTTTAGTAGAGGATTAAATTGGAGATGATTTTAGTAGAGGAATTCATTGGAGATGATTTTAGTAGAGGAATTCATTGGAGAGGATTTTAGTAGAGGAATGTATTGGAGATGATTTTAGTGGAGGAATTCATTGGAGATGATTATAGGAGAGGAATGCATTGGAGATGATTTTAGTAGAGAAATGCATTGGAGATGATTTTAGTAGAGGAATGCATTTGAGATGATTTTAGGAGAGGAATGCTTTTGAGATGATTTTAGTAGAGGAATTCATTGGAGATGATTTTAGTAGAGGAATTCATTGGAGATGATTTTAGTAGAGGAATGCATTGGAGATGATTTTAGTAGAGGAATTCATTGGAGATGATTTTAGTAGAGGAATTCATTGGAGATGATTTTAGTAGAGGAATTCATTGGAGATGATTTTAGTAGAGGAATTCATTGGAGATGATTTTAGTAGAGGAAAGCATTGGAGATGATTTTAGTAGAGGAATTCATTGGAGATGATTTTAGTAGAGGAATTCATTGGAGATGATTTTAGTAGAGGAATTCATTGAAGATGATTTTAGTGGAGGAATTCATTGGAGATGATTTTAGTAGAGGATTGCATTGGAGATATTTTAGGAAAGGAATGCATTGGAGATTATTTGAGGAGAGGAATGCATTGGAGATTATTTTAGTAGAGGAATTCATTGGAGATGATTTTAGTAGAGGAATTCATTGGAGATGATTTTAGTAGAGGAATTCATTGGAGATGATTTTAGGAGAGGAATGCATTGGAGATTATTGTAGTAGAGGAATTCATTGGAGATGATTTTAGGAGAGGAATTCATTGGAGATGATTTGAGGAGAGGAATGCATTGGAGATGATTTTAGTAGAGGAATTCATTGGAGATGATTTTAGTAGAGGAATTCATTGGAGAGGATTTTAGTAGAGGAATGCATTGGAGATGATTTTAGTTGAGGAATTCATTGGAGATGATTTTAGGCGAGGAATGCATTGGAGATGATTTTAGTAGAGGAATGCATTGGAGATGATTTTAGTAGAGGAATGATTGAGATGATTTTAGGAGAGGAATGCATTGGAGATGACTTTAGTAGAGGAATTCATTGGAGATGATTTTAGTAGAGGATTGCATTGGAGATGATTTTAGTAGAGGAATTCATTGGAGATGATTTTAGTAGAGGAATTCATTGAAGATTATTTTAGTAGAGGAATGCATTGGAGATGATTTTGGTAGAGGAATGCATTGGTGATGATTTTAGTAGCGGAATTCATTGGTGATGATATTAGGAGAGGAATTCATTGGAGATGATTTTAGGAGAGGAATGCATTGGAGATGATTTTAGTAGAGGAATGCATTTGAGATGATTTTAGTAGAGGAAATCATTGGAGATGACTTTAATAGAGGAATTCATTGTAGAATATTTTATTAGAGGATTGCATTGGAGATGATTTTAGGAGAGGAATGCATTGGAGATGATTTTAGTAGAGGAATTCATTGGAGATGATTTTAGTAGAGGAATTCATTGGAGATTATTTTAGTAGAGGAATGCATTGGTGATGATTTTAGTAGCAGAATGCATTGGAGATGATTTTAGTAGAGGAATTCATTGGAGATGATTTTAGGAGAGGAATCCATTGGAGATGATTTTAGTAGAGGAATTCATTGGAGATGATTTCAGTAGAGGAATTAATTGGAGATTATTTTAGTAGAGGATTGCATTGGAGATGATTTTAGTAGAGGAATTCATTGGAGATGATTTTAGTAGAGGAATTCATTGGAGATGATTTTAGTAGAGGAATGCATTGGAGATGATTTTAGTAGAGGAATGCATTGGAGATGATTTTAGTAGAGGAATTCATTGGAGATGATTTTAGTAGAGGAATTCATTGGAGAGGATTTTAGTAGAGGAATGTATTGGAGATGATTTTAGTGGAGGAATTCATTGGAGATGATTATAGGAGAGGAATGCATTGGAGATGATTTTAGTAGAGAAATGCATTGGAGATGATTTTAGTAGAGGAATGCATTTGAGATGATTTTAGGAGAGGAATGCATTGGAGATGACTTTAGTAGAGGAATTCATTGGAGATGATTTTAGTAGAGGATTGCATTGGAGATGATTTTAGTAGAGGAATTCATTGGAGATGATTTTAGTAGAGGAATTCATTGGAGATGATTTTAGTAGAGGAATTCATTGGAGATGATTTTAGTAGAGGAATTCATTGGAGATGATTTTAGTAGAGGAATGCATTGGAGATGATTTTAGTAGAGGAATTCATTGGAGATGATTTTAGGAGAGGAATTCATTGGAGATGATTTTAGGAGAGGAATGCATTGGTGATATTTAGTAGAGGAATGCATTGGAGATGATTTTAGTAGAGGAATGCATTGGAGATGATTTTAGTAGAGGAATGCATTGGAGATGATTTTAGTAGAGGATTGCATTGGAGATGATTTTAGGAGAGGAATGCATTGGAGATGATTTTAGTAGAGGAATTCATTGGAGATGATTTTAGTAGAGGAATACATTGGAGATGATTTTAGGAGAGGAATGCATTGGTGATGATTTTAGGAGAGGAATGCATTGGAGATGATTTTAGTAGAGGAATTTATTGGAGATGATTTTAGTAAAGGAATTCATTGGAGATGATTTTAGTAGAGGAATGCATTGGTGATGATTTTAGTAGAGGAATACATTGGGGATGATTTTAGGAGAGGAATGCATTGGAGATGATTTTAGGAGAGGAATGCATTGGTGATGATTTTAGTAGAGGAATTTATTGGAGATGATTTTAGTAAAGGAATTCATTGGAGATGATTTTAGTAGAGGAATGCATTGGTGATGATTTTAGTAGAGGAATACATTGGGGATGATTTTAATAGAGGAATGCATTGGTGATGATTTTAGGAGAGGAATTAATTTGAGATGATTTTAGTAGAGGAATGTATTGGAGATGATTTTAGGAGAGGAATGCATTGGAGATGATTTTAGTAGAGGAATGCATTGGGGATGATTTTAGGAGAGGAATGCATTGGAGATGATTTTAGTAGAGGAATGCATTGGAGATGATTTTAGGAGAGGAATGCATTGAAGATGACTTTAGTTGAGGAATGCATTGGAGATTATTTTAGGAGAAGAATTCATTGGAGATATTTTAGTAGAAGAATGCATTGGAGATGATTTTAGTAGAGGAATTAATTGGAGATGATTTTTGTAGACGAATGCATTGGAGATGATTTTAGTAGAGGAATGCATTGGAGATTATTTTAGTAGAGATATTCATTGGAGATGATTTTAGTAGTGGAATTGATTGGAGATGATTTTAGTAGAGGAATGCATTGGAGATGATTTTAGGAGAGGAATTCATTGGAGATGATTTTAGTAGAGGAATGCATTGGAGATGATTTTAGTAGAGGAATGCATTGGAGATGATGTTAGGAGAGAAATTCATTGGGGATTATTTTAGTAGAGGAATTCATTGGAGATGATTTTAGTAGAGGAATGCATTGGAGATGATTTTAGGAGAGGAATTCATTGGAGATGATTTTAGTAGAGGAATGCATTGGAGAGGATTTTAGGAGAGGAATTCATTGGAGATGATTTTAGTAGAGGAATGTATTGGAGATGATTTTAGTAGAGGAATGCATTGGAGATGATTTTAGTAGAGGAATGCATTGGAGATGATTTTAGTAGAGGAATGCATTGGAGATGATTTTAGGAGAGGAATGCATTGGAGATGATTTTAGGAGAGGAATTCATTGGAGATGATTTTAGGAGAGGAATGCATTGGAGAGGATTTTAGGAGAGGAATTCATTGGAGATGATTTTTGTAGAGGAATGTATTGGAGATGATTTTAGTAGAGGAATGCATTGGAGATGATTTTAGAAGAGGAATTCATTGGAGATGATTTTAGGAGAGGAATGAATTGGAGATGATTTAATAGAGGAATTCTTTGGAGATGATTTTAGTAGAGGAATTCATTGGAGATGATTAAAATAGAGGAATTCATTGGAGATGATTTTAGTAGAGGAATGCATTGGAGATGATTAAAATAGAGGAATTCATTGGAGATGATTTTAGTAGAGGAATGCATTGGAGATGATTAAAATAGAGGAATTCATTGGAGATGATTTTAGGAGAAGAATTCATTGGAGATGATTTTAGTAGAGGAATTCATTGGGGATGATTTTAGGAGAGGAATGCATTGGAGATGATTTTAGTAGAGGAATGCATTGGAGATGATTTTAGGAGAGGAATGCATTGAAGATGACTTTAGTAGAGGAATTCATTGGAGATGATTTTAGGAGAGGAATGCATTGGAGATGATTTTAGGAGAGGAATGCATTGGAGATGATTTTAGTAGAGGAATGCATTTGAGATGATTTTAGTAGAGGAATGCATTGGAGATGATTTTAGTAGAGGAATTCATTGGAGATGATTTTAGTAGAGGAATTCATTAGTGATGATTAAAATAGAGGAATGCATTGGAGATGATTTTAGTAGAGGAATGCATTGGAGATTTTTTTAGTAGAGGAATGCATTGAAGATGATTTAATAGAGGAATGCATTGGTGATGATTTTAGTAGAGGAATTCATTGGGGATGATTTTAGGAGAGGAATGCATTGGAGATGATTTTAGTAGAGGAATGCATTGGAGATGATTTTAGGAGAGGAATGCATTGAAGATGACTTTAGTTGGGGAATGCATTGGAGATGATTTTAGTAGAGGAATGCATTTGAGATGATTTTAGTAGAGGAATGCATTGGAGATGATTTTAGTAGAGGAATTCATTGGAGATGATTTTAGTAGAGGAATTCATTAGTGATGATTAAAATAGAGGAATGCATTGGAGATGATTTTAGCAGAGGAATGCATTGGAGATGATTTTAGTAGAGGAATGCATTGAAGATGATTTAATAGAGGAATGCATTGGAGATGATTTTAGGAGAGGAATTCATTGGAGATGATTTTAGGAGAGGAATTCATTGGAGATGATTTTGGTAGAGCAATGCATTGGAGATGATTTTAGTAGAGGAATGCATTGAAGATGCTTTTAGGAGAGGAATTCATTGGAGATGATTTTAGTAGAGGAATTCATTGGAGATTATTTTAGGAGAGGAATGCATTGGAGATCATTTTAGTAGAGGAATGCATTGGAGATGATTAAAATAGAGGAATTCATTGGAGATGATTTTAGTAGAGGAATGCATTGGAGATGATTAAAATAGAGGAATTCATTGGAGATGATTTTAGTAGAGGAATTCATTGGAGACGTTTTTAGTAGAGGAATGCATTGGAGATGATTTTTGTAGAGGAATGCATTGGAGATGATTTTAGTAGAGGAATGCATTGGAGATTATTTTAGTAGAGGAATGTATTGGAGATGATTTTAGTACAGGAATGCATTGGTGATGATTTTAGTAGAGGAATTCATTGGAGATGATTTTAGTAGACGAATGCATTGGAGATGATTTTAGTAGAGGAATTCATTGGTGATGATTTTAGTAGAGGAATTCATTGGAGATGATTTTAGGAGAGGAATTCATTGGAGATGATTTTAGTAGAGGAATTCATTGCAGATGATTTTAGTAGAGGAATTCATTGGAGATGATTTTAGTAGAGGAATTCATTGGAGATTATTTTAGGAGAGGAATTCATTGGAGATGATTTTACTAGAGGATTGCATTGGAGATGATTTTAGGAGAGGAATGCATTGGAGATGATTTTAGTAGAGGAATTCATTGGAGATGATTTTAGTAGAGGAATTCATTGGAGATGATTTTCGTAGAGGAATGTATTGGAGATGATTTTAGGAGAGGAATTCATTGGAGATGATTTTAGTAGAGGAATGCATTGGAGATGATTTTAGTAGAGGAATGCATTGGAGATGATTTTAGTAGAGGAATTCATTGGAGATGATTTTAGTAGAGTAATGCATTGGAGATGATTTTAGTAGAGGAATGCATTGGAGATGATTTCAGTGTATGGATGCATTAGTAAAGATATTTGAATTGTAATGCATTGTAAATGATAAACAGTAGATATTCATGAAAACTATTAAATCAAATCTCAAGAGACCACAAAAGAAAGAAATGAGTAAAAATCACAGCTGAATATATTTTTTCTCAGGATGAGAAATACTTTTAAAATCCCATTTATTATATTGAAGCTCATTCTCTTCATTCACTCCCTCTATTGTCTCTCTTTTCACTTTACACACACACACATACATACACACACACACACACACACAAACACGCACACACACATACATACACACACACACACACACACACACACACACACACCTATATATATATATATATATATATATATATATATATATATATATATGCCTTCTTTATTTCTTTTGATTATTTCCAAGTACCATTATATTATGCAAAAGTTATTGGTCTTTTAATTTCTTTTTCTCTCTTGCAATGAATATTTCTACATTTTATTGCGAAAACTCCAATGAATATATTAGCTGAATATCATTCTTTTTATGGTTTGTTTTTGTCTCAAATACTAGGAATAATTTTTGGCAATGTTTAATTAACCCTATTGATCTTCGTCATATTTTAATTCACAGTTTTTTTTCCTTTTCAGCTTTCCAAAAAAAGTCTTCTTTTTTTTTCACGAAACCTGGTGGCTATTGTCTTATTTTGAATTCATTTAATTTTATTAGAATCTTTCAGCATTTTGATTTTCTCAATTCCTTCACATGGAATGATTATTTTCACGGTGCAGATTTGGCTATTGATCCATTAAATGCAATGCCTTATGGACTATTCTTTGGTAGATAACCCATTGATGCTGGGTTTTTTTTCTTTGCTGAGCCGTCATATTTGTATTATCAGTGCGCATGCGCGCGCATTCACGTTGCATTCTCATAGTTTCCCATGACTCTTATCAATGGCGTACTTCGGCTCAAGTAATTCGCATTTAGAATTAGGAAAACAATTATTTTAGACTGTCGAACTAGGGAAATACTCATATAACAATGAAGGTTTTATAAGTTAGATGAAATTCCCCGCAAATGGGGATCTTTAAAAAGAAGATTATCGAAAACATATTTCCAGAAGCAAAAGCGAGATTTATGTCACTTTCTCTTGAATAAATAAAATAACGTAAGCACAGACTTTCTTAATACGCTTTGCTTTTCGATGTTGTACAGGGATCGGCAAGTTTGTAAACCTAACCATTATTACTACAACGTGAGTTCGATCCTAACAGGATGCTTCACACTCACGAACTTAAGTTAAATGTATCGTTGTCACTAATCACAACCATATCGACAATAGATAATCGGTGGATAAGAAGGTAAAAACACAAAAACACAACTCGTTATAGTGTTGGGACCTTCTTTGTTTTATGCTCTCTCTCTCTCTCTCTCTCTCTCTCTCTCTCTCTCTCTCTCCTCTCTGTTCCTAGACAATGGACACCACGTGAGAGCAGGTGTTCTTATTTCTTTTAGGATTTACCTCTTCTCGTATCTATGATTCGTCCTTCGTTCTCTGTCATCTGCCCGTCTCCACGTACCCCTGCCACCAGGAGAAAAAAAGGACAGAATCAGGAAATTCCTTATATGTACTAATGCAATAGTAACGCAAATTTTGGTACTTAAAAAGCAATAGTCGCAAACAATAAACGTTAACAATAAAGTACATTGCTATAGTAGAGTTTCTGTTTGGTTGAAAATACCCCAATATATATATATATATATATATATATATATATATATGTGTGTGTGTGTGTGTGTGTGTGTGTGTGTGTGTATAACAAGTATATATATATATATATATATATATATATATAAAGAAAAAATGACTGCGAATATACAAAGAAATAGTGCTCAATGCACAGCTATTTAATAAAAAAAACAACAACAGAGCAATATATATATATATATATATATATATATATATAAATATATATATATATATATATATATTGTTCTGTTGTTGTTTTTTTATTCGGGGTTAGACTTCCTGATGATCCATTAAGGTGAAACTTTAGTAGAAGATTTCCGACTCGCGATTTAAGTTAATTTTATAATTGGCTCCACTCGTGTTGAGTACTCTTGTAATTGTAGCATTGCAGTGTTCGCGGAAGGTTTTAGTTTTCTTTTGACCAACTGACTGCATATCCCTTAATTTTTTCAAGGGGTCTGACGAGGTTGGCCTTTTCTTTCTTTTTGACCTATTATATTTCCCCCCGGGCGGTGATTCGAGATATTCTTATCTCTTGTTCCTGGCGGTTTTTTTTTTTTTTTTTTTTTTCTCTGGTACCGTGAATGCTGGTTGATATTAGATTAGTAAATATATATATATATATATATTTCATTTTTGTATTATCAGTGCACATGCGTGCGTATTCACATTCCATTCTCATATTTTCCATGACTGTTATCAATGGCGCACTCACTTCGGCTCAAGTAATTTGAATTCAGAGTTATGAAACAATTATTTAATTGAGTCTAACTAAAAAATACTCATACAACAAAATATATATACAGAGAGAGAGAGAGAGAGAGAGAGAGAGAGAGAGAGAGAGAGAGAGAGAGAGAGAGAGATTTTAGTTATGTAGTAGCTTTAGAAAAGGGATCCCTCGGCTCACTCTCAACAGAGGTCACCAACATTATATATATATATATATTAAAAAATAAGTAATTCAGAAATGGCATTCCATTTGCATAATAGATTTCTTTCGCTTATTCAAGCTCGTTCGTTGGAATTCAAATGTAGTTAAGTTACTTTTTCTTTTTTCGTTAAACACCGGCGATATATTTCACCTTATATTGCGTTGTGATATCTTTGATTGAAAAATTAACGGCTACGGAATTTTCATTTTTATTTTTTTTTGTAAATATTAATTTCATTAGTTCTTATTAGTTACCTGATTTCGGGCTTATGAGTATTATTTGAACGCTCTATAGTATTTTCATGATTTAATTTTAATTATAAAATATCTTTTACAATTTGGATTAAATATTTTGGAAATATTTTAGTAATATATAAATGTATTTAATTGTTTACTTGTTTCAAAGAACTATTCGTCTTTATATTTGTTTTAGATTTTAGTGATTTTGAGGCTTAATTCAATGTTTTTATCATTTTGTTTTAGTTCTGTACATAAAACTTATTTTTGCTAAATTATTAATTTCAACTTTTTTAATTTTATTATTTAAGGAAAGAAGATTTTAATTTTTATAAGGACATAGTGTGTTGGTAAAGTGTAAGACAATTAAACAGATAATTAACTTATTTAAAATATATAAGCTATACCTGTTTTTTCTATATCTGTGTTATAAAGTTTATTAAAGTTGCTTAACCATAATTTGAATATAAAAATTAAATGATATCATATTAGGTATTTATTCTTATGCCTACATTTAGCTATAAATTACTTTCTTTCATTCAAAAAATAATAGTATCTTTATATTTTACAATACTAAAATTTTAAACCTAGGCAGAAATTACACCTACCATGTAAACTGCTTGTTTTCCAATATATATATATATATATATATATATATATTATATATATATATATATATATATATATATATATATATGAGGTATTCTAAAAGATCTTTTATAATAAAGTATTCTACTCAAGTTCAAAACAATAAATGATATTTGACAACTGTTTAAAATTCTTTTCTGAATAATGAACAACGAACGTACTCGTTAAACTTATCGATACGAAAACTCCAACGATCGTAAATAATAATTGATTTGGAAACACAGTTTTTGGAGAAAATGTTAATACAGTAAGTACACCAAAGATAGTCAAATAATATAAGAAAACAACGAAAACCCCCAACAACAACAGCAACAAAACTCACACACATACACACGCGCCGATACACATATATACACATGCATATGCTTATAAATTTAGCTAATTAAATGACATTTAGCAACTAATATTCACATTGAAATACGGTAGAAAAAAATCGTTTTACGAAGCTATGAAAAAACAAGCAATAAATTTATGAAGGACTTGCACGATTTATCATCATCATCATCATATCGCGCAGGTAGCACGGATATCCCTGACCCTCTCTCGCCTCTCCTCCCTATCGTTCATCGCCCTGGGTAGGTCTTCAGGACAGACATCCCGTATCCTCACATAGCTGCTGAATGTATATTCGTGCTGGTCGTCCTGCTTTTGCACGGTCATGTGTGGGGGTCCATAAGAGCACATCTCTTATGAGTTCGTCCCTGCTTATATATATATATAGTATTATTTGGTCCAGTTAAACCGGAGTTGGGAGTAATTACATCAGGTCAAGAAAACTATTCAAAGTGAACATTTAAATTTTCCTGGTAAAGAGCTCAATGTAACATACATTACAGAGCAATAATTTCATTAAGAAAAAACAACAAACCGGTCACATTAGGATTATAAATTTATTTCCACCCTGCTACGCGTTTTTGAAAAATTTCAAAAACACGAAAAAATTTAACAGGACTTCTTCAGATCCTAGGGATAAGATAAATGAAATAAAATAAAATAAAATAAAATAAATCCTAAGATTTATTTTATCCATAGGATCGGAAGAGGCCAGCACTCTTCAAATCGGGTCAGTGGCATTTCCACCAGGACAACGTACCAGCCCACAACTCGATCCTTGTCACAGACTATTTGAGCAAGATGGGCATCAAGACAGTTCCCCACCCTCCCTATAGTCCAACCCTTGCTCCCTGTGACTTTTGGTTATTCCCTAAGCTCAGAGGCTGTCGTTATGAGAGAATTAAGGACTTCCATGGGGCCTTGTAGAAGTTGTTGGAACGGTACAACAAGTGCATTGCAGCCGAAGGAGATTACCTCGAAGGGGACTAGAGTTTCATGTGTGTACTATCAATGAAAGTGCACATATGAAAAAAGTCTGGAAACTTATCGTATACATCTCGTCCTATCTGTGATACAATCTGCATAACAAGAGAGAGAGAGAGAGAGAGAGAGAGAGAGAGAGAGAGAGAGAGAGAGAGAGAAAACAATATCGAAATGTATATTGAATACTTACTTATAGGTTTTCACACACTTTCAACTCAAAGAGGAAGAAAAAGAAAATAAAACTAAAACAACAGGCAGATGTCCATGCGTGTTTGGGAATGCATACATATACAAAGTAGATACTTATTAATTGGAACAAAATAGAATAAATAAATTCGAATTATAAAGAATCACATCTCACTCAAATAACACATTATTAGTCTCTTGAACAGGAAACGCGTGAAGAACAAATTTTCTGAAATAAAACCCTAAAATATCACGTTAAGATTTGTTTGCAGACAAATCTAATTTAGATATTCACTTTCTCTAATAGGACCATCAAAAATTTATATATATATATATATAAAAATTTATAATAATTATAATAATAATAATAATATATATATATATATATATATATATATATATGGAGTTTGGGAATTACGTATCTAAGAATAAATTCCGAACATTAATTATGTCACACAGTTTTGAAACGGAATTTCACTAAAGGAGGTAGAATAATATAAAAATTTATTCGTTTTTTCGTTTCAGCTTAAAAGATAACAAATTAAATTAAATATAAATCAGAAGATAAAGCATCACATATTTGAATAACCTGGTAAAGGTTCAATATACAAAAACGAAACGTTTAACTTTGATAATCCAACTATAAATTGGGGTTGATATGCCAAAAATCCAACCAACCAACCAACCATCAACTATAAAAAAAAATCATCCTCTGTATACCTTCCTTTTTCATATTTGTACATTCACACACACACACACACACACACACACACACACACACACATATATATATATATATATATATATATATATATATATATAAATCGTAAATTGCGGCGTACAAGTCGACTTTCTATATCCGAAAAAATCTTTAGAAAACAAAGGGTCGACTCGGGCAAAAATACAAACCTTTATCTGAGTGGTCAACGAGTGAATTCCTAATAATTAATATACACCAATTTCCAGCAGAATACCACAAACATTTTTATATTAAATTCAGATTTGGTTGGTGAACATATTTAACTAAATAACCAAGAGATTAATATGAAACAATAAAACTGAAATACAAATTAATCATCGTATCAACGCTCCATTAAATGCCGATTTCAATAGCTGATTCACTCACTGTAAACGTTAACCTGATGATCACAGCACCCTGGTGGCCAGTCAGACAACAAGGATACTTTGTTTTCTACAATGTATATGATAATCTATGTAGAGAAAGGTGTTACAGTCAATGTTTTGCCACAAGTAGTTTAGCCTTATTAACGGCTTTTGCAACAGATTATTTACATAATCGGTCAATAGAGTAAGTTTGGTGGTCGACCAATGCAGCAGGTAAAGGTCTGAGCCAGATTTTTGAGCGAAAAATCTTAGCGTTGACTTATATACCTGATCGACTTGCATTCTGCATTGTAAGGTATATATATATATATATATATATATATATATATATATATATATATATATATATGTGTGTGTGTGTGTGTGCGTATTATTCACTCCAGTTAAACTATGGTCGGGAATAATTCCATCAGAACAATTAAATTATTCAACTTCGAACATTTCAATGTAACTGACATAACAGGGCAAACATTATATATATATATATATATATATGTATATATATATATATATATATATATATATACGAGATGCATTCAATAAGTTTCCAGTCATTATGTACAGGCATTTACGATTGTCGTAGACACTTGAAAATTTAGTATGTTATTGCTATACATCTTATGATTTTAGGTTCAAAGGAACAGCTACAGCAGCAATTGGAATACACCCTACTAAAGCCTGATTGTCACAGCTGGTGAAGTTCAAAAATGCCATCTGGACATGAGGACACTTTAGAAGAACGATATGCAATAAAATTCTGTTTTAAACTTGAAAAAAATGCCAGGTGGTGTAATGGTTAGCAAGCTCGACTAGCAAACTTACACGAGTGAGTTCGAGTCTCATTGGGTGCCCCTTTCATATGGCATTGTGCCACATCTAAGCAAAAAGCTTAGTAAATTTCCACAGAAACGAATGGAAGGCTTCACACTGCTTTTCAACCATCTTGCATGAATCGAGCATCAGTTTTTGAGTGGCATAAGAGATTCAAGGAAGGCAGGGAGTCTGTGAGGGATAATGAGAGGTGTGGGAGTAGTAAGGAAGACAGAATACCAAAGTTGATTGGCCAAAGGCTTAGGGTTAGGGTTACTATGTTGAGGTTTTAACGGAGTTCAGGAAGAGATTCCGTCGGAAGAGGCCAGCACTCTTCAAATCGGGTCTGTGGAATTTCCACTAGGACAATGTACCAGTCCACAACTCCATCCTTGTCACAGACTATTTGAGCAAGATGGGCATCAAGACAGTTCCTCAGCCTCCCTATAGTCCAGATCTTGCTCCCTGTAACTTTTGCTTAATACCTAAGCTCAGAGGCTGTCGTTATGAGAGAACTGAGGAGAGGAAAGAGGCTGTGACGAAGGTCATTGACACGCTCACACAAGAAGACTTCCATGGGGCCTTCCAGAAGTTGTTGGGACGGTACAACAAGTGGATTGCAACCGGAGGAGGTTACTTCGAAGGGGACTAAATTTTCATGTGTGTACTATCAATGAAAATGCTCATACGAAAAAAGTCTGGAAACCTATTTAATGATCCTCGTATATACGGAGATCTACAAGTATATTCCAAAAATTGAAGTCGAAAATAACAAACAGGAGCTTTGAATTTAATTTTCAACTTACGCATTTTCAATGGTTTATTGAAAATTATAAGGAAATATTGTTTCTTTAACACAGTTTTCCGAACAACTATCGATTTTTTTCTTTCATTGCAATACTTTTGATAAAATCGAATGTAGATCTGTCTTGTTTACAACTAATGGCAAAATATTTCAAAGTGAAGAAGATTTTATTACTTATTTGTTTTACTAGAGTGATTATCTTTTTAAGAAAAATCAAGTTCTTTCATGTTTTTTTTAAAAATCTCAGCTTATGGGTTTTCTATGTCTCATAAAAACATAAATGTCTCGCTTTGATTAATTTTTTTTTATAGTTATTTTTCTTCCTTGTCAATAGTTTTCGCAACGCCTTATTCAAAGTAGCAGTCCCAATTATTAACTTCGTTTGTGTGTGTGTGTGTGTGTGTGTGTGACTGTGAGTGTTTTTTTGGTGAGTCTGTGTGAGTGTGTGTGTGTGTTTTGGTGAGTCTGTATGTGTGTGTGTATGTGTGTGTGACTGTTTGTTTATGTGTGTCAATGAGTGCATGAGTTTGTATGTGTGTTTGTGGGTGTGAATGTGAGTGTGCGTGTTTGTATGTGTGTGTGTGAGAGCTTGAATGTATGAATGTTTATTTCTGTGTGTGTGTGTGTGTGTGTGTGTGTGTTTTGGTAAGTCTCTGTGTGTGTGTGTGTGTGTGTTTATGTGTGTCAATGAGTGTATGAGCTTGTATGTGTGTTTGTGTGTGTGAATGTGAGTGTGCGTGTTTGTAGGTGTGTGTGTTTGTGTATGCTTGTGTGTATGAATGTTTATTTCTCTGTGCGCGCGCGTGTGTGTTTGTTGGTGTGCGTGTGAGTGTATAAATTTATGTGAATCTGAGTGTGATTGTTTGTGCGTGCGTATGAGCATTTGTGTGAGTGTGGGTTTGTTTGTATATGTGAGTGTGTGTGAATGTGTGTGAGTGTGTGTGAATGAGTGTACGTGTGTGTTTGTATCAGTGCATGTGAGTGTGTTTGTTTATTTGTGTATATGTGTGAGTTCGTGTGTGTGTTTATGTGTGTGTGTATCTATTTGTGTGTGTGTGTGTGTGTGTGTGTGTGTTTGTGTCTGAGAGGTAGTGCTTGTGTGTGTGTGTGTGTATGTATGTGCGTGTATTTGTGAGTGCGTGTGTGTTTTATTACATTATTCATACTCATACGATGTCTTAAAGTTCACACAATGCAAGCAACAACATCAAAGCAAAAAAAAAAAAAAAAAAAAAAAAAAAAACCCAAAAAATTCAACAGCAACATTGGAAGCAAATAAATTTTTTATCACAGTTTTATTCGACCTTTCTTCTTACGAAAGTTGGAAGCATATTACCATAAAATTCTTTTTTTTATACAATTTTACTTAATATTTTTTTCCGACAGACATGTGTATGCATTTTCCAATTTTTTTTCAGCACCTAAGAACAAACATCCCCAAAAACTTGCATAAAATTCAATGTTGTCTTTCAATTCTTTGTGTCGTTCGTACGAAGGAAAAAAAGATGAGAGAAAAGTCTTCAATGAAATTTCTTTGAGTAAACTTTATTGAAATAGAGATATTTGTGCGAAAGGAAAGTTATTTTACTCTGTGTAAAACCGAGTAATTTGCAGGAAAACTTACTTAGATGAAACACACACACACACACACATATATATATATATATATATATATACGTCCAAACTAGACAAAACATACTGGGGACTGTTTGAAAAAGTAAGTACAAACTCGTAAATGAACACTTATGGACTCCTACCCATGGACACACCAGTTTTGGTCAACCAGCAAAAACTTACATCTGTTAAATCTAAGTATACAGGCGCTGTTTAGAGGACTTACGAAGAGTGATGGCCGATCGCAACGGGGAGTGAAAGAGGCAGAGAATGAGAAAGATAAAGAGAATCTGTGTTATGAGCGTGACATGATGATGATGATGATGATGATGATGATGATGATGATGATGATGATGATGATGATGATATATATTTAATCCTGATTGAAAATGAAATAAGGATTTTTTGTCTTAAACAAGTCAGCTTCTGTCGTAACTTAGTTTCGCGAATATTTTCGATCATCAGAATGACACCGATTAAAATAATCTAAATGAACTTCCTTGTAGCCGTGAAAATTGTGAGCACCCTTACCAGCGATGATAGCTTTCAAAAAGATCTTTCGGGGGGAAGCAAATAAAACACACTAGTTCATCATCCGGAACTTCGGTTGTTAATCTGCATGACTGGCCCAAAACCTCTTGAACATGCACACTTCCAGTGCTACCATTGTTACAAGCCAAGGGCAACTGTCGATTTTTAGCAGTGTAGATGGAGACATTTCACATAAAGTTCATCTCTGACGAGACAGTCAGGTTTGTACGAATAAAAAATTCCTCCTTGGAAAACTTCATATCAGATAAGTATCATTCTCTTCACATTCCGGACTGGTATTCTTATCTTGATTGCCATACTGACAGCTTTTCAGCTTTTCTACTCCCCGGCCTTCTGCAACTGCCTTTTATCGTACTCGGTAACCTTCGGGGAATTTCGATTTTTTTTTTAATCACGAAGTTGTCTGTTTTCAATGCTTAGGGGATACAGAGATCGAAACGATAGGATTATATAGGGTGTCTCAATTTGCAAGGGACCCATGTGACTGCTAATAACTCTTTTAATAATAATGTTGTGTTCTTTTTTGTTTCTGATTTGAAAATAGTCTACTATAACAACTATTAATCATAGATCACTGACTAAAACAAGAAAGGAAAATATATTTTGCGTCATTACTTTTTTGGAGAGAAAATCATTCAAAACTGTGCAAGCAAAATTTTGCAGGAAATTTTACTTTAAGGATTATTCCCACAAAAGCCAAATTTATCCGTTGGCTACACAAATTTTAAGCCACCGGGTTAGTAAGCAACCTCAGCAAAAAGGCAGAAAATCCCAGATCTAGCAAGAAATTAACACCAAGATGTCCCGACAATATGGATGCAGTAAGAGATTCTATCGGAAAGAATCCAGAAAAGTCCCTCCGAAAACGTTCCCAAGAACTTGGTCTTTCACGTACATCGTTGCAAAAAAATCTTAAAGAAGTATCTTCAGCTGAACCCATACAGAATCGAGATTAAGCATAAACTCGCACTAGCTGATATGGTGTTTCTTTTCTCAGTAAAAAAAAATGGTATAGTTCGTTGGGTTTTATGGCATATCAACCTTTGTAGGTTATTTAACGCCAAATCCATTTTTATGTAAATAATCTGTTCTACTCAAAACAGTTCAGTTTAGCATAAGTACACAGTTTAATTGTCAAAAACATTTCCATTTCAAACTATTTAAGCAGTTATATGTAACAATTCAGTTAAGTGTTAATGCGGTTTTAATGTCGAAAAACAGTTCTATTTCAAATAATTCAGTTAAGCATAAGCACGCAGTTTAAATGCAAGTACGGTTTAATTGTCAAAAACATTTCTATTTCAAGCTATTCAGTTTACTCAAACAATTCAGTTTAGCATAAATATGCTGTTAGTTCTATTTAACCCATAGATAGGGCTCTATCAGGTGCTACCACTCCGAACCTGAGTGGACCTGGGAGCGATGGCAATGAAGGGGTACTCCGCATTCCCCAAAGCTCCAGCACTGCTGGAACCTCACCATCAGATTATATAGTGTCATATCCAGGACACTCGTTGGGGGGGGGTCCTACCCCTCTGCAGATGTGCAGTCAGTGTATTCTACGGCCCCAGCCGACTGGGCAATCTCAGTAAAAAAGCATTGTCATATTAAGGGTTGCATCTATTTTGAGAAACCCTATTGGGTCCAAGATAAATAGAGCTGTCTGCAATGTGTTGAGAATAATAATAACAACGTATCTTTGAAATATCGAATAATATTGGCAGATAAATAGTTTGCAGACAATTATATAGTTTCTTAGTTTATATAGTTTTTATATAGACAATTATATAGTCTTTTCTAATACAAATCATCTGTACATAATTATATGGGCTAGACGGAGTCTACTTTGGTGTTATGGTTAACATCCTGAATCGCAGATTATGGAGGATGATTTATGTTTGCAAAGCTTAGCTAAGTACGGTATCAGGTTAAACGAAGTGGAATGGAATTAGAAAGATTATGTTGCGCCAATTCCCCCGAAAGAGAAGGCCTGCTTTCCTTCAAAATCAATATTTGAATCCCTGCATTCATGTGAGCTTGAACATCAAGAACAGATGTTAATGAAAGTAGGAACTTATCTCGACCGTTATAGCAGACCTTAGTGATCATTTCAATCTGAAATAATTTTATGAGGAGAATCTCGGTGGAATATTGGCTAACGTAATGGATTGTGGCATCCTAGTAAGTGAGTTCGGACTCAAGTTACGTTATTACGTTCACTTTCGGACTAGAACCCTTGGGGCAGGCATAAACCCCTTAGTCTTATCTTTGGATAATATAGTAGTTCTTTTATTCTTCTCAAAGGGAGGCTTGGCATTAAATAACTCGCGAAAGTTGATATGCCATTAAAGAAAGAGAAGAAAGACTTATATGATTTCAAGTCAATATTCTTATTTAATAATAATCATTTATCAGTTATATGCTTCAAACATTCCTATCTAATACAAATAATATTTAAACAAATCTATTTGACCCATAGAGTGGACCTTAACAGGTACTACTTCTCCAAGTTTTAGTGGACCTGGGAGTAAGGACAACAAAAGGATACTCTAAACTCTTCCAAGATGGCTTGAGCGTAATCTAAAAAGCAGTCTAGACAACGTCACTATGAAATAGTTGTTAAGCTGTGAAAGTCTTCATTGAAATTTTAGTTGTTTATTCATTGATTGGTTAGTAATTTATGGCATATTAAACCTTATGGGTCATATAGTACTTAATCTTGTTTTTCTACCGCTCCCCCATATATATATATGATTTGTAAGCGAATAATTTCTTGGTAATATTATTTTTAAATGACTAAGAACTCAGTTGATTGCACCTATTTAAATAATTTCAAGAATTTCTATTTATCATGTAATTCTATAAATCAAGTATTTCTTTTTAATACAGACTAATTTGTACATAGTTGAATGGTTTCAAATAACTAATTATAATAATCCCTTCAAAAAGATTGTTCAGTACTATTTGACTAATAAATGGGACTCTAACAGGAACTATCATTTCTGGTCAGAGTGGACCCGAGAGTAATGGTAATAAAGGAGTACTCTGTATTCTCCAATCTCCTTGAGTCGGGCCTCACTATCAAATGAAGTTAGAAGTTTTACCCTGGACATCTAATGACTTGTTTTTTAGTGAAATTTGAAATATAAAATTGGAATTTTTTAAATAAAAGAAAATGCCTTAGAAATAATCTAAGCCTTAAAGAGAAGTTACATGGAGTAAAAATTCCATTTTGTTTTTTGTTAATGATTAGATCATTCCTTAGTAACACCTGATCAGCATATTTTAGCATTGTGCCATACTATACGACTTGAAATATGTGTATAACTTTTTTGTCGGCGTTTAGATCATTCCTTAGTAACACCTGATCAGCATATTTTAGCCTTGTGCCATACTATACGACTTGAAATATGTGTATAACTTTTTTGTCGGCGTTTAGATTATTTCTTAGTAACACTACATTCGCAATTATTAGTCTTGTGTCAGAGTAGTAAAATTTAAACTACCTGCATAATTTTTCGTTATTGCTTAGACAATGATCAACTCAGTAACACCCAGTCAGCTGGGGCTGGGGCTGGAGAATGCACTGATTGCAGTTCTGCAGAGGAGTAAGTGCTACCCACTAACCAGTGTGTTGATATGACATTAAATAATCTGATGGCGAGGCTCCAGCCATAGAGCTTTGGGGAATGTAAAGTACCCCTTCATTGCCATTATCGCTAGGTCCACTCTGATAGCGTCTTATCCAACGATAAAATAGAACAAACTATGTGAGCAAATAACTGACTGATGAGTGTTCGTCAATGGCTTGGGAGACCTGGGTTCAATCCCAGGTCGAGTCCAACCAAAGACTCAAAAATAGTTCTTGATGCTACCTTGCATAACACTCAGCTTTATAAGGTAAAGATCAAGGGTAAAGTGGATCAATCCAGGGATAGGAGAGCGCCGTTCCCTAAACTCTTGTGTAGTAGCTTTTGAAAAGGGAGCTCTCGGGTCACTCTCGACTACGGCTGCCAACTTGACTTTTTACTCTATAGCAATACTTGAATACATTAAACTGTGTTAAAAAAGAGCTCAGGCTCGTTAAAGAAGGTTTTCTAAAAATGTGTTTACAAACCGTATGTATATTTAATATGTATGCATAAAGAGAATTTGATATTAAATATCCTACAATGGTTCCTATGCCGAAACCCCAACCAAAGAAAATCTTATATACTCAATATACGAGGTGCATACGATAAGTTTCCATACATTTTTCGTATGAATCTTTAAAATTTGCGTAGACTCTTGAATTCAGTATGTTATTACTATATATCTTATGGAATGACTGACCAATATTATGATTTCAGGTTCAAATGAACAGCTACAGCAGCAATAGGAATACACCCTACTAAAACCTGATTGTCACAGCTGGTGAATTTCAAAAATGCCATCTGACACTTTAGAAGAACGATATGCAATAAAATTCTGTTTTAAACTTGCACAGAAGCGTATGGAATGCTTCAGACTGCTTCTCGACCATCTTGCATGAATTGAGCATCAGTTTTTAAGTGGCATAAGAGATTCAATGAAGACAGGGAGTCTTTGAGGGATGATGAAAGGTTTTGGAGGAGTAAGGAAGTCAATACACTAGAGTTGATTGGCCAAAGGGTTAGGGTTTGGGTTACTACGTTGAGGTTTTCAAATCCGCTCAGTGGCATTTCCACGAGGAAAATGCATCAGTCCACAACTCCATCCTTGTTACAGACTATTTGAGCAAGATGGGCGTCAAGACAGTTTCTCACCCTCCCTACAGTCCAGCCCTTGCTCCCTGTGACTTTTGGTTATTCCCTAAGCTCAGAGGCTGTCGTCGTTATGAGACAATTGAGGAGATGAAAGAGGCTGTGACGAAGGTCATTGACAAGCTCACACAAGAGGACTTCCATAGGGCCTTCCAGAAGTTGTTGGAACGTTACAACAAGTGCATTGCAGCCGGAGGAGGTTACTTCGAGGGGGACTAGAGTTTCATGTGTGTACTATCAATAAAAGTGCCCATACGAAAAACGTCTGAAAACTTATCGTATGCACCTCGTATATGCATTAAGAGGATTTGGCATTAAATAACCTACAATGGTTGATATGCCATAAAACCTCACCCAACCAAACCTAGTACTGGATGCAATTCGTGATCGTGTGTCAAACCAAGTTTATTAGATATCATTTGGACAATTTTCTCTCAAAGACACGAATAATAAATACTTCCAATTTAACAATGGAAAGATTTTCGGATGTTAGGTTGTTTTTCACAGCCTATCAATTCAATGTCAAATCCTGTTTATACATGTATTAAATCTATATGATTTGTAAACTAATATTTTGTCGGCAACATTGTTAAACAAGCTTGAGCTCTTTTCTTTGCACACAATTATCTAATACTTATAGTTTTATTTTCACACAGTTAAATGTTTGCAAAACTTGCTATGTAATACAAAATCAATTTAATATCAATAATTTGTTTGTACACAATTTAATAATTTCACGTTTAGAAAACGATTACATATTTTTATTTGACTCATCGATCGAACCCTAACACGTACTATCACTAAGAATTAGAGTTGACCAGGTTGCAATGGCAATGAAAGGATACTCCACATTCCCTAAAACTCCGCATCTTGAGCCTTACTATCAGATTATTTATGTCTAGTATACGTGTTTGGGCAGTCTTACCTTATCTTGCAGAGATTCAGTTAGCGCAATCTGGATTGTAAAGATTTTAGTTTTAATGGTTAGCTGAGGCATTAACAATCAAAGTTGGATGTCGTAAATGAGACTTAAATTTACGTTGCCATTATCCGTTTTCTCCAAGGATTTTGATGTTGGGCCCAGCAGGAAATTCTTTGACTGAGATTCATGTTGACTTTGAATTATTTTATTTTAGAGAATATTGCATTGGCTGTTCATTGCCAGGATGGATAGAGAAATTAGTTTGAAAGAATCAACAAACCAGATAACTATGCACCCACCGATACATACACACACATATGCATAATAATAATATATATATATATATATATATATATATATATATATATATATATGGAGAGAGAGAGAGAGAGAGAGAGAGAGAGAGAGAGAGAGAGAGAGAGAGAAGCAATCAGCCGGGTAGAATGACAGAAACTGAATGAGGGAGAGCATGAGAGATAGAGATGGAAACAGAGACAGATAGATATAAAATAGACATAGAGAGAATGATGAGCATGAGAGAGGGAGAGAGAGAGAGAGAGGGTGGGAGAGGGAAAAATTGAGATAGATAGATAGATAATTAGATAGATATATATAGAGAGAAGTTGTCAGCCGGGTAGAATGACAGAGACAGAATGAGGGAGAGCATGAGGGATAGAGATGGAAACAGAGACAGAAAGATATAGAATAGACATAGGGAGAATGATGATCATGAGAGAGAGGGGGGGGGAGGGAGAGGGAAAATTGAGTTAGATTGATAGATAGAAATTTGATAGATAGATAGATAGATAGATAAAGAGAGAGAGAGCAAAAGTAAGTGTGAGAAAGAGGTCGACAGACTGGCCGAATAAGAAAGAAAATAAAACGATTTCCTTTCCGTGAGCTCTTATGATTGTTGATTGAAATGGTTAAATCCTGAATTTTCCTTTTGAACCCTAACCCTTACACTGGTGTTAGATTTTCTCTTTTTTCCTTTTCTTCTATCGTCCATGCATATTCGTAGCAATATTTATTTCGGGTGTTATTAGAGCTAATAAAAACTGGTGGGCACAATGAACACCATTTAATGACCACAACAAAGGTCCTGCAATTTCCGATTCGACCCGCTTTAAGACAACTGCGGTCAAAAGTATATTTTCTTTATGTTGGCTAGTTAATCCGCGTAAGAAAAAAGATCTCTACAGGATTTCCTCGAAAGACTTGGTCCCTGCAAATATTTTATCATAAAACCATCATTCCTTTAATGCTCTGTCTGTCTGTCTGTCTTTCTCTCTCTCTCTCTCTCTCTCTCTCTCTCTTCTTTTCATACGTTTTAATTGCCTATAGCACTTGGTAACTCATCTAGACGGCATCCAGTGTCTGCACAGAATTGATGAATGTAAATTTTTGCTGACCGGCCAATTCTGGTGTGTCTATTTGTGGTACTCCATAGGAGAACGTCGCTTAAGAATTGCTCCCTACTTCTCCTGCTGTGTCTAGAATGTCTTGCTTATGTTACTTGAACAGTTTGTCAGATGCATGGTCGTGCATATTCTGTTTTTTTTTGGGGGGGGGGCTGTTGCTTTTACGAGATGTTTAAAACAACAGCAATCATCCTTGTGTAGCTCCAATCTAGTTTTTTCTCTAAACGTTTCGTTAGAGTCAAAGTGGGTCAACCATACAGTAGTAGTGACACAGCTATAGCTTGCAAGAATTCCTATTTTATTCTATCAGAGCGATTAGATTTCCATGCGATCAATAAGCTGTCAATTGAAGTTGATACTTTATCAAGGCCTACGTTGATATCTCTTTCAATAGATGAGATATTGTTACCGAGGTATAAGAAATAGTCTACTAATTTCAAGGACTTTCTATTTAATGAGATGGCGCTATTTTGATTAAAAGTCATGAACTTTGTTTTATGAAATCATGTAGACACCAAAATCTGTTGCTATTTGCTCCACGCTGTGCAATAAATATTCAGTTTTAACTGGTGTATTTGGAAGAAACGTTAGATTAACTACGTAGAAATAGTTTCTGCGGAATATCATCTGGTTCTTACTATTTTCAGTGTAAAGTAATTTTCTTTCATTAAATTAATATTCAAAACTCAGAGCTAAATGTGTGACATCACCTGGCCAGCCACGGCCATCACTTAGAAGGCCGGTCGAGCGTGGTTTACTTCTGTTTTCCGTCCGGATGCAAAATCAAGACAATCTTATAATACCTTGCCAACTTGACAAGATGTTGAACTTCTTCAACTCTTGCGGCTGCTGTGTTTTATTGATAACTAATCAATTCATCCCCTGCGACCATTCATTTACGATGTTACACTGCATCTCTGTAGGGGGTAAGAAGTCCCCCCACCAACAAGTGTCCTGGATATAACCTTAAACAATATGATGGTGAGACTCTAGTCCTGGAGCTTTAGGGAATGTGAATTACCCGCTTCATTGCCATTACTTCCAGATCCACTCTGGTCCAGAGTGGTAACACCTGATAGGATCCTATGTATGGGTCAAATAGAACATTGACATTTAAACTCTGTATAAACAAATAACCGATATTTAATTGAATTACTAGTGATACAAACAATATTTGAATCCATTTAATTATATGTAAACGAATGAGTAATATTAGATTTAATCGTTACTATTGAATAGGAGTACTTGAAACTCTTTAACTTTGAATTATTAGTATTACATAACTAGACTTGGGACCATTTGACGATGTGCAAATAAAACTTACTGGAGAATAGTTGAAACCGCTCAGCTAAAGACACTTATTGGTATTACATAACAATATTTGGGCTGATTCAACTGTGTGCAAATGAATCAATAGTGTACAACAGAATGGAGTTAAATAGTATATCGTGTAAACATTACATTGTGTACAAACAAACGATGAATATTAAATAGAAGGCTTTGAGTTAGAGATCAATAATTAAAACCATTTAATTGAAACAATAGGACTACTTGTATGTAAAAAAAAAAGGTAGTTCTAACTCATTTGAAAATAAAATCACTTACAAATGATATTCAATTCGGTACAAAAATGGCTGATGTTCAATTAAATAGTTACTGTTACATAGAAATGAAACAATTTATCTGTGAAAAAATGAGTTCACGTTCGTTTAAGAAAGTTATCTTTAAAATGGATTTATGAATCAGATATATCTAATATATATGCAGAAACAGGATGTGGCATTAAATAACCTACATGCCATCAAACCTAACCAAATCTTATATATATATATATATATATATATATATATATATATATATATATATATATATATATATATATTGACGAACCAGACACGCAGGACACTGCTGGAGAAGCAAGGACGAGCTCGTAAGTGATGAACTCCTATGGACCCCCACATATGGCCAAGCAAAAGCAGGACGACCAGCTCGAACTTACATACAGCAGCTATGTGAAGACACAGGGTGTAATCCTGAAGACCTGCCAGAGGCGATGAATGATAGGGAGAAGTGGCGAGAGATGGTCAGGGATATTCGTGCTTGCGGCACCACATGATGATGATGATATATATATATATATATATATATATATATATATATAATTTGGCATTGAATAACCGATAATGGTTGATATGCCATAAAACCAAACCAAACCAAACCAAATCTTATATATATATATATATATATATATATATATATGAAGAGAATTTGGCATTAAATAACCTATAATGGTTGATATGCCACAAAAACCCAATCAAACCAAATCTTATATATTTAATATATATTTATAAATAGAATTTAGCATAAAATAACCAACAATGGTTGATACGCAATAAAGCCAGATCATATATATTCAATATATATGTATAAAAGGGATTTGGCATTAAAAAACTCTCAATGGTTAATATTCTATAAAACCCAACCAAATTTTATATATTTGATATATATGTATAAAGAGGATTTGGCATTAAATAAACTAGAATTGTTGATATGCCATCAAACCCAACCCAACCAAATCATATATACTTAATATATTTGTATTAAGAGAATTTGGCATTAGATAACCTACAATGGTTGATATTCCATAAAACCCAACCAAACCAAATCATATATATAATACATATGTATAAAGAGAATTGGCATTAAATAACCTACAATGGTTGGTATGCCATAAAACCCAATCAAACCAAATTCTATATATTTAATATAAATGTATAAAGAAGATTTGGTATTAAATAACCTACAATGGTTGATATGCCATAAAATCCAAATAAACCTTACCAAACATTTGAGTATCAAAAAGAAAAAATCTCAGAAGTTTCACAATTCTTTATTAATCAATAAATGTTGGTTATGTGTGTGTGTGTGTTTGTGTATGTGGTTTTATTTTGTGTTACCTTAGTGCAGCAATTTTATTTCGGGTTTTGAAATTTTTAATGATATACATTTTGGTAACAAATAAGACCTGAGGATATTTCTTATTATATTCCCCTAGAAATGTTAAAATCCTGTCATTTTAAGTTTTCAAAATACCCCCTGATTAAGAACAAAATACTTAGAGTAATTTTATTCATGAGACTTAATCTATCTATGGATATACCTTTCTTTCTTAACAAGTTGGATTTTAGAGTTTTCCATCTCTTAGACTGGCTGATATTCCAAGGTTAAAGTGTCCAGTCTGCTAAACTATTCAACTATATCTGGCGAGAGAAATTACATTTCTCTACGGTATGGTGCAATGTAAATTGCAAACAGCCTCTTCTTGGATTTGAAAACGGATCGACGTGTCCATTCCTTGATACGGTAACCATTACACCACCATGTTTATATATGTTTATATTCTAGCCAAGGATGAACTATGTAAATACTTTCCCTACTTCCTTTATCGAAGGGAGAGTATTCGAGCAGGAACGTTATAATAAAAACCAATAAGAAGATACCGAAAAAAGAAGCTGTGTATAACGAGTCATATTTATTTTAAATAATCAGTGACTTAAAGAAAAAACACTGCCAATTTGATCCGTTTAATGATAATAAGTTCATCTGTCAATATGACACGCACATCTCATATGAAAGGAAACTACCAAGTGCTTATGTGTTTGTCATTGACAAACACCTTTTGAACAAATCAGATATCAATTAACGCAGACATATTTGACGGCACGTTAACGTTAAAGGGGAAATAGACGATCAGGCTGGCAATTCTCATCCTCATAAAATAATTATTATTTTCTACGAATTGACACACCATTATCCAAGCTCGTATTTCAATTCAAAACATTTAGGAAATATTGATAATATACCACGGACTTTGCCAGGTGTAATTTCCCGAATAAAACAAAACAAAATGAAACTAAAACCGTTGTTATCTACATCATAAGTTTTGCTTAGTCTGACGCTGAGTCTTCAGGCTGCTTACAACTGTTCACCCATCAAATTACTGAGTACACTTTTGGTTTTCCCTTATTCCTCCAGCTATGGGTTAGTTAGCATCTCTGTTGTTCTACAAGGATGCCTTTGGCATTGAATAACCCACGAAGGTTGATATGCCGTTAAAAAAAGAAAGCAAATGACCAAGTCGCCTGGGGCTGCAAAACACACCGATTGCATCTCTGCAGATGGGTTAGACTCCCTCTCAATAAGTGTCCAGGATATGACACTAAACAATCTGATGGTAAGGCTCCAGTAATACTGGAGCTTTGGGGAATGCAGAGTACCCCTTCATTGTCATCGCTCCCAGGTCCACTCTGGCCCGGAGTGGTAGGACCTGATAAGGTCCTATCTACAGGTCAAATAGAAATAAACAGTGTACTTATGCTAAACTGAATTATTTGAAATAGATCTGTTTTTGACATTTAAACTATACTTATGTTAAACTGAATTGTTAAAGATAGAACTTTTTTCATACATAAAAATAGATTTTGCATTAAATAACCTACCTGATATGCCATAAGATCAAACCAAACCAAACCAAATAAGACCAGACCAAACCAAACCAAGCCAAAAGAAACCAAAATAAAGCAAACAAAACTAACCGTTTGTTTTCACGCAAGGCAGAGTGAACTCTACATGTTACTGAAGAAATAACAAAGAAGGTGGGGTTTGTCACATGATCCCTGAGACGAAAGAACTGAAAAACACATTCTTAAAAGTTTGTTCGCCCGTTTATTTATATATTAATAATTCAAGCTTGTCAACAAAAGGGTAACTTCACACTCTCCAGAGCAATAGAACCGAAACCTCCACATCAAATACAGTTTAGTGTCATACTATGAAGACGATTTCACTCATCTTTGCCTAATTTTATTCCCTAGTCTTAGATTATTTATATTAACTGCGATTAATTCTCAACGGGATTTGCAATGCATTTAAATAATGAAAAAAAAAGAACATTTCCAATGCATTTGTAAAGCAAAGTCATTTGGAATGCATTTGTAAACTCAAATCATTTCCAATCCTTTTTTTATGGGAAAATCATTAGTAATATAATTCTTTAGTAAAATCATTTGCAATGCAATTATTCGTGAAACAATCATCCGTACATTTGTATTTTAAGTTTCTTTCTGTGGTCGTATAGAAAACCATCTGCAATTAATTCATACAGTAAAATTATTTTCACTGAATTTGTCTTGTATAATCATTTGCATTGAATTCATATATTAAAATCATTTACAATGAATTTGTATATTAAAATCATTTGCAATGAATTTGTATATTAAAATCATTTGCAATGAATTTGTATATTAAAATCATTTACAATGAATTTGTATATTAAAATCATTTACAATGAATTTGTATATTAAAATCATTTGCAATGAATTTGTATATTAAAATCATTTACAATGAATTTGTATATTAAAATCATTTACAATGAATTTGTATATTAAAATCATTTGCAATGAATTTGTATATTAAAATCATTTGCAATGAATTTGTATATTAAAATCATTTACAATGAATTTGTATATTAAAATCATTTGCAATGAATTTGTATATTAAAATCATTTACAATGAATTTGTATATTAAAATCATTTACAATGAATTTGTATATTAAAATCATTTGCAATGAATTTGTATATTAAAATCATTTGCAATGAATTTGTATATTAAAATCATTTACAATGAATTTGTATATCAAAATCATTTGCAATGAATTTGTATATTAAAATCATTTACAATGAATTTGTATATTAAAATCATTTACAATGAATTTGTATATTAAAATCATTTGCAATGAATTTGTATATTAAAATCATTTGCAATGAATTTGTATATTAAAATCATTTACAATGAATTTGTATATTAAAATCATTTGCAATGAATTTGTATATTAAAATCATTTACAATGAATTTGTATATTAAAATCATTTGCAATGAATTTGTATATTAAAATCATTTACAATGAATTTGTATATTAAAATCATTTGCAATGAATTTGTATAATAAAATCATTTGCAATGAATTTTTATAGTAAAATCATTTAAAATGAATTTCTGTAGTAGAATCATTTGCAATGCATTTGTAAAGTAAATTCATTTCCAACACCTTTGTATTGTAAACATTTTTGTAATGCATTTGTATATCAAAATCATTTGCAATACATTTTAATATCAAAATCATTTGCAATGCATTTGGATATAAAAACCATTTTTAATGCATTTTTATAGTTGAATCATTTGCGATGAATTTGTATTGTAAAATCATTTTCAGTGTATTTGTCGAGAAAAAATCATTTGTAATGCATCTGTAGAGTAAATTGATTTGAAATGAATTGGTAAAGCAAAATCATTTTACTGTATTTGTATAATAAAATCATTTACAATGAATTTTTATAGTAAAATCATTTTATTGTATTTGTAAAATCAAATCATTTACAATACATTTGTATTCTCAAATTATTTGTAATGCATTTGTATAATAAAATCATTTACAATGCATTCGTAAGCGTAAAATCATCTGTAATATATTCATATAATGCTCATATAAAACGACTAAAACTGGTTTCAATAACATTGGGCGGACTGTCAAGAACTCCACTGTCTCTTATATTACTCAAATTTAACGCCATTCACGGAACATTTTGCAGATATCAGTAAATTCCTTGCAGCTACATCAAACAATCATGGACAATCTTGGAACATTCCCGAATGGAATCAACCACGCAATGACACACACATCAAAAAGTCTGCGCTATTCTGCGTAGCCGTTATTATTAATGCCAAACTGAACTACTTACCACCAAAAAAAAAAAAAAAAAAAAAAAAAAGAAAAAAGAAAAAAAAGAAAAGCTTCAAATTTTTTTTTCATTTATTACTGCTAGCGAATTTGCCTCGTGACAGGTTAGCTATGCTCACCCCCTTGACTGCTTTTCAATTTGGGATTATTTGGGATTTAAAAAAAAATCATCCTCAACATCCTATACGGCGAGAATCTCTGGTGGTGTAACGGTTAGTAAGCTAGACTAGACACATCAAAGCAAAGAGCTCTGTAAATTACTATACGGCGAGAAGCTGTTTTGGCCAAGGTCATTAAATATCCTTTTTATTTTTTCTTTGACAGCTTCCCGAGATGATTTTTGATACTTCTGTACTCATTGACCTTTGTCATTTTTCCAAGGTTCCAAGGTTTAATTTGATAAATCAAAACTTTCAAGGTTTGGTATTTAAGAATAAACTGGTTTGGTTTTGAAGTTAAGCTTCTGTTAGAAAGGAAAGATACAATGGGTTTGACTTACCAAGGCTTCTTCGTTTGGTTTGCATCGATCTGATTTTACCTGTAACCTAATATTCATCTTATACCTCAGAGAATGTTGATCTTATATCTTGTTTTTACTGTCTACCAAATAAATGTTAACTATTACATAATTACAGATTCACATTATATATCGCATAATACATATTACCTGTTATAACCCTTTCCTATTATCATTTTAACTGGAATATTTTACTTTTTAATCATTGACTTTTTATCCTTTTACTTTTTTATTTATCCATTCATTTTCAGAATTAAGGGATAAAAGTTACATAATTTGCCCCAACGACATAAGTTATTTCTATCGGGCCATTGGCCTAATGAGTAAAGTGTTCGCCAATGGTCCAGGTCGAGTCATATCAAAGATTCAAAAAATAGTACTTGATGCCGCCTTGCTTAACACTCAGCATTAAAAGGTAGGGATCAAAGGTAAAGTGGAGCAATCCAGGGAATGGAATAACGCCCTCCACTACACCTCGGTGCAGTAGCTATTGAAAAGGGAGCCTTCGAGTCACCCCCGATTACGGTCGCCAACTTTACTTACTTACTCTTTATGAGTTTTTCACCTCGGTTGTAACTGGTAGCTTTCCCTGAACTCTAAATGACAGCAAGTTTCCTTAGCTATCCAGAACCCTTCTCAGTTTGATATTTTCAATTCTTCTGGTCTTTAGTTCTCACAGGTATTTTAAGATTTGTTCCAATGGCTCCTACTGTGAGTAATTAGTAACCTTCACGTTCCAACTTTTTTTTGTCTTCCGGCAAGGTCTAGGTAATTACCTAGGATTTTGCTTTCCTTTGATTTTACTCTGTGGTCTACTGGAACAGTGAAGTCAACTATTTGACAAGTTTTTATCATTTTGCTCTATGCAAGTTTTTCACACGAGTTCTAATTGAAGGATTTTCACTGGAGACTGAATGATGTTAAGTTTCTTCAGTTCTCTAATTTTAAAAGTGCTGTGGTCTGAATGGTTTGGATTCCTCCTATAATTTCCATATCATCCAATCTCTTTTTTGTTTTCTTAGCGACTGTTACGAGGGCTTTAAGTACAACTGGTATCATTGTCGCCTTAATGTTCCACAACTTTTTCAGTTCTCTGGCAAGATCATGGTATTTTTCCAGGTTTTCGCCTTCTTTCACTTTCACACAGTGGTCAGCTGGATTGATTTGGTTTGATTTTATGGCATATTAGGGTGGTTATTTAATGCCAAATTCATTTTTATACATGAAAACAGTCCTATTTCAAAAATTCATTTTAACATAAATAAATATTTTAAATGTCAAAAACAGTCCTATTTCAAACAATTCAGTTTAGCATAAGTACACAGTTTAGTTCTATTTGAGCCATGCATAGGATTCTATCAGGTGCAACCAGTCCGAGCCAGAGTGGACAGGGGAGCGATGGCAATGAAAGGGTACTCTGCATTCCCCAAAGATCTAGCATAACCTTATACCTCACCATCAGGACACTTGTCAGGGAAGCCTTGGTTTAGTTTTTCTGGCCTGGATTAAACGGTCTGTTTTTATCTCAAAATCCCTGAGAATTATTATTATTGTTATTATCCTTTGTAAATATTTCACAAAAGTAGGAACTGGTACGTAGAAAGCGAGTTCGTACTCCAGTCGCGCTATTACGTTCCCTGTCGGGCAAATACCCTTGGGAAAGGTATGAACCCTCTTATCCTCCCAGCTATGGGTTAAATAGCATCACTACTGTTCTTCTAGGAGAATGGCTTTGGCGTTAAATAACCTACTTAGGTTGATACGCCATTAAACAAAGAAACCAAACCAAACCAAACCAAACCAAACCAAACCTAGGAACTGGTAGTTTTCACTGAATTCTAGTGTTTCCGGGACCCTTCGAGCTGATTTCAGCTATCGTGTGGTCAAACTTGACTAACTGTAGTCGAGGGTGACCTAAAGGCTCCATTTTCAATTCCTACAACACCGAGGTGTAGGATTGGTTCGCTTACGCTTGGTTCATACATTATAATGCTGTGCATCAAGGAAGCATCAAGAACCATTTTTTGAGTTTGGTATGAGTCGACTTAGGATTGAACCCTGGTCTTCCTGACCGTTGGCGAACACTCTAACCATTATGCAAATGGTCAAGACAGTCCTAATTTTTCTTCAGATTTTCAGTTTCTCAGTATCTTTTCAAAGTTTAGTTTTTAATTTTTTAATTTTTTAAGTGGTTTCAACGTTGTGAATCCAAGCATTAGTTAATGGTATCCAGTTTTTACATTTTAATGCAGGGTGGTGTCCTCGTGGTGTAATGGTTAAAGCGCTGGACAGTAGAATCGGAGTAAGCGTGTTCGAACTCCAGTGGCGTTATTACGTTCTCTTTCGGACCATTAACCTTGGGAAAGGAATGAACCTCCTTATCTCCCCAGCTAGTACCACTACTGTCCTTCCACAAGGATTGCTTTAGACATTAAATAACCTACAAAGGTTGATATGCCATTAAATAAAGAAGCCAAAAATTTTTAAATTTACACATCGGTATTTTAAAAAACGAAGGTTGTTTTTATTTTTCAAAAGACGCTTGATTATAAATATTATCTCTATACCTATAAGTGGAGCATAGTACCAAAAGACGTTGTGTCTAAAAGAAAGGAATTCGCAAAAAAAGAAACTCTCAAAACTTGAATTTCAAGGAAGAAAATAGTAGTCGCTTTTATTCTTGGGGGACTACAGCGGTCTGTAGTTAAAAAAGTTTGTTCAGTAGCGTTCTTCCTCGCCTTCTCTTTTTTTTTTTGTCGCTATCAAACATGTCCTTTCCCTCCGCGCACTTCAGCTAGCGTGCAAAGAAAGGTTCACTCTCCTCTTCTTGGCGATGACGGTGGCGTCGTTATCGTTGGCTTGTTGATACTTTCATATCAGTCAAATTGCTGATAAGCTGGGGATGACATGGATCGGGGCGTCATGGACCTCTGTTGAACCTGTTTAGAAACCTGCCTTGAACTGCTAAAATCTCGCTACTTGGTTTCCTTATATAGCGATTTGATGGATCAATTCGAAGGTTCGATGATCAGTGAAAACAGTAGTGTAGCACTTGAAAGTTCACGCGTGATTATATTAAAATCACGCTTGAACTCTACAGGTCACTCTGCCTGCACGAGCGAGGTTCGGGACATTTTTGATATGTTAGATCCATGTACCCAATGATTGATGACAGTAAGAGTAAGATACATTAACAGTTGTGCCGCTAACAAAGCCATGATGAGATGATTCTGGGTCTAGCATCGTTTCAAGGCTAAAGCTTCAGAAACAATAACTAAAAGCACACAAATATAACCTTACCGTGTCTTGCCCAGTCGGCTGGGCGGTGGGAATACACCGACTGCAGAAGAGTAAGAACCCCCCAGCCCGAACAAGTGTCCTGATATGACACTAAATTATATGATGGTGAGGTTCCAGTAATGCTTGTGATTTGGGGAATGCGGAGCACTCATTCATTGCCATCGCCCCCAGCTCCACCCTGGCCCCGGAGTGGTAGCACCTGATAGGGTCCTATGTATAAGTCAAATAGAACTAAACTGCGTACTTATGCTAAATTGAATTGCTTGAAATATCGCTGTTTTTGTATGCTAAAAGGAATTGTTTGAATTAGAACTGCTTGACTAAACTGAACTGCTTGAAATAGAAATGTTTTTGACAATTTAATGGTGTACTTATGCTAAACTGAATTATTTGAAATAGAAATGATTATTTGTATAAAGATGGATTTGACATTAAATAACCTACAAATGTTAATTTGTAATAAAATCCAAACAAATAAACAAGCTCTTTTCATTTTCACATTTAAAGAACGTAAAGAAAAAGTAAAGTTGGCGACCGTAGTCGAGGGCAACCTGAAAGCTCCCTTTTCAATAGCTACTGCACTAAGGCGTAGGGGAGGGCGCTACTTCTTACCCCGGATTTCTCGACTTTACCCTTGATACGTACCTTATAATGCTGAGTGTTAAGTGAGGAAGTATCAAGTACCATTTTTTAAGTAATTGGTATGACTCGACCTGAGATTGAACCCTGGTTTCCCGGGCCATTAGGCGAACACTCAACGCGCTAGGCCAATGATTGTTTCAAATATAACTCTTTATATGTATGAAAATGGTTGATATGGCACAAAACCAAACCAAACCAATCAAGATATAAAGAGACTTACGGAATAGATATAACCATGCCATTAAGCGAAACAATAAACTAACAAGAAAGCAATGTTAAAGGGTAAATTCATTTAACCATTGCCTTCCTAAAACAACAAGCTATATCCTAATTTATTACGAGATGAAATTAATTCGACTGTATTATTAAAACAACTTTCGATTAGTTTCACGTTCAAATGATCATTTGTTTTAAAAATTCGTAACCCGTCTTGACAAAAGTAACATGTGTGATGTGAAATTTGGACACTAGATTTCTTCGCTAGATTTGCAATCTCGGTTTGAGAAATACACCATTATCGACACAGCCGTCCAATTTTATTGAGATGATTCTATATTGTTTTCTGACGTACTGTGATTCTATCCCAACATCGTGACGTCAATGTACTTAACCTTGCACTACTGAATTTTTCTCATAGACTGAAAGCTTATATATATATATATATATATATATATATATATATATATATATATATATATATATATATATATAATAACTACAGCTTCTTTGTACAAGAAGGCTATCTTCGCAATTCACTAAAAGTAACCTTGGGAACGCTTATAATTCCTTAGGTCAAGTATATATTTGCAAACCCAATCGCATGTGTGACAAATAAGTTAACTGTCTTTTCCATTGACATTACCGTCGTGCACTTACGTATGATTCCCACACTTACCACAGATGCATATACGCTGTCAAAAAATTGACAAGAGTTCCCTTTAGGAAGCTGCTAAAAGAATTTTTGTAAAGCGAGTCTTCGATAGTTTACAATCCAGATTTACCCAACCCCTCCGCTCGGGCAGGATATGTCACAAGGTCAATTTTTATGCGGAGATCAACAGGTTTTAATCCAGAGTTTTCATTCTCCTTGACTAGTTGCCTCACTAAGGCTGAAGAACCTAGTTTGTCCTACTATTTACCCATAGCTGGAGGGAGAATTATTGGATTCATACCTTTCCCAAGGGTATTAGTGCTATGTGAAATGCAATCAGTCAGGTCCAGGATTTAAACTCGTGTCGCCGTGTCCATTTGGTTCGGGCTGTAGAATACCACGACTGAGCCTCAGCATAGGTGTAAGCCCCCCTCCCAACGAGTGTCCTAGATATGACACTAAACAATCTGATGGTGAGGCTTCAGTAATGTTGGAATTTTTGAGACTACCGAGTACTTCTTCATTGCCATCGCTTCCAGGTCCATTTTGGCCTGGAGTGGTAGCACGTGAAATGCTCCTATCTATGAGCCAAATTGAACTAAACTATGTACTTATACTAAACTGAATTGCCTGTAATAGAACTTTTTTGACATTTAAACTGCGTACTTGTGCTAAACTGAATTGTTTGAAATGGAACTGTTTTTATGCTAAAATTAATTGTTTGAAATAAAACTATTAGACTAAAATAAATAGCTTGCAATAAAAATATTTTTGACAATTAAACTGTGTACTTATTCTAGTCTGAATTGCTAGAAATAGAACTATTTATTTGTATAAAAATGGATTTGGCATTAAAAATCCTATATGGGTTGATATGGCATAAAACACAAACAAACTAACAAGCAAACAATCAATTTCAGAGCGATTCATTTTAAAATATTAACTTTTTCTCGCCGGACCAACAAATATATGTGATATAGCCGTGGTGACTGAATGAAGGACAGGATCATAACACATATCTTTATCAAAAAACATAAGTCTCTCATCTTTATTACTCTAAAGGGTCATCATTGCCCGCTAGTATGGGAGAGAGACAGTGATGAAAGACGCAGACACAGACTGACGGGGGCTACATATTGCCCTTTTCTTTAACAACGCTATGATTCCATATTCAACCGGGGTCCGCGGGGGGAGGGGCTCCGCCTCCTCTGAGCCCTCAATGACCGCTCTCGGAAACTCTTGACCGCTCTCGGAAACTCTTGACCGCTCGGATCTCTTCTGCCTCACCAACTGTGACTGATCGTTCTGTCTGTGGGCACCTATGCATATACAATTGCAAACGCCCATGTGTTCCTTCCGATTCGTGATTCACGTGATCTGCTTACAACTATGCATTCCCTTTTATTCGGTTATCACTTTTTTTACACACTTTTTTTAATTAGAATCTTAAAATATATTAATCGCTTTTTGGATATTTTTTCATTTTAAACATGAGTACACTATTAAAAGCATTATTTAGATTTTGCACGTACCATCAGATATATATATATATATATATATATATATATATATATATATATATATATGTATATATATATATATATATATATATATATATATATATATATGCTGAGATATCACATGATCATGTAAGTTGCTCAGCTGTAGATAAGTTTTTCATTTGATTTTTAAAATCTTTGATCAAAGAAAATCAAAACTTCAATCTCAATACGTTTTATCGTATTTCGTAAATTCATGTTTCAAAACTTTAAGAGAAAGAGAGAGAGAGAGAGAGAGAGAGAGAGAGAGAGAGAGAGAGAGAAATGCAGACTGACAGATTCTTTGATAGGGACTGGTTGGTTGTGTTTTATGGCATATCAACCCTTGTGGGTTATTTATACATTTATATTAACTATATACATATACATATTTACCAAACCCTCTGCTGGGGCAGGATATGACACCAGGTCAATTTCAAGTAGAGTTTAACAGGTTTGAATTCAGAGTTTTCCTTCTCCTAGACGAGTTGCCTCATCAAGGCTGAAGAACCCAGTTTGCCCAAGTATAATTGGATTCATACCTCTCCCAAGACTATTGACTATATAAGAATTTGGAAACAAATCGTCTGTAGATAAAAATTTTAAACGAGCCAGCGATCATTTATTTGCGTAAAATGGGTTCAAGTATTGTTATCTATCTCTGAGAGTTTTATTTACATACAGTTAAATGGTTTCAAGTATAGCTATGTAAAATAAGCGACCGTCGTTGAGGGCGACACGAAGGCCGCATTTTCAATAGCGAGTACACCGAGGTGTTGGGGAGGGAACTACTCTGTATTGCTTCACTTTACCTATGATACTTAACTTATAATGCCGAGTGTTAGGCAAGGCGGCGTCAAGTACCATTTTTTTATTCTTTGGTATGACTCCATCTGGGATCGAATCCCCATCACCCGGACCATTGGTGAATACTCTACTCATTAGGCCAATTGCACACAGTTAAATAGTTTCAAGTATAGAAAAGGGTTATATATTTTTATTTGACTCATAGATGGAACCCTAACCGGTACCACCACTCCAGGTCAGAGTGGACCTGTGAGTAATGGCAGTACATTACATTCCCCAAAACTCATGGATGCTTCATTAATAGTTCTATTTGATCCATTGATAAGGTTATATCTGGAGCCAAAGTAGACTTGGGAGCGATGACAATGAAGGGGTACTCCACATTCCCCCAAATCTAAAGCATTACGGAAGCCTCACCATAAGATTATTTAGTGTCATATCAAGGACAATCACTGGGGGAATCTTATCCATCTGCAGAGATGCAGTCGGTGTATTCTGCACCACAGCCGAATGGGCTACTGCATAATTTAGACGAAAATCTTGCCTTTCGTTCTATATATCATCATCATCATCATGTTGTGCCGCCAGCACGGATATCCCTGACCATCTCTCGCCACTTCTCCCTATCATTCATCGCCTCCGGCAGGTCTTCAGGGTTACATCCTGTGTCCTCACATAGTTGCTGTATGTAAGTTCCAGATGGTCGTCCTGCCTTTGCACGGCCATACGTGGGGGTCCATAGGAGTACATCACTTATGAGCTCGTCCTTGCTTCTCCAGCAGTGTCCCGCGTGTCTGGTTCGTCTAACTTGTATAGTTTTCGTGATGGGGGGCAAGTGTCCGTATCGTTGGTGTCTCGTGGGGTGTTGTCGCCAGGACTTGTTCAATACTGCTCTCAACATTCTTGTGTAATTTCCGTCTAGTTTTTTCTCCAGCCGTTTAGTTCCCGACCGATTACTCGACCTTTCATTGATTCGTAACTGTTTGTATCTTAACATTGTTGTGTAGAGTTGTTTAATGTGATTTATATTGTATTTTAAACTGAACATTCGCTGTAATTTATCATGTGATTTACTTATTTTCATTTTTTTAATAATAGCAATTGCTTTATTCTAAATCATTCGAAAGTGAAACGCAATCAATTTCGGACAAATGCTTTTCTTTAGAAAAAACAAAACAAAACACGTAAAACGGATGCAATTACTTCGCAACAAGAAAGACTTGATTTATGATCAGTAAACGATTCCCATTCCACGAAAAGTTGCAATATAATCCTTCCAGGAGAAAAAATTAGGATGATAAGAGAAGAAAATATTGAATTCATTGATAAAATAAAAAATAGATTTAATGTTTAGTTGTCCTACTTCAATCAATTATCATCACCTTAATTCTTTCAGGCAGGGATTTCCCCAATTTAAAACCCTAATCTTTATCAGAATGGTTCCAATATTCTTGAATAGCGGTTAATAGATCTGCCTTGGTGGATGAAGTCTACTCATTAAGCATTTTTAAAGATATTACCAGAAATTTTTGATTGGATTTAGATCCGGACTATTCGATGGCCATGCTATTGATTCTATATACCTTTCCGAAAAATAAGTCATCCCCTTTTACGATGCATTATCGTTCTGAAAAGTGACTACATCACCACTAAACCAATTCTCTATGAATAGAATGAGAAAGATATCCATGATTTCTATGTAAACCAATGCATTGATGGCTGATATAATTATTGTCATTTCCCTTTGTCCATTAAATGACATTCCAGTCCGTATGATGGATGACTGGGGAAATTGACTTGTTTTCTTCTGGCAGCCATCGTTATATTTTTCATCTGCTCAGAACCAAACAAAAGTCCCAGAATCATCGCTTTGGCCAATGCGGTGTCTTCATTCCTCAGTGAATATCACTTTCATCCAATTGTGTACACACCATATTGTTTCTCTTTAGCACACTTTAATCTTATTTTCTTCTAGTTGTGTATTAGTGCTAGTTTTGGTTTGGCTTTTCAGTATGAAAAATCACTATTCCTTCATCGATATCAAACAGTTCTATCACAAACATTGACTTTATTTCGAACAATTTGTTTTTAATCTGTTTTTTCTTGTATATTTTCGATTTGAATTTTTGGTATTTGTTATATTAATTAAAATAAAAAAAATCATTGCATTATTATTTCATCAACATTAGATTGTTCAATATTTTACCCAACATATCTGGGAAAATTTCAACGATTAATTTAAATAATTAAATCTAGTTTGTTTAAGGACTTTTATTTAGCCAGAATGTTCACCTATAAAAGAAAAGAGTCTTGAGTCTCGTTTATTATTAGTTTATTTACTGCCAAATAAAAAAAAATCAAGTCTGCATCCTCTAGCTGTATTAATTCCATTTTACCTGGAATTGAAATACCTGCTTGCTTACGTGATATATTGTATTCTACCAGCGCAGTCAGCAGGGGATAAGAATACTCCAACTGTATCTCTGCAGAGAGGTAAGACCACCCCATCAAACCTGCGTCCTGGATATGACATTGAAAAGACTGATGGCGAGGTTCCAGAGCTGGATTTTGGGGAATATGGCGTACCCATTCATTGCCATTGCGCACAGGTTCACTCTGGCCGACACCTGATAGGGTTCTATCTATTAGTCAAATAGAGCTGTATGACTTTTAGACAGTGAGCAAATAAATGAATCGCATTGAATTAGATTGTTAAAAATAGAACTGTTTGTGCATTTAACTGCGTGTAAAAAATGACTGATTAATTGGATTGTTTGTTTTACATTGCAATACTTTGAATAATTTAACTGAATGCAAATGAAAGAGAGATGCTGAATAGAATGATAAGTGTTAAATAGCAACACACGAAACACTTAAAATGTGTTACTAAATCAAATCATTTGTATTACATAACAATACTTAGATTGTGCGTAAATGAATTAAGAGGGTCAAAGGAAAAATTATTGTTGAATGACAATAGTTATAACCACTTCACTGTCTACAAACAATTGATTAATATCGAATACAGTTATTAGTGTTTGATTGCAATAATTGAAACCACTTTACTGTGCACAAAGAAATAATTAATACTAAATAGAATTTTTCATTTTAGAGAAAAATACTTGAAAACATTTAACTGGGTGCAAAATAAAATGATCTCAGGTTCGTTTATAAACGATATCAACAAAATGTTTAAAAATCATATATATGTTTAATCAATAAGTATAAGCAGTATTTGGCATTGAATAACCTACAATGTTTGATATGCCATAAAACCCAACCAACCAAACAGCAGTATTCAACAAAAACAAAAACAAAAAAAAAACATCAACCAAAAAATAAAAACGGAATAATTTTATATTGGTATTAAAATAACAACTGATTGATTGATTATTTTATGGCTGGTCAAACTTTCAAGGGTTATTTAATGCATAGAAGTTAGGGACTTCATTGTACGTGCATATTTACATTATTGTATAGTTGCTTCTTCTGATTTTTTGCCCATGGTCCAATAAGAAAGGGATTTTCGATAAATCTACTTGACCTATTGATAGCATCCTAACAGGTACCACCACTTCGGGAGGATACCGTCAGTGTGTTCTAATCCTTAAAACAATCATTTATTCTATTATTCATAGATTTTAGAAACTTAAGTTACTAATCTTCTTTGATATCGAAGACTATCCCAGCTCACCAAGAGGGGTTGGTTGGTTTTTATGGCATATCAACCTTTGTAGATTATTTTGTTGTATAGTCTTTTATGGATTCATCAACGAGATGATCAAACATGATTTACGAAATTTAATTAACGAAACGAAACAGACTTCTTAAAAAAAATATATCTCTCTCATTTTATTCTCGAAGTTTATTGTAAGTTGGAGAGATAGATGGAGAGATATATACTTAAAGAGGGGACTTCTTCTTGCCCCATATCTTCTTCCTGGAGCCAGTGGGGGCCAACGCTTGTACCCCTTTGGAAGCCGTATCGTCATAGACGATACTAAGGCCTCTGATCAGCTGCTTATCCCTGGCTCGACTCTCGATTCTGACTGGACTAACATTCTAAATCTGACAGCGTGGTTCTCATATCACGTAGTCTCCTTCCGGTTACACACCTGCTTGACCGGCCTACTCCGATGCATTGCCACCCCCCTGTTCACTAATCACAACATGATAGCTTGTCAAAGTATACAGGGTCACCAAGAACGAACCCCAAATCCATGTCAACAGTCATTATATAACAATTTACCGCCAAAACGATTTTAATGCAAATAGTCAGTTTTATTTCAAACAATTCAGTTTAGCATGAGTACACAGTTCTAATTCAGCTAATTCAGTTTAGTATAAGTACAGATTTTTTTTACGCGCAGTTAAATGTCAAAACAGTTCTATATCAAACAATTCAATTTAGTTTAAGTTCAATTTCAATGTCAAAACCAGTTCCATTTCAAACAATTCAGTTTAGCATAAGCACGCAGTTTAAATGTAAGCACAGATTTATTGTCAAAAACTTTTCTATTTAAACTATTCAGTTTAGTCAAACAGTTCTAATTCAAACAATTCAGTTTAACATATGCAGTTAGTTCTATTTGACACATTAGGGTGCTACCACTCCGGGCTAAGGTGGACCTGGGAACAATGGCATCGAAGGAGTGCTCCGCATTCTCTAAAGCTTCAACATTACAGGAACATCACCATTAGATTGTTTAGTGTCATATCCAGGACACTCATTGGAGGGGTCTTAACCCTCTGCAGAGAAGCAGTCGGTGTATTTTACTGCCCCAGCCGACTGAACAAATAAGGGGTAGGAAAAGAACTGAAAAGAAAAGAGAGTGCTATACTTTCTCAACCTTGAACAAGTTCCCTCTCTCCTTCGAATGGTCACTCCACTAAAACTAATTACTCCTTTTAACTTGCTTTATTGTAATCACTTCTCTTGGGAATTCATATTTTATTATCCTTCTACAATGATACTATTTACGTCTTTATGCTTCTTGATTTATAACGATAACCACATTTCGTATTCATCTGTCAAAAAAGGAAATCAAAGAATAATCAGAGGATAAATAACTATTTTCACTATTCAAGTTCAATTTGGTGTTTTGTAAACTTTGTAGAGAAGCGATTATTTTTTGAATAGATCTTATAATTGAATCGCTTGATTTTCAATACATTCAAATAGTAAAATTCCTTTCAAAACATTTTTATATTAAAACCATTTTCAATGCTTTCATATCGTAAAATAATTTTCAGTATATTCTTATAATAAAATCATTTACTCTGTATTCTTAAAGTAAAACCGTTTTTAATGCTTTCTTATATTGAAATCATTTAAAATGAAACTTTATAGTAAAATCATTGTGAATGCATTCTTATATATAAATCATTTAGAATGCATTTTTAAAACAAAGAGACGTTCAATGCACTCTTATAGTAAAATCGTTTACAATGTACTTATATTAAAATCATTTATAGTAAAATCATTTTTAATGCAATTTTATAGAGAAATCATTTTTAATGCATTCTTAGAATAAAATCCTTAGGATTATCTTTAATTGGAATCATTTTGAGATGATGCTTCTTAATCGGACCCGACTATGGAAGACCAGATAAGCATTATAAGACCAAAAAATCCATCCTTGATCGCCCTTCGGGGCCCGTGGCGCAGCGGATAGTGGCGTTGAGTCTCTACGGCTCCAGGTGAGCATTGTCAGAAGATAGCGGTTTCAAATCCAGAGGTTTACTTGGTCAAAAACGTGGTGCGATAGACAACAACTATGGAAGGCAGTAATTATTGGGGATACAGTGACAAGACTCATCATTCCTATCCAAGGTCACTGTAAATCACCTGAAAAAGGCTAGAGGAAGTTTGGCCGAAAAGTAGTGAAGGAAGAAACGACACAAAAAAATTACAAAGATGAGCACAAAAAGTCCGCAATAAATAAAAATTAATTCTCAAAATCTTTGGGTTTGTTGGTTTCCCTTGTTTAATGGCATATAAACTTTGCAGGTTATTTAATGCCAAAGCCATCCTTGTACATGAAAAGCAGTGATGATATATAACCAATAGCTTGGAAAATAAAGGCATTAATAAGTTTTTAAAGGGAATTTGCCCGAAAAGTGAATGAGATAAAGTGAATGGAGCTGCAGTAAAGCACTTTTACATTACTATAAAGACTTCACAAATAATCATTTTCAAAGCCTTTTTTTTTTAATGATAAATGACGTACAATGCATTTTTATAGTAAAATAATTTTGAATGCAATTCACTAATAAATTTTATTTTATCTAAATGAATTATTTTTCTGCCGAAAATATTGTTATGATTTCCCCTATAGACGGAAGTTTAGTTCTATAAATGGAACAAACGAACTACTGATATTGTAAGTCTAAAATCATCTAAAAAAATTACCAGCCCAGTCAGGTCGACTTGTAGAATTCGCCGACTGTACCTCAAAAGAGTTGTATGAACCCCACTCCTAGCAAGCTTGGTTTGATTTGGCTCTATGGCACATCAACTATTGTAGGTAATTTAATGCAAAATCCATTTGTATATATATAAACGGTTCTATTTTAAACAATTCAGTTAGGCATAAGTACACAGTTTAAATGTCCAAACAATGCACATTTTAGTTTTATTTGACCCATAGATAGGACCCTATCTAGTGCTACGAATGCGGGCCAGAGTGGTCCTGGAAGCGATGACAATAAAGGGGTGCTCCACATTCCCCAATGCTACCGCGTTACTGAATCCTAGCCATCAGATTGTAGTGTCATATCCTGGATACACAATTAGCGAGTCTTACCTCTCTGCAAAGAATCAGTCGGTGTATTGTACAGTGCCACCCGACTGGGTTCCTCCCAACAATCGACCAGGGTATGACATTAAATAATCCGATGGTGAGGCTCCAGTCCTAAATCTTGTGGGGTGAGGAGGACCCCTTTCAGTGTCATTATTCCCAGATCCACGCTAATCCAGAGCTGTAGTACCTGTTACGGTCCTATGTATGTACTAAATAGAACTGTTTAATCATTTACTGTACTTAAAACCATTTAACAGTAAGCAATCCAAAGGCTGATATTAAATTGAATTATTATTATTATGTCGTAGCTATTCTTCTAAACATCATTGTTTGAAAATTATATATATATATATATATATATATATATATACTAATCTAATATCTACCAGTATTCACGGTATCGGAAAAAAACAAAAAAAAACCTGGTCAGGAACAAGAGATAAAAGTACCTCGAATCACCGCCCAGGGGAAAAAGAAAAAAGTTTTTTGGGTAAAAAAGAAAGAAAAGGCCAACCTATATATCTTTAAAGAAAAAACCAAATTTAGGATTATAAATTTATTTCCATCCTGTTTTTCAGTTTCTGGTGTGAACCAAAAACACGAAGAAAAATATAACAGGACTCCTTCAGATCCAGTGGATAAATAAAACAGAATAGACACGTGGGGTCGAGGGGGAGGGAGAAGAGATTAAGGAGCTACCTCCTCGTTTTATTGAATTTCCGTTTTTTATTTACCTATTTATTTTATTTTCAAAATCCTTCCATCAGTTATAATTACGGTAATTTAACTTTTTTTATTTATTTGTTTAATTTATTTTCTTTTCATGTTAAGTTCGATAATTAACTTTTAAGAGAAATATTAATGCTTATATTAATTTCGATACCATTTATTTAGCTACCTATTTTTTCATTGTGTGTATATTGGATGCGATTTTTATCTGGTTTCACTATTTATTTCTTTGTTTTTAAATTTTTTTTAGTCTATAGTTTAAATTTAGTCTTATGTCTACATCTAGCTAATAATTCACTTCTCTTATTTAATAACCTATCAGGCCATTAATGTGTTAAAATATGTATTTTCTCTTCAAAGCCCAAATTGCATCTACCGTCAAAACTATTTGGAGTATTTGATTTTTTCAAAATAGACCATTCTATCTCAGGAGTTAACCCTTTGTTTTTTAAACACCAGGTTTTTTCTTTAAAGAAATATTGCTCTGTAAAAAATTACATTGAGCTCTCCACCAGGAAAATTTAAATGTTCAGCTCCTGAATGATTTTCTTGTCCTGAAGGAATTACTTCCAACTCTGGTTTAACTGGACCGAATAATACTATATATATATATAGATATACAAGCAGAATTAAATGACGAACAACAGTAGATTTGCTGTAAATCACAACCAACACTTCATATCTATTGATGTGTAAGTCTACATCTCTCTCTCTCTCTCTCTGATGAAAGACCACTATCTCGCGCTAGTATGTAAGAGAAGAATTGTTATCATTCCAACAGTGAAAGACCATCAGCAAACGTTGGTGTAAAAAACTTTCTATGAGTGAGATAATAGAGCAAAAAAGCCAATATGGTGGTTGAAAACTATAAAAAAGAAAAACATGCCTTCTAATTGATTTGTCAGTGCCAGCAAATAATGTCATACCAGTGAAAGAGTATTATGAAATAAGTAAATTTAAAAACATGGAAATAGAAACGGAAAAAAAAACGTGGCCCTTTAAAATAACCACCGTATGAGCTCAGGTTTTGATCGAGAAAGGCACAGAGAAAACATCAACAAGATATCTGCTTGTTCCTGCCTATCTAAAATACAAAACATTACATTGCTCATCTCTTTAAGAGATTCGATGCCAAAGTGATTGGGAAAATAACATCCAAAAGAGGGAGTATAGAGTGCAAATACAAATAATCACAACCTTCCCTCACACAACGTGAAGACACAGTAAAGGATTGTAAGAAACCGAAGGAAGAGCTGAAAATTAAATAATAATAATAATAATAATAATAATAATAGGGACTTTGACATACAAACGGATCACCTAATCTCGACCAGACCTAATAATAATCAACAAAAAAAAAAAAAAAGAGAATTTACAAAATTGTCGACTTTGCTGTCCCGGTTGACCACAGAATAAAACTGAAAGAATCTGAAAAGAAGGATAAGTACCTCGACCTTGCGAGAGAATTGAAAAAGCTGTGGAACATGAGGGTAACGATTGTACTAATTGTGATTGGTGCTTTTGGCACAGTAACTAAAGGATTATGAAAGGTCCTGGAGGATTTGGAAGTTGGCGGACGAATGGAGGCCATCCAAACGACAGCATTATTGAGATCGGCCAGAATACTGCGAAGTGTCATGGAGACTTGTGAAGACTTCCTGTCATTCAAACTCCAATGAACAACAATCAGCTAACGCTGATGTGAAAAACTCTAAAGGAATAATAATAATAATAATAAAGAGTATAAAACTAGATGCGACTGGGCGAGGAAGATGATCCACCGGAAACTGTGCAAGAAATTAAAATTTTACCATGAGAACAAGTGGTATGTGCATAACCCAGAATTAGTCTTGGAGAATGAGACGAACAAAATTTTCTGGGATTTCGAGGTACAAACAAATCATCTAATCCTGATCAGACAACCAGAACTAGAGACAGTCAACAAAAATGAGAACGTGTAGAATAGCTGACTTTGCTGTTCCAGCGGACCCCAGGGTCAAATTAAAAGAAAACGAAAAGAGAGATAAGTGCTTGGACCTTGCCAGAGAACGGAAAATAACTATGGAACATGAAGGTGAAGGTGATACTTATTATAATAGGAGCGCTCGGGACAATCCTCAAAGGTTTGGTAAAGAGACTTAGAAATCAGAGGACGATCAGAGTCTGTTTAAACCACAGCATGAATACTGAGAAGAGTCCTGGAGATTTGCTGTCATTTAAACACCAGTCACAACCATCAGCTAACGTTGGTATGAAAAGCTCTCAAAGGAGGTAAATAAATAATAATTTTTGGCGAAAGACAGGATTTTTTTAAAGATCAAGCTATGTGTGACATTTTTCTAGTTTTCAAAAATGAAAATTCCTTATTCGGTAGAATTTTACGAATAGGGAATCAAACCAAAGAAGGAAATGGGATTAAGTCCCCGTGGCGTAATGGCTAAAGTGCTGGACTGTGGCCTTGAAGAAATTTAGTTCGAACTCCATCGTCGCTGTTACGTTCACTTTTGGACAAATACCAAAGGGAAAGGCATGAACTCGCTTATTACCCGCCTCCCAGCAATAGGTTGAATAGTATAACTACTGTTCTTTTATAAGGATGGCTTTGGCATTATATAACCCTCGATGGTTGATAGGTCATTAAACGAAGAAACCAAACAAAATACGACGTTGTATCTTCACTCCCTATCAAAGTAAACGTTTTCGAGTTTCTTTGACTAATGGCGAAATAGCAGAAATTAGTCTGTTGAATGTCAAGGGGACTATTTTGAAGGAAATTAAAGTTTCTTTTATTATTCATTTCTGTCTTGGTAAATACATTCTTAATCTGGAATTTTTTTCAATGCAACTCAAATTTTGAAGCAAAAGTTTCGTTTATAGTTTAATTCTGTTTCAGTAATACATGTTCAGTTTCGAAACTTTTTGAACACACCTTATATTTTATTGAAAATGAATGTTTCGTTTATTATCCATTTCTGTTTTGGTAAAAATACGGCAGCAGTCTCGATATTTTTTGAATACACCACTTTGATGATCTTAATGTTATCAACACATGGATTATAAAAGATTAAGTTTATTTTGATGATGATGATGATGATGATGATGATGATGATGATGATTGCCACATGGTGAATTCCAAAGTAGTAATGATGGATTGATAATAAAATGTCCGCTGAAAAAATCCTATTAACTTTGATGGTTGTCCTTTTACTATACAGATACATTCAAAAGATTTTGTATTTGCTTTCCTTTCCATTTATCAGTGACAAAACCTTTTAAGCACTAACTAACATAAACAATTGTAAAAATAGCCTGGATTTGTCAGCTTTAGCAGTCTTTTCTTTTTGTTTTTTATTAATTTTTTTTTTTACCTTAAACAGGATAAAACAGAGAAATCTAATGCAACGTACCCGTTTCTTATAGACCTCAATCAGTCCAGTTCAGTTCTATACATTTATCAGTATATATCACTGTATTTCCGATATTGATTTCTATTCACTAGTTTTGTTTCTTTGTATCGAAAAATTTAGGTGTATTTCATATTCTCTTAACGGTAAGTAAAAATCATTAGTCGAAAATAAAGAACAAGCTTGCGACGAGATTTGAACACCCATCCATTATACTAAGGAGCTGGTCTCGACGTGACGATGCTTGACTGATTAGGCATCATAAGCTATGCAGTGGAACTCATTCAGTTGTAGTCAGATAGCTACAGGCTTTTATATATCATTTTTTATTATTACTAGTTGTAATAGAAGACGTGATAGTTTTATGCTGGCAAATATTTTTTGATATTAAATATCGACTATTTATATTCTGGGGTTATTAATGAAAAGAAAATATCACGTTTCTTGTAAAATATATTTACAATATAGCAAAATTAATACGGACAGACGAGTCAAGATTTGAACTTTTTAATTGTAGGAAAGGACTGAGTGTGAGAAGAATGTCAGATGAAAGACAGAAAAATAAAAGCAAATAAACAGGGGTTATTGAAATCTCTCTTTCTTTGAAAACTAACAAAAATAGCTCATTTTAAAGAGGTTTTGTCTGCAATATATATATATATATATATATATATATATATATATATATATATATATATATATATATATATATTCAAAGGATATTTTTAATAAATAGTTTTCGAATGTAAAAAGGAAATTTTAAATATCAATTACATTGGCCCGAAGATGGTTCTATTATCCGAAAATTTGTCATATCTGGAAAAAAAAACATCGTCTTAATATTTTTTCAGATTTTATATTTATATACTACCCGATTTTTTTCCATTTTCCTAATATATATATATATATATATATATATATATATATATATTAAACATCTATGTCTTTCCCAACTGGTGGCAATGCACACAACATGAAATTGAAAGTAACGGATTTCTTGTGTTCATAATTCGATGTTTTTTCTACGTCGAGTACCTGTTCTGTAGTAGCGTTGAGCACTTTTTCTTCTGCATTTATCTTTTTATGTCATAATATCTATCTGTCTATCTATCTATCTATCGTACAATCAACATATACACCGACACCCTCTATCTCTCCCTTTATATATATATATATATATATATAAGTTATGATAGCGTAGGCGTAGAGTCGGCTGTTTCGTAACGGCCAGTTTTTCGTATGTATGATCATCAAAGCAATAATCAATAGGCTAGAAACTGACGGTTACCAAGCAACGTTAACAATATGCCTATGCTATCCTAACACACACACACACACACACACACATATATATATATTTATATATATACTCTCACTCTTACAGTGCACTTTTTATCTATAAATATAGCTAACTATATATATATATATATATATATATATATATATATATATATATCATCTAGTCGCGCTGACAGTATAGAGTTGCCTGACTGTCTCATCATCCGTCACTCTCATCCATCGCTCTTTGTAGGTCTTCTATGTTGTATTCTGTGTCTGCACAGAACTGAAGTATCTGTCTTTTTGCTTGTCGGCTAACACTAGCACGTCCATGTATGGGAGTCCACAAGAGAACTTCGCTTATAAGTTCGTATTTCTCCAGTTATGCCCCGCATGTCTTGCTCGGCTTACAGGAATAGGTTGTAAGATGGGAGGTAGGTGGTGGTAAAACTGGTGTTTTCTAGGGTGTTGCTTCGCAATTTTGTTCAAACCAGCTCGTAGCATCTTACTTTTTTCTTTCCCAATCAGTTTTTAACGTTTATGTGATACAGTCATATAACAGTGTTGACATAGCAACAGCTATTTTATTGGAGAGATCAAATTTCCATCTGACGAGAAGCTGTCAATATCATTCCACGCCTTCGCTACGCGTCGGTTAATATTACTTTCAGAAGATTTGAAGTTGTTGGCGTGGTGTGTGATCTGCATTACTAATTTTACAGGGGTGTCATTTGGAATGAAGAGGGTTCCTTACCAAAGAGTCATTCAAAAAGTTCTTAGCCACACTCAGAAAGGCGAACATAACAGAACATTTTGCTGTGGCAACACACTACCACTTCTTATAAAACCAGAAAAATCTGAATTAGTTTTTATAGTTTTATAAAAAGTGGTAATATGTTGCCACAACAAGAATGTTTAGCTGGTCTCTTGGTTCTGGGTGAGACTTGGAAATTTTTGTCCGACCCTCGTATATATATATATATATATATATATATATATATATATATATATATCTGTGTGTGTGTGTGGTCAATACATTACTCTTTAAAACATGTAGTTCTGGTCTACTTCATGTAAAACAGAAATTTACCAATAGAAATAGAATGCAAGTAATTTTCTCAATTTTTGTTTCATTCTTAAATTTGAAGATAATTAGGAATATACAACATCGCATTGATGATGGTTTGTTTAAAAACTGAAACCTTTTGCGTTGGCAGTATATTTTGTTATAAATAAACATATCTTCTGAATACTTTCTTTTTTCATATATATATATATATATATATATATATTCACATGGTCGTTAATATATATATATATATATATATATATATATATATATATATATTGCGTTAATATATATATATATATATATATATATATATATATTAACGATCATGTGGAAATTTAATCTATCCGATAAAATAAAACAAGGTTTCTTCCAAGTCGTGGTTGTGTCAATATTACTGTATGGATGCACCACATAGACGCATGGAGAAAAGCTAGATGGAATCTACGCAAGAATGCTACGGAAAGCAACACCCTGCAAGTCAGGAACATCATGGACTGACTTACATCAGAACTGTTCGGACACTAGGTGTACTTTTGGTTTTGGGGACCTAGCGAGAATGATGGATGATAGAGAGAGAGAGAGAGAGAGAGAGAGAGAGAGAGAGAGAGAGAGAGAATCTAGGAAATCCATGGTATATATATATATATATATATATATATATATATATATATATATATATATCAGAATTGACTGTTTGTTTGTCCAGGTCTAGGATCTATATAAAATGTAATTAATTTTTTTTTAATCTTATACCTAAATCTTTTTACGTTGACATTTGTGATACTTTATTTTAAAATCCTGCCAATGTTTACAAAAAGAAACAAGTTCGTTTGCTTTGAAAATCGGGAGTAATAATTCCCCTGCAAGGAAAGTTTATGGCAGTTGATGAAATGGCAATGTAAATTTTGTTTTTATTTTTATATTTATTTATTTATTTATTTTGACGCCTGGTTATTTACTTCCCTGTCATGCTGCACCGTAAATACCGAAATGAAATGCACATTTTATTTCAACCAGTGCAACATTCAATCGGTAAAAATGTCGATGCCCATAGAAAAATAAAATCCTGACGTGCAAGATAAACCTAACCATTTGATTAAGTCTGAGAAAACAAAGGAAGAATCTGGACGATTATTTTGTCTTGGAATCAGAATTCGTTGATTGTTATACAAAAAGAAACAAAATGATAGATATATATATAGATAGCAGAAGGGTAAAAAGAGAGAGAGAGAGAGAGAGAGAGAGAGAGAGAGAGAGAGAGAAAGAGAGAGAGAGATAAATACTGAAAAAAGATAAAAGAGTATGCAGAGAGTGAGAGAGAAAGAAAGAGAGAGGGGGAATAGATAGATAGATAGATAGATAAGAAAGTTGTTAGTTCTTTGGGTTTTATGGCATATCAACCTTTGTAGGTTATTTAATGCCAAATTCATTTTTATACGATTAATCAGTTCTATTTCAAACAATTCAGTTTAGCATGATTACTCAGTTTGATTATCAAAAACATTTCTATTTCAAGTTATTCAGTTTAGTCAAGCAATTGTAATTCAAATAATTCAGTTTAGCATAAGTTCATATTCAATGTCAAAAACAGTTCTATATCAAACAATTCAGTTTAGCATCAGCACGCAGTTAAAAACAGTTCTATGTAATGCAATTTAGTTCAGCATAATTACGTAGTTCAGTTCTATTAACCCATAGACAGGGTCCTATCAGCTGCTACCACTCTTGGCCATAGTGGACCTAGGAGCGATGGCAATAAAGGGGTTCTCTACATTTCTCCAACTGGAACCTCATCATCAGATTGTTTGTGTCATATCCAAAACATTCGTTGCAGGAGTAGTTTAACTTCTCTGCAGAGGTGCAGTCGGTGTTCAACAGCCCCAGCAGACAGAGCAACATTAGGAAGAGAGAAATATATATATATATATATATATATATATATATATATATATATATATATATATAGATCGATAGATAGATATTGATATAGATATTGTAAGTCTAAAAACATCTAAAAGAAATTACCAGCCCAGTCAGGTAGACTTGTAGAATTCGCCGACTGCACCTCTAAAGAGTTGTATGAACCCCACTCCCAACAAGCTTGGTTTGATTTGGCTATATGGCACATCAACTATTTAATGCAAAATCCATTTTTATACATATGAACGGTTCTATTTTAAACAATTCAGTTAGGCATAAGTACACAGTTTAAATGTCAAAACAGAACACAGCTGACAGGGCTAGATAAAGAAAGAGAGAGAGAGAGAGAGAACTATATATATATATATATATACAGATAGATAGATATTGTTAAAGATAGAAAATTAGGCGGAGGGTGAGAGGGAGAGAGATAGAGAAAAGGAGAGGAGGGATAGATAGATAGATAGATAGATAGATACGAACAGAGTAAAGATAGATAGATAGATAGATATTGATAAAATATAGAAAAGTAGGCAAAGGGTGAGAGAGAGAGAGAGAGACTGAGAAAAGGAGAGGGGTAATAGATAGATAGATAGATAGATAGATAGATAGATACGAACAGAGTAAAGAAGATAGATAGATAGATAGATACGAACAGAGTAAAGAAGATAGATAGATAGATAGATAGATACGAACAGAGTAAAGACGATAGATAGATAGATAGATAGATAAATAGATAGATAGATAGATAGATAGATACAACCAGAGTAAAGAAGATAGATAGATAGATAGATAGATATTGATAAAAGATAGAAAAGTAGGCAGAGGGTGAGAGGGAGAGAGAGACTGAGAAAAGGAGAGGGGTAATAGATAGATAGATAGATAGATAGATACGAACAGAGTAAAGAAGATAGATAGATAGATAGATAGATAGATACGAACAGAGTAAAGAAGATAGATAGATAGATACGAACAGAGTAAAGAAGATAGATAGATAGATAGATAGATAGATAGATAGATAATGGGTAGACTGAGATAGATAGATAGATAGATAGATAGATAGATAGATAGATAGATAGATACGAACAGAGTAAAGAAGATAGATAGATAGATAGATAGATAATGGGTAGACTGAGATAGATAGATAGATAGATAGATAGATAGATAGATAGATAGATAGATAGATAGGAAGACAGACAGAAATGGATAGAGAATATAGCGGCAATAGAGTCGATTGATAGATAAAACAGATAGAAGCTGACAACAAATAGATAAGCAGAGAGACGGAAATGAATCAATAGATCGATATACAAATAGATAGAAAAAAATTGTTCCACTTAAAAGAAAGATTTACGCGGACTGTATGCATTGTCCCCTTTGAAGTAATATCCTCCAGCTGCAATACACTTGTACAGTTCTCACAACTTCTGCAAGGCCACATGGAAGTCTTCTTGTGTGAACGTGTCAGTGACCTTCGTCACAGCCTCTTTCATCTCCTCAACTGTCTCATAACGACAGCCTCTGAGCTTAGGGAAAAAAGTCACAGGGAGCAAGGTCTAGACTATAGGGAGGCTGAGGAACCATCTTAATGCCCATATTGGTCAAATAGTCTTTAACAAGGATGGAGTTGTGGACTGGTGCATTGTCCTGGTGGAAATACCACTGACCCGATTTCAAGAGTGCTAGCCTCTTCCGACGCAATCTCTTGCTGAACCCCCTTAAAACCTCAACATAGTAACCCTAACTCTAAGCCTTTGGCCAATCAACTCTTGTGTATCGACTTCCTTACTCCTCCCACACCTCTCATCATCCCTCACACACTCCCTACATTCTTTGAATCTCTTATACCACTCAAAAACTGATGCTCGATTCATGCAAGATGGTCGAAAAGGAGTCTGAAGCATTCCATTCGTTTCTGTGGCATTTTTTCCAAGTTTAAAACAGAATTTTATTGCATATCCTTCTAAACTGTCCTCACATCAAAATTGCATTTTTGAAATTCAACAACTGTGACAATCATGGTTTAGTAGGGTGTATTCCAATTGCTTCTGTAGCTGTTAATTTGAACCCGAAATCATAAAAATTGGTCAGTCATCTTATAATATGTATAGCAATAACATACTGAATGTTCAAGAGTTTATGACAATTTTAAATGCCCGGACAAACAAAGTCTGGAAACTTATTTAATGAACCACGTAATACGTAAATTATTTGCCTTATTTATGTTTCTTGAAGTATTTGATATTTTTTTTAGATTTTTGTTTATCAATAAATCTATTTACCCAAACGCTCTACTATGAGCGGGATGTGACACAAAATCAATTTTTAAACTGAGTATAGCTAGCCTGAATTATATATATATATATATATATATACATATATATACACCAACCCTCCTTTACATACAAGTAGGATGTGACAGAAGGTCAATGTTAAGCGGGATTTAATAGGTTTGAATTCCAAGTTTTTCTTCTGGACATGTTGCCATTCCAAGGTTAAAGAGCTCAGTCTGCCCAAATATTTACACATAGCTGGAAGGAGAATAGCTTTCTCAGCGACAGTAATGCTACGTGAAATAGAAACAACCTGATTCAGGATTTTTAAACTCGACTCACCGTGACCATATATATATATGTAAGTAAGGTTGTCGACTATAGTCGAGGGTGACCCGAAGGCTCCTTTTATGGTGGCTACTACACCAAGGTGTAGGGGAGGGTGATACTCCTTTTCCTGGATTGTTCCACTTTACCCTTGATCCTTACCTTATATATATATATATATATATATATACATATTCACCGTTATATATATATATATATAATGGTATATATACATATATATATAATGGTATATATATATATATATATATATAATAACAAAATCAAAGATCCGTTAGCAATGGAAACGACAACACTTTTTATGAACTAATCATGACATAGAAATAGAATTGAAGAAGAAGGAAAAGAAGTAGAAATAGCCAGATGGTCTGTAAGTGTTCATGGATCTAAATATACTTTCTGTTCAAAAAATATATGCCATTATTTAGTTTGCTGAAACTTCTACTGTGAAAGATATATATTTATTTTCCCGATTTTCAACGGTTCGATCTGAAAACTAATAAAGTCTAAGTCTGTTCACAATATATATATATATATATATATATATATAATGTTTTATAAAAAGAAATCTGACATTTCCTTTTGAGAAAGAAAGGGTGAATTCTTTTTTCGTTCTTGGTAATTGCTTGTTACTTTCACCAAAATTAATTTACTTTTCCATGAATGTCAAGATATACCACGATGTGACGCCGCATATACACAACTCGTATGAAAATAACGGGACTATTTAAGTACTAGAAACATCTGATACTTGTTCCCCCATTAAAGAAAAAATAGGAGTGCTCGTAGTGTATCGTTTATCTTTGGCAAACCAGAGTTCAAATACTGAACAAAGTTGCTTGCTAATTAATTGATTATAACTGCCTATAAACCAATCGTTCGTTCTACATCTACATTTTTAAAGTGTTGATATGTGGTAAAAATGCGACGAAAAATGACCTGATAACATAATGTATTCATTAGTTTAATAAAGGTCATTTTTGGTGATCATGTATCCAATAACTTCAACTGGCTGTTGTATGATCCCTGCTAGGCACAGTGGTTTCAACGTGAAAGAACTTTTTAAAGATTTGGCGAGATGTGTTTTAAATAAGCTGTAACTCTTATAGTCAGATATCTTACTTGATCGAGGATTTTTTTATTTGGGTATTTATGAGCTAATCCTTATCTCTCATTCGTATATATATATATATATACATATGTGTGTGTGTGTGTGTGTGTGTGTGTGTGTGTGTTAATAGAGTTTTCTGAGTTTACTCATACCAAGGTTAAACAGCCTCGTCTTCCGTACTACTTACCAATGGTTGGGGTGAGGAAGAGTTGGCTTCATGCCTTTCCCAAGCATATAAACAGTATATGAAATGTAAACAGTCCCCTCCAGGTTTAATCGAGTTGTCGTATCCATTTCACACGACGGTATCATTTATGCCACGAATGCTTCCGTGGAGAAATCCTTCATTCATATATATATATATATATATATATATATATATAATTCTCAATTGGGTAATATATATATATATATATATATATATATATATATATATATATATGTTCCATATTTATACATGACTGTCAACTCTTGTTCCTCCAGCATCATCTCGATTGATGCCTTTACTTTGACTGGAGTTCGAACTGTGTGCTCTCAGATTCCTTCTAAAATCAGCTGCCTTCTTGCAAATCTTAATGCAGAAATAATCGAAAAAGAAAGCGATGACTGTAGATGTTACTTGATTCGGTTTTTGGAAAAGGGTTTTGAATATCACCATGTGACTGTTGAAGCTAGATAAAAACTTACAGGCTTAATGACAAATAATATACCTCGCCACAAAGGAAGTGTGTCCGTTTCACATCTCTTATGTGACTTCCTGTGATTGATATATCTAGCTTTAGAGAGACGGGCATTGACACTAACATTATACCTCCAAGTAGAATCTCGAAGAAGAGAGTTTACAACTTCTGCAGTAACATTAAGCGTTTATGACTGAAAGGAGACACATCTTATTTTAAATGTATTTCTCCATTCAGATGTTCTGCATTCTAAACCTTCACCAACCAAGATTAGTAGTTTTTATTGGTTTGAGATTATTCGTGATGATGTCTTTGTAGTGTTTCTTTGCCTTATATTGAAGACGCTTACCATGCAGCTTTTCACCATAGAACAGACGTTTGGGAAACCTTTCTGTATAGACTTCCATCTTATAGCTGTCTTCTCAGGGGAAGATATCCATAAGGTGATCACGAGCCCAATGGATTTCATTTGCATTGAATTCTCTTTCATCTGCTATTTGAGGTGGTTTGGTTTCTTTTGCTTAATGGCATATCAACCTTTGTCGGTTATTTAATGTCAAATCCATCCTTCTAGAAGAACAGCAGCGGTATTATTAAACCCGTAGATGTAAATATAAGAGTGTTCATACCTTTCCCAAGGGTTTTTGTCCGAAAGTGAACGTAATAGCGCGACTGGAATTCGAACTCGCTTACTACGATTCTGCAGTCCATCACTTTAACCATTACACCACGAGGACACCCCCACTATTTCAGGTGATATACTTCATAGGGGGACCTGTGCTTCAGCGGGGAGTTCTCGTAGCCTAATGTCTAAATTGCTGGAATGTGACCTCGAAGTAAGCTAGTTATATATATATATATATATATGGGGCTTTACCAGAATGACGGAATTATCTTTATCACGGACAGTAACGGCACCAAGATGTCTAAAATACAGAAGAAGATTATTAGGACATTTAAATTATTAGGTCTACAAATTAAGATAGACCCAAACTAAAATATATAGACTTTCAAATGTTACACTCAATTTAAATAACGGCACATTCAAACCTCTTAGTAGGAGCAATTCCGCCCCCACTTACATAAATACTGACTCTAACCACCCAAGATCGTCATTGAAGCAGATTCCTAATGCCGTGAATCAGAGGATTAATAGACTATCCTCATGTAAAAGAATTTTGGAGGAGAGAAAAAGTATATATGAAGAAGCCCTCAAAAACAGCGGATTCCAAGGTAGACTTGAGTATGTGAACCCCGTGAACTCCGGCTCTAATGGTAGAAATAATTGTTGTGGGACCTGAGCGCTCATCAAGGTTGGTGACACCAATAATAATCACTGAAATAGACGAGGAAAAATGGAAATAGAAGAGGAATCTGGTTTAACCCACCATTTTATAAACTTACCAACATTAACATAGGTAAATACTTTCAAAACCTCCTGGATAGGCACTTTCATAGGGGCAATCAATTAAGGAACATTTGTTATAGGAACACAGTAAAAAGTAGTTACTCTTGTACAAACAATATGTATACTATCTTAAATAACCATAACAGCAGGTTACTAGACAAATTAATTAGAAATAGTTGGGGACCAGATGTGGGGTCTTGAAACAGAAGAAGTAAAGAGGAATGCCCTTTAGGCGGCCGATACAACTCGGAAAAACGTCGTATACCAAGCGTGTATTTCCCCCATGGAAAATAATAATGATGGGGAGGTCTATATAGGTATCTCCGTTGGAAATTGGAAACAAAGGTTGTATAACCACAGACATTCTTTCTCCAATCCCTGACATAGAAACCAAAGAGCTCTATTCAAATATTTCTGAGCCTTAAGGATCAGGGACTAACCTGCACTCCACCAAAATAAAGTGGAAAATTGTCAGACAGTCTTCAACCGCGAATAGCTTCAATGGCAGATGTAACTTGTGTATCGTTGAAAAAAAACTAGTATACATAATTTTAAAGATCGCAGACAACTGTCAAATGAGCGTCAGGTGCCTGTGTTTAAATGTAGATATAAAATAAACTTAAATGTAGACATAAAATAAATCTAAATGTTGATATAAAATAAATTTAAATGTAGATATAAAATAAATTTAAATTATCCTAAATGGGGGGGTACCTAAGCTCCTACTGTAGACAATAGCAGGGATATTGATGCTAGATGATTTTATTGGAAATAACATTTATTTTAGTCGTTATTAAAATTATATGACGGGGGAATTTTTATAGAGAAGTAGATTGTTGGAAATTTTGATATTAATTCAAAATTAGGGTTATTAATTTCTGGAGTAGTAAATTCCCTTTGGACATTTTTTTGGGTTAATTAAAGGAACCTGGTCGCTGGCAAAAGTGTTTTTTAGGAGAATGTCTAAGTCTCCATTAGCTGAGGGAATTAACATATTGTATAAGAAGTAACGAAAACTAAATGAAGATAATCGTTTAGTTTACAAGCTAACATTATTCAGAAAATTCCATCAGCTACGAAAAATCTAGCATATGTTCAAATTAGGATGAGTTAATATACAGGAATATCTTTTTCTGCTTTCTTAATTTTTCTAACATTTTATTGTTTTGACCCCCTTTACTTTCGCCAGAGAATATATATTCATACAGGTTTTTCTGCCTTTTTTTCCATACATACATATAGGCTGTCATCTACATTTGCTGTTTTTCAACCTCAAATTAAACCTGTGGAGTTATCTGGTGAGTCGGAGAGTATAATAATATTCTTTGCCGAAATAAATTTATAATGACAATTTAACCAGGTTTGAGTTTCCTTTTAATTGCATTATATATATATATATATATGTGTGTGTGTGTGTGTGTGTGTGTGTGTGTGTGTGTGTCACTGTGTGTATGTGTGTGTGTGTCACTGTGTGTGTCTCTGTATTTTTGGGAAGCTCTCTTTCATTTAAGCCTGTTTAATTAGATAATAGAGACACATTTTGTCAACATAATTTTATTAAGACCCTTTCAAGTTTCCTGATAAGTGTCTTGATTTCAGGTTGGAATTGGTGAATGAATTTACCAAGATTCTCCCGTGCACTTTCGGACCTTTCATAGGTCATCATAACGGGTTGCTTGTGTGTATAAAAAGTGTTTTTTGAAAAGTTTTTGAAAGATGTTGAAGATATAATTGTAATCTTGTGGATATATGATATTATATTGTATTTGTTTATAATTGTACCTCATAGTCTTAACAGTAACTGGTATAATTTTTATTTCTATTTTTAATGTAGTTAGTTGTATTGAATAGTATAAAAATTTGGTATGACACTTTTCTCTTTTTTTTTAAAATAGAAATATCATACAATATAATATTTTATAATGTAATATAATTTTGTTTTGAGGTTAACAATTCCCATGTAAATTGTTTATAGTTGATAATTTTATCTCCCCAAATTCATTTATTCATTTATTCTATATTATTTCACTGATTTTCTTCATTTGGGTTAAAAGGTTCGTTTGCCATTTGAATAAAAATATAATAAAAGCAAAATAACAAAACAAAAAAAAAACGAAAAAAAAAACCAACAAAAAACAAAATAAACAAACAAAAACAATGGGGTGAAATGGAAAGAGATATCAAAAATTAATACATCTTGATACAGGTCATTCGTCAAATAGACAGGAAAAACAAATGATCTGGTCTTTACATTGAAAAAAAAAAATGAAATTTTAGTTAGGGAGATAAAGTGGCCGGAAATTGGCGTTTTTTTTGTAATTCTTCATGAGAAATTTCTCAATATTTCTTTGTTAGATACAGATCTAACATTTAAAAAAATGTATGGTCGCTGAAATAAATATACAAAAAATATGAGCAATCTTTAAAGACTTTTCTTTCATATATATATATATATATATATATATATATATATATAAAAGAAAAATCTTTAAAGATTGCTCACATTTTTTGTATAATATTTTTTTGTATATATATATATATATATAGTATTCTTGGTCCAGTTAAACCGGAGTTGGGAGTAATTCCATCAGGACAAGAAATTATTCATGAATGAATATTTAAAATTTTCCTGGTAAAGAGCTCAATGTACCAATAATACAGAGCAATAAATTCTTTAAGAAAAAACAACGAAACCGGTCACATAGGATTGAAATAAATTTATAATCCTATGTGACCGGTTTCGTTGTTTTTTCTTAAAGTATATATATATATATATATATATATATATATATATATATATATATATATATATATATATATATTAGTATAAGTCTTCCGTATTACCTAGGACAAAAGACCAGAAATATAACATTAACAGTGTTACAATAAATAGATGTACACAAACTAAAGTGATTATTTCCTTCTCGTCACTGAACATTTATTTAAATACCGAGTGATTATGCTGAGTATCTAATTTTAAAGAAGTGAACGTTCGAATTGCTTCTTAATGCCAGTAAAAAGTTTTCAGACTTCAAATTAGAAACCTGTTTTGAATGACCATCATATAATGAAGCCACTACCATTCCATCAAAATTCAATGCAAACACGGAAATCATTTCTTTCTTCAACTGAACCAACAGAATGTTTTTCGACACTCAAACGCAACCACGAGACGTCTAAAGTATTTATTTTTCAATTATTTTTCGATTTTTTCTATATTGATTTTTTAAAATCTTTTATTTTTATTTCTTTTATCATCAACACTTTCATCTTGGTCTCTGCCAGACAAAGTATTTTTCCGTTTGTCTTTGTATAATCCCTCTGAACTAAAAATGATACTTTCGTTTATAGCTGAGAGAGACCCAAAATTAGAAGCAGCTGGAAGTAATGGACACGGTGAGAGGGCGTTATATTTGGCGTTTTTGAAATAGAGATAAAGTAGTTGTTATGTGCCTGTAGCAGTTACAGAAAACTGAGAGATGACAGACTGTTGTTTGCGGTTAAAACATAACATAATGCAATGCAGTGACGGCTTTCCAACCTCCACTGAACTTTGCGGCAGCCTTACCTCTCCGTGGAATCATATTTCAGCTTTCTTGTAGCAGTCACAATAAAATAAAAGATTTATTTTCTCTCGCGAATCCATGCCCCCGCCAAGTGATTTGGTCACTCATTGACCAATCAGCGGGCAGAGCTCATTGATTCCATCTGTCTTCTAAGGAACTATATTTTAGCCCTTTTTCTGGAAATCACGGTCGGCCAGCAGAGAAGAAAGACCTCTTTCCTGCCCGCATCTACTGGACGTTCAAGTATGGACGATTTTCGCTGAAGATAACTGCTGACTAACCTGAGAAGAAAGACCTCTCTCCTGCCCCCATCAACTGGACGTTCAAGTATGAACGATCTTCGCTGAAGATAACTGCTGGCTAACCTTCGACGCCCAAAGAACTTTATACTCTTACTTTTTCTCACTCTGACACAGTCCAACTTTCCGTCGTCGAAATAAACCTTTTCGTTTTTGATCTTAAAAGAGTTTTTTTTTTATTCCGTGTTACGTGAATAACTACTTGTCAATTTATAAAGATGTAAACAAATATTCATTAAATTCTCACCGCAGCCGAACCTTGTAACAGCCTTCCCACCCAACTGGCGAACCTTGTGATAATCTTTTAACCCAAGCCAAATCCTGTAACAGCTCCTCCTATGTAGAATTTTTTTTCAAAGTCTTCCCACCTCCTTCAACCCCAGTCAAATCTTGAAATAAACTTCCCATCCTCGTTGAATCTTTTTACACCTTTTTCAACCTCAGTGAACCTTATGACAGTCTTCCCACGCCGGTTGAATCTTGTGAAAGCATTCCCACCCTTGTTCAATCTTGTGACAGCTTTCTCACACTTGGTGAACCATGTGGTTGCCTTGCCATTCCTGTTGAACCAGTAACTGTCTGTTTGACTGAAACCAATGGGTCGACTACGAGAGACTCTCGCGGTAGGTACCTGAAGCGGTCACGCAAGAGATGGTGATTTTGAAAGGAGTCATCTAGTTAGTAGCTGGCAGAGGATAACTTTGACCTGAAACTTCGGAGCAGGCAAAATGGTCCTCGTCATTGGGGTGGGTTATGATATATGGGACAAGAGGATCTTTCCTTTATCGAGTCAATACTTTTAATGTCTATAAAATTTGAGACCGGTTTGGTTTCTAAGTTTTAATGCCATATCAATCTTCGTGGGTTATTTAATTCCAAAACCATATTTCTAGAAGAACAGTAGTGGTACTATTTAACAGTAGTGGTACTATTTAACAGTAGTGGTACTATTTAACCCATAGCTGGTGGGGGGAATAAGAGGGTTTATATAAGGGAATTAGTCCGAAAGTGAACGTGTTCACTTACTATAACATGACGGAAGGTTGCTTTGCCAAATACGGGATTTATTCTTGGACTCTTCCATTTGTCGCAGTGCCGGGAATTTCTTGAATAACCGGGGATAATTTGCTATCCGCCCACGTTGTGATTTAAGATCCCGACAACGTATCAACTAGCGCTTAGACGGACGCCGCCCCACAATTACACAAGGAAAAAAATCTGCGACCACAAACAAAACAACACAACTTTGCCACAACTATAATGTTTAATACGTATTAAAGAAAATGTCATTCAATAGCTTTTTACATAACGCAGTTCTTTCAGAGACCGACAGGTTTTAGCTTTTTTCTATCTTCCACTCGGCATTTCGATATAAGGTCAGTAAGCTCAGAATTGTGGGAAAGCCACCTAACGTCTGCTATCAAACTCAGTCAAAGTCGGTCTGTGTTGGTCTCCCGTTTGCCTGACTTAGTAAGTAAAGTAAAGTTGTCTCCCTTTAGTCAAGGGCGACCTGATGGCTCCCTTTTCAATAGCTACTACACCGAGGTGAAGGGAAGGGTGATAATGGGTAGAGTTTTGCCAATGGTCCGGGAGACTTGGGTTCAATCCCAGGTCGTGTCATATCAAAGACTTTAAAAATGGTACTTGATACCTCCTTGATTAACACTCAGAAATATAAGGTACGTATCATGGGTAAACTGGAGCAATCCAGAGAAAGGAGTAACGCCCTCCCCTACTCCCTGTTGTAGTAACCATCGAAAAGGGAGCCTTCTGATTGACCTCGACTACAGCCGCCAACTTTACTCGCCTGACTAATAAAACGATTTCTGAAGTTAAATTTAGCTCAGGAATTCGCTGTGTAATTTTTATTTAGCATTCAATTTACTGTGTAGGGGTTATTTCAAAAGAAAGTCAACTCGTTGTAAATTGGATGCGTAAGAAAAATTACACAGCGAATTCCTGAGCTAAATTTAACTTCAGAAATCGTGTGATTAGTCATTTAGCTTTGAAATGTCAACATTTTGTTTCCATGATCAAAAGAACTTGAATAACGTTTCCCAAGCAAAAACATTGACGCGACAGCATTTCTTTTATCAACTGAATTATAAAATCTTTTAAAAACAATAACAATTTTCGTCGGTCATCGAGTAATTCTGATGTTTGATAATTTTTTTTAATCAAAACTCTTCCCACACCGATTTCGCAGTTGACAGTTTCCTGATAAAATAAAAAGTACCTTTCTTTCTACATCACCCATTCAAAAGCTGTTATATATTTGCCATGTATTTTCTCTAGTTTTGTAAAACCCACATCAACTTCGTTCTTTTTTCCCTTTTGTCGGCCTTGGAAATCTATTATGTTACCAAACTACAATATCGCTGTCCAGCTCGTTAAACACTACGCCCCGGTATCTCCCTTTTTGAGACCGGTATTGAGGGAAGCTGAAATACGATAATGAATTAAGTGGCATCTTTTCTTAGAACATTTGTCTAACATTTTCTTTTCCGGTCAGTTGACGTCATTTCATTCCGTTAAGGACTGAATGAAATGACGTCAACTTTATAGGTAATACGACCCTTGTGCAAATTATTTTTTAGAAATTACGATGTTTGCAGTAAATATTAAGCGTCGGAGATTTGTTCGTAATTTTCTTTAATCAGATAATAACTGTCTGAGAGATATTTCCTTCTCTTCACTTAGGTATTTCTGGAATGAAACCGTTAATTTATTACCTTATGTACATCTCGAGACAACCACAGATTATGCAGTGCTCAATTGGCTGGTGTTGTAGAATAATCCGTCTGTATCTCTGCAGAGGGGTAAGACTCACTTCCTTCAACGAATGTCCAGATATGACACTAAATCATCTGACGGTGAGGCTCAATTTGTCGAGCCTTGGGAAATATAGTATACCCCTCCATTGGCGTTACTCACAGGTCTATGCTGACACGGAATGGTAATACTTGTTGGGGTTCTATTACGGGTCAAAAAGAAATGTGTAAGCCTTTTCTATGCTGGAAAGAATTTAACTGTGTGCAAACAAATACATGATATGAAATCGAATTATCTGTATTAGATATTGAGTATTGAAACCATTAAACAGCGTAGAAAAAAACTTTTAGTATCGATGGCTTTTAACGGAGATAAAGTGACAGCAAGTCTCCTCAGTATTGTCTTTTTTTTTTCATTACTTCTTTTTTCTTCGTCTTCTTCATTCAGTTACCTTTCCCTTCGATCTTATCACTCTGAGAAAACTCCTTTCTATCTTTTTAATCTTAGAAAACTTCTTTCCATCTTATTACTCTTACAACACTCCTATCTTTAAAATACCTCTTACAAAGTCCCACTCCATCTTATTACTCTTACAACACTCCTATCTTTTAAATGACTCTTACAAAGTACTTTACGATGAAAAGTTATGCTATATAAGGTAAGCCAGTAATACCTCCCACATTTCAAACTGTCACATATGTAGTACAAGTGAATCTAGGCAAGTAGAAATGGTAGCTACGTATAGTTAATAGCAATCACAACTTGAATATGTACACCCCATGAGTTTATAGTTAAAACCTTTTTCTTAAAGACTGGTGAATCTTTATTTTCCTCTCAGTGAGTTTTTTTGCTCATTTCATGTAAAAGTTGAAATGATACTGTTCCAGATAGAAAATCGATACAGATACAGATTAGAAATTCCAGATCCACACATTGATCGATGAAAAGAAAGTAAACTGAATGAATTAAAGTATGTTATTCGGCAAAAGGTGTCCGAAATAACACCAAAAATAACTCTTGGCCTTCTTTTCAACCTTGAAAGACATGGCAGCTTTGTGAGAAGACGAACAGTTTAATAAGAGCCAGTACTTTGATGGGTGAGTCTTTAGTTACATAACATGCTGTAAGCAACATGAAGACTCAACGTCAGACTAAGCAAAGCTTATATTGTAGACGACAACGTTTTTCATTTCATTTCGTTTTGCTTTATTCGGAAAATGACAGCTGACAAAGCCCGTAACATATTATCAATATCTCCAGAACATGTTGGATTGAAGTGCAGACTTGGATAATGTTGCATGAATTCATAGACAATAATAATTATTTGATGAGGTTTAGAATTTCCAGTCTGATCGTCTACATGCCCTCAAACGTTAGTATGCTGTCAAATGTGTATACGTTAATTGATATCTGACTTGAACAAAAAAAAAAGGTGTGTGAATGAAAGGGGCGTAATAATCTGGCAGTTTCTATTTATATGAGATGTCAGTCTCGATTTCTTTGCGCTTAGTATTGAGCTGAACGATTGCATCTTTTCAGTTGACTATTATTAACTCGCTTTATTTTGGTTTGATTTCTTTGTTTAATGGCATATCAACCTTCATGGTCTATTTAATGCCAAAGCCATCTTTGAAGAAGACCAACAGGGGTATCATTTAACCAATAGCTGAGGGGGTTTAGAGAGTTCAAACTTTTCAAAAAAGGTATTGGTCGAAAATGGAACGTAAGGATTGGAGTTCGATCTCGCTTAATTCGAATTTGCCGTCCTGTACGTTAGCCACTACACCACGGGGATTACTCCCGTGTTTGTTTGTATGTATGTGTGTGTTTGTGTGTGTGTGGTTATATGTGCGTTTGTGCGTGTGTTTGTGTAATTATATGTGCGTTTGAATGTGTATGTGTTGGGTGTGTTTGTGTCTGTGTGTGGTTATATGTGCGTTTGTGCGTGTGTTTGTGTAATTATATGTGCGTTTGAATGTGTATGTGTTGGGTGTGTTTGTGTCTGTGTGTGAATTGATTCGGTTTGAGCTCTCCGTTTAATGGAATATCAACCTTCATGGCTTATTTAATACCAAAACCATCTTTGTAGAAGAACAGCAGTTGTGCTATTTAACCCAAAGTCGGTGGTGGGGATTAGAGAGTTCTTACCTTTCCAAAAAGTATTAAGGCAAAAGTTAAAAGCAAATAACAGGACAAGACTTTGAACTCGGTTTCTATGATATTGCAGTTTAACATGTTAACCACAACGCCACCAGGATTTTTCCTCTTTTTGTTTTGTTTTTGTTGTTTCATTATCGCTTATCATTTGAGTTCGTTGGATTCTGATTACTGCCCCATTACTTCTCGGCCTTACGGCTGTTAGATGCATAAAACAATTAGCAGTTTAATTCCAGGGGGTCCTATGCACCAAGCAGCACCTTTCCAACATCTAAAAGTGTTCTAAAGACTGGATTTATTGACTGCTGTCTGAGCTGCAACAAAAGGGAATGCCAACGGAATCTAAAACCAAACCGTGAAGGGATAGCTTCCTGCAGGACACCCCACGTAAAATTGGCCTGAAGTCACATTCTAGCCTCGTGCTGAGTCGAATAAAATGTTTCTGTTTATTTCTTTTAAGTTGACTGTTTCTATTTTTGTGATGCTTCAGTTTCTTTTCCATATGAGAAAAATAAGCTGAACATTATATGTCACCCTGTCGGCGGGGTTTAGAATAGGTTGCCTGTTTCCTTTGCTGGGAGGTATGACAGCCCTCACAAAAAAGGTGTCCAAATTATGACATTAAAATGCATTCGATGGTGAGGTTCCAGATCTGGAGCTCTGGGGAGTGTGGAGTACCAGCGTGGTTGTTCTTTTCAAAAATATTCGAATTTGACTGGACTGTGTGCAAAATAAATAAATAAATAAATAAATAAAGGAAAATAAATTGGGAGCATCCGCAGTGTAATAGGTAAAGTGCTTGATTGTGGCCTCAAAGTAACCAAGTATTAACGCTAGTCACGCTATTAGTTTCAGTTTCTGATTGATACCCATGGGAGTGTATCAGTTCTGTTCTTCTACAAGGATAGCTTTGGCATTGAATAACCCACGAAAGTTGATATGGCCTTAAATAACCCATGTTTGTTTATATATTGTTTAAGAAAGAAACATACCAAACTTAACCAAACCAAACTATTCAGAAGGTACTACACAAAAAATTATAGATATAGACATGAAATGAACGCGATTAACTAACCTGTTGACATAAAATAACTCAAGTATATATATATATATATATATATATGTGTGTGTGTGTGTGTGTGTGTACACACTCACACACACACAAACATATATATATATATATATATATATATATATGTGGTGCATTCAATAAGTTTCCCTTTTTAAAGGAACAGCTACAGCAGAAATTGGAATACACCCTACTAAAGCATGAATGTCACAGCTGGTGAATTTCAAAAATGCAATCTGGAGGTGAGGACACTTTAGAAGAATTGTATGCAATAAAATTCTGTCTTAAACTTGGAAAAAATTCCACAGAAACGTATGAATCGAGCGTCAGTTTTTGAGTGGCATGAGAGATTCAAGGAAGGTAGGGAGTCTGTGAGGGATGATGAGAGGTGTGGGAGGAGTAAGGAAGTCAATACACCAGAGTTGATTGGCTAAAGAGTTCGGGTTATGGTTAAGGTTACTATGTTGAGGTTTTAAGGGAGTCCAGGAAGAGATTCCTTGGGAAGAGGTCCAGCACTCTTCAAATCGGGTCAGTGGCATTTCCACCAGGACAATGGACCAATCCATAACTCCATCCTTGTCACAGACTATTTGACCAAGATGGGCATCAAGACAGTTCCTCAGCCTCACATGTGACTTTTGGTTATTCCCTAAGCTCAGAGGCGGTCGTCGTTATGAGTCAATTGAGGAGATGAAAGCGGCTGTAACGAATTTCATTGACATGCTCACAAAAAAGGACTTCCATGGGGCCTTGCAGAAGTTGTTAGAACGGTACAGCAAGTGCATTGCAGCCGGAGGATATTACTTCAAAGGGGACTAGAGTCTCATGTGTGTACTATCAATAAAAGTGCCCATACGAAAAAAGTGTGGAAACTTATTTAATGATCCTCGTATATATATATATATATATATATATATATATGTGTGTGTGTGTGTGTGTGTGTGTGTAGAAAAACTGATAACGATTTAAGTGGAAGGAATGATTTATTAACGAGTCGACACTATAGCGTTTCGGTTCTACTGAACCATCATCAGGGATTTATTAACGGGTCGACACTAGAACCGAAATGCTATAGTGTCGACCCGTTAATAAATCCCTGATGATGGTTCAGTAGAACCGAAACGCTATAGTGTCGACTCGTTAATAAATCATTCCTTCCACTTGGATTGTTGTTATCAGTTTTTCTACATATTGTCGGATTACAATCCTTTATTTACTTTTCATATATATATATATATATATATATATACGGTTAAAACCAATCAATCAATCTATCAATCAATCTTGTTGAAATACCAATCAAAGTTGTGTGCTTCTACTTCAGTACTTTACATCCGAATTCTTTCTGATCAAAATTATTGCCCAAAATTTATTAAAATTTTCGTAAAGTTTTTGATATAACAAGTATTTTTTTCTTCTCATTCATCTGATCATTATGGGACTGCCTTTTCATTTTTTTTTATAAAACTATACTTGACTTGTCATACATAATTTGTTATACATGATTTTTTAATAACAATTTTCTTTCCTTTTTGTTTTTTTTTTCCATAGGACTATATTCCAATTGGAAGTAAGCTCAACAAATATCAATATGTGAATTATTTAATTGCATGGCCATGTACATATTTGTTATTGCCTACACGCATTTAATATGGAATACATGTTTCCCTTTTGTCCCAATCTGCTGAGTGAAATGTGTCAAACAGTTTCCATTTTTCTTTTTTCTTCTTTTTTTACCGCTACAGGGTAGGATGATAAAGAAATGGACATTTTATTTGTCCTCATTTTTGTATGTTTGAGAACAAAATAATATCAGGTCTTTATTTAAGTTAATGGAATGATATGAAATTCTTGAGTACTCTTGTGTAGAAATCTGTATCAACAAGTCACGTAGGCAGCACAGAGTTCCTTGACCCTCTCTCGCTATTCGTCCCTATCACACATCACAACTGGTAGATCTTCTAGACGGCATCTAATGTCCATCCAGAATTTATGTATATTCACTTGCTGGTTGGCTAACACTAGCGTATCCATGCGTTGGAATACATAATAGAATGATGCTTATAAGTTCTTCCCTGTTTCTCCTGCAGCTCCCTGCATGTCTTGTTTGTCTTACTTGGATGGTTTTTGAGATAGGTAGTAGATGGCCGTACAGCTGCTGTTTTGTGGAGTGCTACTTCTAGGATTTGTTCAAAACATCATGTAATATTCTTGTGTAGTTCTTATCTAGCTTTTCTTTAAGCGTTTCATTAGCTTTCTATGGGGTGCATCCGTATAGTAGTACTGACCCGGCTACAGCTTGGAAGAAATCCTGTTTTATTTTATCAGAGTGATCAGATTTCCATTTGATCGATAACCTCTAAATAGTATTCTGCGCGCACGCTGTTTTTTTTTATTGCTATAAGTTTCAACAGAACTAAGTATAATGGCACTTGATCGATTTCCTTTGTTTTTAGTTTCTTTGCGTAATGGTATATCAAGCTTCATGGGTTATTTAATGCCAAAGCTATCCTTATCGAAGGATAGTAGTGATACTATTGAATCTATAGCTGGGGAATAAGAAAGTACTTTGTTCTATGTGTAATGGTATATCAAGCTTCATGGGTTATTTAATGCCAAAGCCATCCTTGTCGAAGAACAGTAGAGATACTATTGAATCTATAGCTGGGGAATAAGAAAGTACTTTGTTCTATGTGTAATGGTATATCAAGCTTCATGGGTTATTTAATGCCAAAGCCATCCTTGTCGAAGAATAGTAGTGATACTATTGAATCTATAGCTGGGGAATAAGAAAGTACTTTGTTCTATGTGTAATGGTATATCAAGCTTCATGGGTTATTTAATGCCAAAGCCATCCTCGTCGAAGAACAGTAGTCGTACTATTTAACCCATAGCAGGTGGGATAGAGGGGCTAAATAGATTTAATAGATTCTATATAAAGATTTATATAAAAAAGTTTCTGTGGAAACAAAAATGTACTTGATAATAACCATTAGATCTTACTTTTAAGATAATTATTTTTACTTCATTCTAAGTGTGTAAAATATATTCAGTATTCAGAAAGGTAAACACCTTTACTAATTGAGCCATGATATTTTCCCTGAATAGATTCCAAAAGCTTTGCTATATTGATTGATAGGTAGATACTACAGGCAAATAGATAAATTGCTTGCTAGCTTGACAGATAAGAATAAATTGACATAAATAGATTTGATAGATAGATCTCAATATGTATTTACCAACCCCTCCGTACGAGCAGGATGCGGTACAATTTTTAAGTGGAGTTTTACGGGTTTGAATTCAGAGTTTTCCTTCTCCTAGATCGTTTGCTATGCCAAGATTAAACAGCCAGTCTGACCGACTATTCACCTACATCCACAAGTCGAATAGTGAGATACAAACTTTTCCCATGTGTAGAAACAATAAGTGAAATGAAAACTACCTAATCTAGGATTTGAACTCAGGTCACCATCTTCAGTTCCTATGGTTATGTATTTTTGTTTAATGGCATATCAACCTTGGTGGATTATTTAATGCTAAAGCCATCCTTGTAGAATCTACTAACTCCTAGGTGAAGGGATAATGGGTTCATACATTTCTCAAGGTTATTAGTCCGAAAGTGAACAAAATAATTGTTATGGGGACATATCCTACCATACCCCAAAGATGGACTCGTCCAACCTAAACATTCTCCGAGCTAGCTCCCTTGGGGAAGACAACTTCACGTTTCTTACGAGACATTTGACAGACAGCCTGCAAGCCGAGAACGGCTAGTACTTCTTTTGTATGACTTCCTTTTTCTCTGCTAATACAATTACGTTCACCTATCACACGTTGTTTGAGTTGTTCTTCCGTCGGTTTTACCTGAAGACCACAACAATAATATAACGAGTGTAAACCCGTTTACTTAAGGTCGTAGTCCAGTACTTTTGTCATTACGCCACGGTGACAACACCCATTTTATTCGAAAATATCTATTTCACCACAAGTACTTCGATTGATAGAGCTGAATAAATTACGCGGTGCATTCAATAAGTTTCCAGACTTTTTGTACAGGCATTTAACATTGTCGTAGACTCTTGAAAATTCACTGTGTTATTGCTATACATCTTATGAGATGACTGGCCAATTTTTATGATTTCAGCTTCAAATGAACAGCTACAGCATAAATTGGAATACATCCTACTAAAACTTGAATGTCACAGCTGGTGAATTTCACAAATGCAATCTGGACGTGAAGACACTTTAGAAGAACGATATGCAATAAAATGCTGTTTTTAACTTGGAAAAAATGCCACAGAAACGTATGGAATGCTTCAGACTGCTTTTCGACCACCTTGCAGGAATCGAGCACCAGTTTTTGAGTGGAATAAGAGATTCAAGGAAGACCGGGTGCCTGTGAGGGATGATGAGGGGTGTGGGAGGAGTAAGGAAGTCAATACACCAGAGTTGATTGGCCAAAAGCTTAGGGTTAGGGTTAGGGTTAGGGTTACTATGTTGAGGTTTTAAGGGAGTTCAGGAAGAGATTCTTAGGGAAGAGGCCAGACCTCTTCAAATCGGGTCAGTGGCATTTCCACCAGGACAATGCACCAGTCTATAACTACATCCTTGTCACAGACTATTTGACCAAGATAGGCATCAAGACAGTTCCTCAGCCTCCCTATAGTCCAGACATTGTTCCCAGTGACTTTTGGTTATTCCGTAAGCTCAGAGGCTGTCGTCGTTATGAGACAATTGAAGAGATGAAAGAGGCTGTGACGAAGGTTATTGATACGCTCACACAAGAAGACTTCCATGGGGCATTGAAGAAGTTGTTGGAACGGCACAACAAGTGCATTGCAGCCGGAGGAGATTACTTCGAAGGAGACTAGAGTTTCATGTGTGTACTATCAATAAAAGGGCCCATACGAAAAAAATCTGGAAACTTATCTAATGATCCTCGTATTATTAGATTTGCCATGACGCGTAGTTTATTTACAAAGAGAATTGAACCCTTGTTCTCAAAGTGGGATCGTTGTGTCTAGCTGAGATCAACCCAGTTTGATTAACAAGTTTCTAACTTCTATGTTAGTGAAGAACTAGGAGTTTATTGAATGTTTTAAAGTCATGTAACTACCAATTTTAGAAGTTAGAAATTAGATTTTAACTTTGAATTAGTCTGGAGCCGGTGAAAATAAAAGATGAGCAAAATTGTACTGCAATAATTTCAATCAGTGTTTCCTTGATAACAAGCGGTTTTATATGAACCGGTTACATATAAGAAGAACCGTCTAAAAATAAATAAAGAATATGTGTAAGCAAAAGTAGTCTTCGTTGTTATAAGTCCCAGCGAAAGAAAATTTTGGAAAAGTAGATTAAACGGGCGGGAAGATAACACACATACAGTGTGGAGTGAGGATGAGAACAAAATGGATAATGAATAGATAGATTGATGGAAAGATAATTCTAAATAGACTGAATCATATATATATATATATATATATATAGGGGTGGGGTGGGGTGCTCGCGCGCACGCGCGTGTGTGTGCGAGCAGGGGGAATAAAGAGAAAGCGATAGAGAGATCGATAGATAGATAGATATGTGAATATGGTGGCATAAACAGATTGAGTGATAGCTCTGAATGTACTGGCATAGATAAATAGATAGGTAGATAGATCTGAATAGACGGACATTAATGGATCTTAATAAACTGACAGATATAGATTGATTGATGGATAGATCTGAATAGGCTGACATTCAAATAAAAGATTCGAA